>BEHA01001006.1:47510-111195 GCA_002897215.1 Eschscholzia californica subsp. californica | reverse complement strand
AAAAAAAAAAAAAAAAAAAAAAACTTGCTCTTTGATTGGAGTATACTGTTTGTAGAGATATCATTGTTTATTTATTTTTGAAGGGGACCCACCATCAATTTCTTCTTTCCTTATTCATGCCATGTAATGCCATCACCAGTTTAACAGCAGCAACAATTCTTCTTCCTTGATCAAAATGTGTATGAACACCCATAATAGGTCAACCATTAGCTAGCTTCTTCACATTCATGGGGTTTTCATGAAAGTGCATGTAACTAAGCGAGATTCATCGAAACTCAATTACTAACCACATAATTTTAACAACAATTTATTGAGTTTTTATAAACTCATCAAGTTTTTCAAAATAACAGATCATTTTGAAAACATGTGGCCCTACAGGCTTACCCTTTTCAAGGCGGCAATCTAGTATTGCCTTTGATGTCTCGTACTTTTCCATTCTGGACTTCTTTTGGAACAATTCCGTAAGTTGTCCTATCATGGTGTAAGCATCCATGTGTATAAACTTATCCTGAAGATTGGGTTCCATGGTTGCTCCTTCTCCTCATTAGTCGATTCTTCAGTGATTATCGGAATAGTAGTTTCTAATACATCTGTATTGTTTTCGAATCTGAGGACAAGTCCTAGATTCCGTTCCCATACCTTAAAGTTGTCTCCGTTCAGCTTTTCTTTCTCGATGAGGCAACGGATGTTGAGTGTTTCTTTGTTTGTCATAATTAAACTACATGTAAAGACTCAAAGTGACTTAAACTTGTGATCCTATCAAAATTTCCAATTTTTCCATATTATTCAGAATTTCTTTATCCCTTGTTTGAATGATACGATTCCAAGATCCCAATTCTTCGAAGTTAGGCGTACTAGGGCACTGCCCTTAACCCCGTCGTCCTGGGTGAGTAACATCTTTACTGATCATATTCCTATAACTCTTGGTTGATTAGTTTCACACTTGAGTGTCAAACTTAATCCTTTGCCTCGAAATCCAAAACCCTTTTGCTGACTCGTTGAATAAAACCAGTTTAGATGCGTAGACCTCTTCACAGATCTACCCGTATTGTCCCGAAGTAAAAGTTGGCACTCTGCGGAGGCAGACTCACCATCGATGAACAAGGATCAACAGGTGTCTTATTTCTGGGTAGGCTTATACTCAAAATTCTTTTAGGGATTATTATGTATTTTACCAAGTTTGCGTTACTGTGAACTCTATTGTAACCATTCGTGATTTTATACGAAAATTTTTTATGTGAATTCTCGTAAGATTTTATGTAAAATCTTAGGAAAGCCTCCTAAAAGATCTCATCTTTTAGTTTATTCTTGTTTGCCTAACCGTTCTTTGGGTTTTCATCCTTGAACCACCATTGATTACTCCAACCCGAATCATAATCTCATCATTCGATTCATCAATGGCTTTTCTAGACCCTATACTCTAAGTATTATTCGGGCACATACTCGTTTGTGCTTAGAAACAAGAATCGTTTACTTAACTAAAGGCAATACTACACTACGCATTCACATATACATACTCGTTTGGCTTTTCTAGACCCTATACAATCATAAAGTATGTGACCTAGATTCGTTTCTAGGTTTTGCTATGTTTCGTATAGCTAAATGTGGGATATTGTGACATATCTATGTTTAATGGGATTCTAAGTCAATTTTTGTAAAATTCGGACTTATGACCCACTTAGTTTCTTCCTTTATGATTTCTAAAATCAAACTCGGAAAAAGTTGATTTCCGTTTTCAGTGTGTCGCGGCTGGATGAGAAGAGTTACGGCTCATAGCTTAATCCGTTTCCACGCGACTTGATTAAATCGCGACCGTTAGATCTTCCGTGCTTTTCTAATTGCCTGAAGTACCAAAGTTCGTGACAGAATGTAGCCCACATCTTCTCCGGTTCGTACGATTTCTCGCCAGATGCATGCCACATGTCCTTCTTTTAGTCTACCAAATTTGACCCGAACTTTGACTCGCTCTAATTTGCTCATCCGGACTTCGATTTGACTTCTGTTTTTGCCTACGGGTTTGTCTTGGGCTCTACTTTCCATCCAAAAACTAATATTGTCCATGAAATAAGAATCAACAAATGACCAAAATACCCCTATTATGCATTTTCTCCGACTTTTATCCGTTTTGCACACATAACTCTGGAAAAGGTATCTGAATAGAAAAATGAGTAATTCATGAGAGTAACTGCCCTAGATAGACTAACTTGTCCAAATTAAGAGACTCAGATGGGACATTTTCATGTTTCATCAATTCTTTACAGCTCGTTAACTCCGGAAGCCATGACTGAAATCATGGGCATTACAAATGCAGCTGAGGTCTGGTCTCACTTGGCTCAGACTTATGCCAATCCTAGTGTTACTCGTTCTCTGCAGCTTCAAGAAGAAATTCAGAATCTACGAAAACGTACTGCCTCTATTACTGACTTCTCTCGCATCTTTCGTACACATCTTGAATCGCTTGCAGCTATCGGAGAACCTTTATCAGGCCCGAAGAAGGTTTTCTATTTTCTCAAAGGGTTGGGACCCGACTATGCCTCTCTTGCTGAATCTATACTATCTAAGAGTCGTCTCCCGACATTCAAGGAACTTCTACCTATGCTTCAATCACCGGAAGCACTTCGAACATCTTTTCGATCCTCTCAACCAATCATTGAAGGTGCGTATCACTCTCAAACATCTCGGACTTCTAACCGCTCTCAAAATCCGAGACAACAGTCTACATATCGGTCTCAATCTCCAAATCGTGATCGACGACAATAACCAAAGTTTCGACCCCCTTTAAATGTTGATTGGAGGGACTCGGGTTCGGCCAAACCCGTAGGTCCTTCGTATCTCTGCCAATGGTGTGGACGTAACGGTCATACTCCCGACCGATGTTATGATTTGATTGGTCGCCCACAACGAGACTCCTCTCGCCCTGCTACTGTTACTCGTCGTCCGTCTTCTAGTGAAGCCCATGTGGCTGAGCACACGGCTTGGGAAGATGTTACAACAGCTCTAACTGCACTTCAAGTTACCGATCCCCGAGACCCAGCCTGGTATGCGGACAGTGGTGCTTCTAACCACATGTATTCTTCTTCTGGTATGTTCACTCATATTACTCCTTATACTGGTCAGAGTCATGTCAAAATTGGTGATGGTTCTCCTCTCTCTATCTCTCACGAAGGGACTCTCACTCTTACTACTTCCCATGGAACCATTACTTTACCTAATGCTCTTTTTGTTCCGTCGCTCAATAAAAATTTATTGTCCATTAGTCGTTTAACTGATGACTTGGACTGTTTCCTTCTCTTCTCTAAGACTGGTTTTGTGTTATTTCAGGCGAACGGAAGGACACTGGGAACCGGCAGTAGATGCGGCAATCTTTACGTATTAGACTCTTCACACCTCTTCTCCTTATTCAGTTCAACCTCCATCACTCTCAAGGCACCTCCAGATGTTTGGCATTCACGTTTAGGGCATATCTCTTCTCGCATTTTAGAACTTTTAGAAAAACAATGTTTAATTCGGTTTTCGTCTAAGTCTAGTCCGATGACTTGTACCCCTTGTCAAATGAGTAAAAGTCATTGTTCAGTTTAACTTAAATCAAAACCGTGCGGGTTCACCTCTTGAACTTATTCATATTGATGTATGAGGCCCCGCACCAGTTCTGTCTTCTCATGGTTTTTAATATTACATTATTTTTGTTGATGACTTCAGTAGATTTTGTTGGTTTTACCCTCTTCGTTCAAAATCTGATTTTTTATCTGTCTTCATTAATCTCAAATTGTTAGTTCAAAATCAGTTTGCTACTACTATTAAAACTCTTCAACTCGATGGAGGAACTGAGTTTTTAAGCTCTAACTTTTTGACCCTTTTAAAGAAATGTGGTATTGTTTGAAAGCATCGACATATCACAGAAGCTGGAGTTGAGAGAAAGCATCGACATATCATAGAAGCTGGAGTTGAGAGAAAGCATCGACATATCACAGAAGCTGGTCTCAGTCTCCTCTTTCGTAGTAAACTTCCGTCCTCCTTTTGGGTGGATGCCTTTCAGACTGCTGTTTTTCTCATTAACTGCATGCCTACGCCGGTTCTCGAGGATGCATCTCCGTTCTTCACTCTATTCGGTAAGTCTCCCTCTTATTCAATGTTACGTACTTTTGGTTGTCTTTGTTTTCCTTACCTACGTCCTTATGTTTCTAACAAATTGTCGCCTCGTAGTCTTCCATGTGTCTTTATAGGTTATAGCCCTCACCACAAGGGTTTCAAATGTCTTGATCGCTCTACGGGGCGTCTCTATATCTCCCGTCATGTAGTATTTGATGAGTCTGTTTTCCTGTTTCACACTGGTAATGTTTCCTCCACCTCCACAGACCTCTTAAGCTTTACTGATTTACCAGATTTGGCCTTACAACCAGATCTGACTCCACCATCTGCCTCAGTCGAGACGGCATCACCGTCTCGGACAGTTCACCTTGACTCGTCTGTCCCTCTACCCGACTTGGCCAGGTTTGAGAGTCCCAATTTAGCTCCAGTACCCTTAGTTGGTGATAATTTAGGGTTGGATTCAGATACTAACCCGATCACTCCACAACCAGAATACGTTCCTCAGGGGCGTGCACCAGACCCGCCCTCTCCTCGGACACCTGGTCCGTTGTTTCCATTGTCTGTATCTTCCCCGGTTCAGTCCGGATGTGGTTCGAATTTTACTGCCTCGTCTATCAGGTCTGGCTCGGTCTCGGTACCTTCATCTATGCAACCCACTGCTGAGTCATCTTCGCAGGCTCTGTCCTCACCATCTCATGGCCCACGGGGATATCGTGATGTGCAACAGTTGCTGGACGAAACGTCTCCTATGGTGGAGCAGTCTTATCTTGCTTCACAGGTACTATGTCGTTACCCCATTCATCCTCGAGATTCTACTATTTTTGGTGATGTTGGTTCTTGTTTCTTTGCTGCACTTTCGGCTATTAAGAATCCACAAGGTTATCGTTTGGCTTCTTCCTCTCCTCATTGGCAATTGGCCATGGAAGAGTAGATGGCAGCTCTTCGTAGACAGGACACTTGGACACTTGTGCCTCGTGCCCCCTTTATGAATGTGGTTGGTTGTAAATGGATTTATCAGACGAAACTGAAATCTGACGGGACTATTGATCGATATAAGGCTCGCTTGGTGGCTCAGGGTTTTACCCAAAAATCGGGACTTGACTTAGATGAAACTTTTAGCCCTGTTGTCAAACCCACTACCATTCATATCATTCTTTCACTAGCAGTTTCCAATAGTTGGCCTATGTTTCAGTTGGATGTGAAGAATGCGTTTCTTCACGGGGAATTACAGGAGGGGGTCTATATGGCTCAGCCGCCTGGTTTTACTGACCCATCCTACCCAGAATATGTTTGTCGCCTTAAAAAAGCTCTATATGGCCTCAAGGAGGCGCCCCGTGCTTGGTATGATCGTTTCAGCACTTATCTCACTCGTCTTGGTTTTAAGACAAGCAAGTCTGATACATCTTTGTTTATTCTATCTACCGCTGCTGGATTTGTTTACTTACTTTTGTACGTCGACGATATTATACTTACTGGTGGGAATTCTTCTGTCATCTCCGATATTATATCCTATCTAAACTCAGAATTTGATATGAAGAATTTGGGCTCTTTGCATTACTTTTTGGGTATTGAGGCAACTCCGAATGGGAAGGGTCTTTTACTTACACAATCTAAGTATGCGCTGGATATTCTTAAGTTTCTCAACATGGATGGGGTCAAACCGTCACCGACTCCTTTGTCTTTCGGCTGCCATCTTACTGCAAGTAGGGCTTCCTTCAGTGATCCCACCTTATACCGTAAGATTGTTGGTTCTCTTCAGTATATCACGTTAACCAGACCAGATCTTGCATTCTCTGTTAACATGGCATGTCAGTTTATGCATGCCCCGACTCAGGATCACTTTCAGGCGGTGAAACGAATTCTTCGCTATCTCAAGGGCACTATTCATCTTGGTTTACAAATTTATAAGGATTCTTCTAGTACTTCTCTTTTGGCGTACTCTAATGCTGATTGGGCTGGGTGTCCTGACACTCGTCGCTCCACTACAAGTTTTTCTATTTTTCCAGGCTCAAATTTAATTGCTTGGAGTGCGAAGAAGCAGCCCACGGTCTCTCGCTCGAGCTCTGAAGTTGAATATCGAGTTGTTGCTGCTACGGCTGCTGACTTGACGTGGATAGGTTTTGTTCTCATGGAACTTGGTATCTTAGTAACTTCACCTGCTCGAATTTTCTGTGACAACAAAAGTACGATTCAGATGACTGCAAACCCGGTGTTTCATGGCAAATCTAAGCACATTGCTTTGGATTACCACTTCGTTAGAGAAAAGGTGGCGGATGGTTCTCTTCTTATCAAGTTTGTTCCGTCACAGGATCAGTTGGCCGACATTCTCACCAAAAGTCTTTCTCATTGGCGTTTCCTGGATCTTTGTCCCAAATTGAATCTCCGGTCCAGTCCGGCGTTCAATTTACGGGAGGGTAATGACAGTGAACCGATGGGACTCGGTTAGAGTCTCACCCAAGTAACAATCTTGAGAATATCCTTTGAGATATTCTTACGTTTCTTGTATATCAAGTATTTCCTTTATGTATATCCCTTATTATGTAAAGTTTCCGTTTTATTGTAAACCCTAGTAGTATAAATATAATACAAGGGATTGGTATATATACATCCATCCTGTGTTACGGTATCTATTGAATTGTTTCAATTTCCTATTTTATTGTGCGTATGACATAAAAAATGTTAGAATTTGTTTCTGTTGAAAAATGAGTAAACGAAAGGAGTCATTTAGATCTTTTATAATATATTATTACTGATTAATTACATTTTAAATGGTGGAAAAGAAGAAAACAACATCCTCTAAGATTCAAGTCGAGAGATATTTTGAGTCCCCAGTGTTTGGGAGAGAATTGTTACCTAATACTGTATTATTTTTCGTTTGTAAAACCAGACGAGGTCGTCTGGTTCTACCAGACAAAGCTCTGGTAGATCCAGACGAAGGTTCCAGCGAAGGGACCATTCTCTTCGCCAGAATTTAGAAAGAGAACGGAGAAAGAGAGAGGGAAAGAGGGGGAGAAGAGAGAGAAGAGACAAATCGTCGGTCATCGCCAGCCACCTCTGGCCGACGACTTTCAACCGCTGATTTTAAGGGTGTGCTAGGTTCTTGGGGATTCCAGCTTTTTCTCCGAGAGCTATTCTTTATTTTCCCAAAACACCGACCTTTCTTTATACCGTAATCTGAAATTTTTTTGCACACCGCTTTCTGGATGTTGTGGGCTTCCATTTTCAGGTAGACAATAAAAAGATTACAGGTTTAGAAAGTATCGACCAAATAATTTTGTTTCCTACAAACCCTCTTCATCATTTATTTTTTGTGCCGCCAAAGGTCACCGACAAGCCATTATTCTTTACATCTTTTTATTTCTATCTCCGACCACCACCATTATTTGTCTTATCCTTTTCTTGTTCCTCTCTCTTTCTCCTCTTTTATCTCTTTCCACTTCCATCTCACTCGATCTCCGAATTGTTCCAACGATAAGGGCTATATGTGCGGAACACCGATCTTGTTCAGGAGACTACCTCCACACCGGATTGACTATTGGTTCCAACGATCGGATTGACTATTGGTTGGAACAACAAGAAAGAGTGGGAGGAGAAAAAGAATGGTGGTGCTGGCAGGACGTTAGTAATGACCAGAATGGGTTGGTCGGAGATGAGGAAGAAGTTAAAATTTTGTCGTCCCAAACTACAATCGAGTAGTACAGAAGCAATACAAACCCGTTTGGGCGTAAGGTAAAACCACCAACCCTCTTAACACCCAACCCGAAACCAAGTAGCCCGAGAGAAACGAACCCGATCACAGGCAACTTGGTGATTGGCTAATTTACAAATTGAAACAACCAAACAGAGCCTTCCGTCTCTCACTCCGGCGAGAGTTTTAGAGAGAGAAAGAGTCAAACTTGTGGCTGAAGAATCAAATCAAATGCCAATCTTAAATATCCTTATAATCATCGGTACTCTCTCTACTTTGCTTACTTAATCCCACTTTTTAGGGTTTTAATTTTTTTTTTTTTTTTTTTTTTTTTTTTTTTNNNTTTTTGTGGATTTTGGTTTTTGAAATCAGCTATGGAGGAAGAAGCAGTTCCATTAATTAACAAATTTAAGCTATCCAAAGACCTTCATCCTTTGTAAGTCGTTGTTTCATCACAATTAGTTATCTACGAGTTCAAGTTCTTAAATAATGAGCTAAAAATCCAATCTTGATTTATACCATCTTATTAGATTTGTTTGTTTGATGTAGTAATACTATTTAAAGATGAATAATGTTACCCTAGATGATGAATATTTGTTAGCTTAAGTAGTGGGATTGTGATGGTCCCACTTTGCTCACGAGAGTGTCAGGAACCGAGGTTATATGTGTATGCTCAAGCTTGGTAAGTGCCATAGGCATATTGAGGGGATTTGTGGTGCCTTCAGCAAGAACAAAACCACGTACCTGTGTGACGTGCAAAAGTGGGGGCAATACCGTTAGGGAAAAATGACTCTTTGGGTTCAAAATATTATTATAATAACTGAAAAAACCAACATCTTTCTCTATTAACTAAAAGTTGTTAGAATATTATGGGTAATGATACATGAGGTTTAAAATAATATAAGTAATTATCAATCAGGTCATTTTCTTTTTTTTTTTCTTCCCAAAATATCCTTACCCACTAAAACTACTTTCTCTCCTAAAAACCAAACTTTTAGGGTTTTTTGCTTTTCTTCTCTTTCCCTTCGATTGATTTTCCAAAAACCTGAAGCTTCATCACCTTAGCTTTCACCATTTCTTTCTCTCTATAGAGATTAGGTTCCATCATCAGATCTATCTTCTACTGTTGGAAGACGAAGATTATTATCTCTCGAGTTGCATCACCAGATCTAAAAGTCGAACCATGGGTACCACATCTACTTGAACAAAACCCCTCAACAGAAACATCAAAAGAAGTTAGAACCACATTAATGGCGTTCCTCTGTTCTCATTTTGATGCTAACTTAACAATTTCATTACTAGTTAGTGATTTACCCAATAAGTAGTTTTCATCAAGGTTTTGTTTACCCAATGCAGAAAAAGTGAAATTGATTTCTTGTTTGAAGTTAAATGGTAATATTTTTCAGTAGTTTTCCACCAAGATGAAATAGATGGTTGTTGGGTTTTTTGGGTATTTGGGGAGGAGTAGAAAGAAGTGAAGAATCAGAAACAATGGCATGTTGGGAAGGTTTGAAATTTCCATACCAGATAAGATTAATGGAGATTTTGCAAGAAAGAAGAGGACCATTGTGGTATTTAATGAGAAGAGGTTGTTCTTGAACCAACTCACTCAATTTACTACCAACAGGGAAATTAAACAGAGAAATAAATAGTACTAAAAGAAGGGTAATAGAAGAAGAAGCAGAAGCCATTGGTTGTTCAAATTTAGAATCTAGTTTGGGTTTTTGAAAGGGGGAATTACTGAAACCCCCACCTTTTCAATATGCACATTACTGAAACCCTCACCTTTCAATTATAATTACAAAAACCCCCGCCTTTTTTGAATTTTCCGTCAGATTGGACGGCACCACGCCGTTAGTAATGTGCATTGACCAAAATGGCCATTGGTTAAACAAGCCGCCACCTTTCTGAAATAAAAAAACTGGGCGCCTTCGAACAAAAAAGGCGGGCGCAAATAACCCACTTATCTTCTCCATCCCACCCAGCAAAAAACGAGTTTCAAAAGTGGGAGTTCCAGGGTTTAGGAATAGGAGATCACCGAGCAACTATCCTCTTCAATCACCGACTATCACCGACGGAAACTCTCCTATTCAATCACCGACGCCAATCGACGGTAACTCTCCTCTTCAACTATCACCTTGGTAAGTTCATTCCTGACAATTGTTTTGCTTATCTTCCCAAATAAACTGAAACCATAAGTCCAATAGTTAGAATATGAATTGGTTTTAATTCAGAATAAGGACGTGAAACCCTAGTTTAATCAATGAACATGTGGTATTAATTCATATATGAGGATGTGAAACCCTAGTTATGTACTTAAGTAGTTTAATTTTCAGACTTGTCAAGCTTGAATGTGAAACCCTAGTTAATTACTTAAGTAGTTCAATTTTGAAACCCAAGATGCATTAAAATGCTTGTTCACAAAGTATACTACCAGTGACAATGCAGATACTAATACAATAATGAATCGTGCTAGTTGTGAATATAGGACTACAGCACATACTTCGTTCAGACTCCAATGATCGTTCGAGCTTTAAGTATTTCCATGATTACATTAGTTTTGAATTTAATAAGAAAGGCATCTATTGAAAAGGAAAATAGTCGAACTATTAATTAACGTTAATGGAGTAAAGTTCATTGATGAAGTAGTACCTTTGCTGCTCGAGTACTCCATTCTCCTAATATAGCTCTGAGTCTCTCATTTTCTTCAACATACTGTTACACATTTTAACATAAAGATTAGTAACTTAATTGGTGTAGTACCCAAACTGGTTAACATAAAGATCAGTATCTTCTTTCAGGAAATCAGGATAGTATGTATATAGGGTCATAAAGTCAGACATAAAATGGATATGCACATAATTAATTACCGTAGCTTAGATGTGATGAATAGATCCTTCCTGATTATTACTACCTGATTATTACTACCAACACATTTAGATATACTAATATTATCAAGGGACGAGAGATGGATGTTTCATACTTATGAGCTATGCAGATTTTGTCTTTTGGATTTTCTCTCTTTTCAGAATACTGATTTTTTCTGTTAGCTTCTTCACATGGATCCACTAATGTACGAATGATATGTTAATTCATTGAATGCCATGAAGCTGTTGAATCTTGAGACTGGTAGTTCTTACCAATTATCTCTATTAAGCTGTTTGACTTCCACTATGTAGTTGGTCTCGGCCGAGACGGCCGAGAATCTCGGGTCTCGTCTCGGTCTCGGCCCTCTCCCGAGACGAGACTCGGCCGAGATTCCGAGTTAGGGTTTGACCGAGTTTCCCGGTTATCTCGGCCGAGACAGAACGAGACTGAGACCGAGACCCGAGACAACGACTTCTAATTTATTTTGGAAATTTTAAATCCTAATATTATACTACTTATTTTATTGAACTACTAGTCATTATGGAAGTTGAAGATGATGACTATAGTACTACTGGTCATTTAACTTACTAGTTTTTGAATACTTGTGAAGTATGAAGTTCGTTACTAATTTTATTGAACTATTGAAGTGAACTATATAATAGGATTTCTTTTCTGATGAATGATTGGAGTAATTTTATGTTTATAGTCCAGAAAATTATGAAGTAATGAAGAGCCAGGGAGTTAAACTTATTACTTAGTACATATTACTTATGATTAACTATACATGTTGTCTCGACCGAGAATCTCGGTCCGTCTCGGCCTCGTCTCGGTCTCGGCCTGCGGCCGGACCGAGACCGAGACCGAGATCAACTACATAGGACTTCCATTTATCTGCTATGGTGTTCTTTTATTATCTCGTAGAGGGTCTATTAGCAGAACAACAAAAACGCTAGTCGAGTTTGGAGTTAGATTTCAGTTATGAAGTACAACAAAAACTACGAAGTCGTGGGGCTCTGTATATGTAATCTGAAGAGATGTTATTATTATGTTTACAGGTAGCACCATACAAGAGGGTTAGAAGAGTGGCATTTGTTTCTGCAATCCCCAAAAATCCATCAAGAAAGATACTAAGGAAGGATCTCATTAAACTTGCAACCTCTAAGCTCTAAACAAACTTCGTCTTAAGATCTGAGGATGTTAAATCTTATCAGCTTTTGGCAGTTCAATCTAAGGTTTCTCTGTATTGGAATATTTAAGTTATAATGTAAATGAAGATGTTGAATAATGTTTGCGGTAATATAATGCTATAAAATATACATGATTTTATATGTATAGCTCTAGCTAAATGTAACTACTTTTCGTTGCTACTCCATAATCAGCTTTGTATATCTCCTTGCTTTTGTCATCCCGAGTCCAATTGTTACATTTTTTGTGTGAGACAACCGGGTAGACCAAAGACATAAAATGAAAAGGTGGGGGTTTCAGTAAGAGGCCAAGTCTGTTTAGAAAAGAAAAGGGTTTCAGTAAGTGTATTAGAAAAGGTGGGGGGTTTTAGTAAGTTTATTATGAAAAGGTGGGGGTTTTAGTAAGAGGGGTAACAAAGTAATATTTAAAAATATAAAGTTAAATCTAACAGAATTTTCAAAAAGGTGGGGGTTTTTGTAATTATAAATGAAAGGTGGGGGTTTCAGTAATCTGCATTATGAAAAGGTGGGGGTTTCAGTAATTGCCCCTTTTTGAAATTGAAGAACGATGGAAGGGTAATTGATTTGAATTTGATGAGAATGGAGAAGGTGAAGGGGTTTATATAGTCCAACCTATTAGTTCTTGAATACAAATATATTCACAAAAAGTTTAAATTTTTCAATGACGAAGAACTTCAATGGTAGTAATGGAACTTTTTTTATTAATTTAAACAAGAATTTTTGAGCTTATAGCCCAAAAAACGGGGCCTAATATGACATTTAGTCCACTCTAATCCCATTAAGGGTTTGAAAACCAAAATAATATTGTAAATGGATATCTAGTCCATTGGTATACATCTAGAGAGAACACAAATTCCTAGAATATATATTAATTCATAATACCTAAAATATCTTTCCTCATATATTATAACTGATTTACCAACAAAATCCTTGAATATCTTTTTCCATTTTTATCTCCCACATTCTCCCTCCAATCACGTTTCTATTCAAAGTAATGTTAGCTTCATTATCTTCAGTAACGGAAACAATTTATTTTCTCTCATTAAAACCGATTCACTTAATAAATCTCCATTAAACTCAGAAATCTTGTTTCATCTTCATTAGATTGTTGTGCAAACATTCATCCTTTAGCAGGTTTGACACTGTGAAATTCATTATAATCACCATTGTTAAGATCTAATATTGTTTCTCATGTTAAATTCTCAGATTATGTTGCTCTATTATGGATCGTATCAGATTTATGATCCAATTATAGAAGATTTGTTTACTAATTCATTAACTTTTAATGTATGATGTTTATTTTCTCTCTCTAAAATTTTCATAACTATTTCAGATCTTGATGTTTATTCCTTATTCAATGATTACTTCAAATTTGATATTTTATGTTTGCATTCAATGATAATATCATATTTCTTTAGATTTATGTTTAATCTTCTATGGTTTATGATATTTCTTCAGATCAGATTTATCCATCCGTACAACTTTGGAACCTGGTGATTATCCGTACGGTTTCTCGTAACAGAATATACAATATAGGTAATGTACGATACGTTCTCATACTTTACAGTACATTAGGCAAAATTTCCAGTAAGTTGTTACTGAATGATGTATATGTGTATTTATCATACAAATTATACGTACTTTATCAATGATATCAAAAACATTTTACCAAAAGTTCATACAGTATGAAAAATTTATCCAACATTTCTCGTCATTTTTTTCCCAGAACAGTTACCTAAATTATGTATTATTTATTTACCATTACGCGTACTTTTCACACAAAACAGTAGCCTTGTTAAGCTTACCAAACTACTCAAAACCTTCAAATATTGTCAAAATTTGACAAACATTATACATAATTTACGGTCTTTTCATCTTTGATCCTCTGGATTTTTTCATCTTTCTTCTTTCTTTTTCGTCAGAGTCTAGTCTATTTCTCTCACCTCATGAGGTACTTTACATTCGAAGTTCTGAGAATTTACTTATGTAACTCTCATGTCGCTGAACCGAGAGGAATAATCAATTATCCATGTAACTTGTGATTTAATCACTTATGAATGAAATATGGTTTCAAAGGTTTCAAAAAATTATACATAATTTACGGAACTGTACATGTAGTTTATAATACAATATATGATTTTTTTTTAATGTAGGTGTATTTATGTGTGTAGATTTGATATAACAGATGAAATTTCAAACAGAATCATCAAATCAAAGTAAGTAAGTTAAACTAAAACCTGATGGCTCGGATAAAATATTTACTGAAGTTGGTCAGTTGTTTCCTGGTGGTGCAAAAGCATTTGGATATGCTCTTCGACAATAAATGGAGATTGTGTACGCTTTTTTGAATGTAAACGATGTGTATTGTAAAAAAAATTATGTGTAAATGATTGAACAAGACCCACATACATTTGATAACTTACGTTGTATACATAACAAATGATGGTTTCCTCGTCTTAAATAATACATAATTTACGTATTTGTTTCATAATTTGTATTCGATGTGTATTTATGTATAAGTAAAAACGAAAACAAATGCTGCTTTAATGTTCCCAGAAAAATATGCTATTTCCAAATCTGAAAGTTAAGTGATTGAAAGTAATATATATGTTTTGTACATTGACCCCCAAATCACGCTAAATTGATCCCAGAAAATATACTCTTTCCAAATCTGAAAGTTAAGTAAGAGAAAATTGATTTGGTTTCCAAATTTGTACAGAAGAGAGTGAAAATGGATTTGGAAATATTTGTGGTGATGGCGTTTTGTTTTGGTTAGGATTTTGGTTTCTGATTGATTCGGATAATAGGAAAGAGAAAATTTGACTTCCAAATCTGTTTAGAGGACAGAGAAATTATGATTTGTTTTAATCTATTTTCAGCTAATAAATCCCCCAAATCACGCCCAAATCTATCTTTCCAAAACGCGCGAAATTTGAGCGTGGGACATTGACGGTACTGTGTCTAGAAAGTGAGGGTTTTTATGTCCATAATGTAAAAGGACTAAATATCCATATTTTGAGAAGATTAGATCATAAACCTTTTATGAACATTATTTTGGTCTATATACTCATGGACTCTTTAAACAACAAGCTTTCTACTTGCCGAGATATTTATGTAGTATTTCGATCCCTCTAGCTCGCCGAGATATTTTAGTAGTATCTAGAAAGGAAGTAGAATAAGTTGATCAAGAGATTAGTCATGGCTGGAGAGACTTCAGAAGTGCTAAATGCACTTGATGTTGCAAAAACACAACTATACCGTTTCACTGCCATAGTTATTGTTGGTGTGGGTTTTCTCACCGACGCATATGATCTCTTTAGCATTGCAATAGTCACAAACTTACTCGGACGAACCTACTATTACCAAGAAGGATCGAAACCTCCTGGTTCTTTACCACTAAATGTCAACTCTGCTGTTAATGGAGTTGCTCTTTGTGGTACTCTTGTTGGTCAGCTACTTTTCATGTGGTTGAGTGACAAAATGGGAAGTAAACGAGTTTACTGGCTAACTCTGATGTTCATGATATTTTGTTCTATCACTTCTGATAGTAATTCCGAAAATAGTTATGACAACAGTTTGTTTCTTTAGATTCTGGCTCGGTTTTGGTATTGGTGGTGACTACCCACTTTCAGCAACGATCATGTCTGAATATGCTAACACGAAAACTCGAGGCGCTTGCATTGCTGTTGTTTTTTGCTATGCAAGGGTTTGGGATTTTCAACTTGTTGAAATCCTTTTTCCAATTACATAATTAAGTTAGACTCATACAAAATATTATGACTCATACAATCATTTTCCCAATTACATAATTAAGTTACCAAGAGTAGCAAAGAGACATTGGTACCCCACATGGGTTAGACTACTTGTTCCTTGACCACCACCACACTAAATATGTTATTTTGTGCTTATAATTATAAGGATGTAAAGAAAACAGTACTGCACTTACTAATAGTCTGAATGGTACGAATCTTTGTGAAGATGATATAATTTGGAGTATAATTAAGATTAGACGTAAATGATTTCCCATAGGCTTCCTATTACAATAGTTTAAACTACTTTTTTTTTTGTAAGTTTTAGACACTTTTTCCTACTAATTATATGAAATATTATGCAAGAGTTTAGTGTTTTTTACTAAACCCTTGCATAATTGGAGTTCAAATTTTCTTCACGAAATCGAGTTTGCAGGATCTCCAACCCGAAATCACATATGCAATGTTTGCAAATCATGTTTGCAATCTATATTTTGCAAACACAGTTTGCAATTTACATTTTGCAAACACAGTTTGCAGTTTACATTATGCAAACACATGTTTGCAGATCACATTGTTGCTAACACGTTTGCAGAACAGATTGTTGCAATTTGCATAACAGATTGTTGCAAACACATTTGCATAACAGATCGTTGCAAACACGTCTGCAGAAAAACGTAAAGGTAAAAAACGCCGTTTATTTCTGAGTTTTTTTTTGGAAAAAAGTATTGAAAGTTGATCTTGTCGGAAAGCTAATGAAAAATCATTTCTAAATATATAATTTTTATAGAAATCCGAAATCTCAACAAAAGTTATATCGATTTAAAGTTTAAAGAAAAATAAAAGAATTTAGTTACACAAAGTGACAAAAAAGGATATTTTAGTATTTACACACTTTTTGACCTGAATAATAATTTTCAAATGTTTTGTGCTTTTCTACTCATTTTCAATATTATTCTGACCTTTCTAGAAATTACCCCATATCGTTAACTACTAATTCTTGGGGTGTCACTATTAGAGTGAATTGTATGTATTAGTCTTTACATGTATATTGAAGGGTATATCTGTAGTTGTATTCTCTTTATTTCATTATAAATACAATCATACCCTATAACTTAGGGTATCTTGAGCTTAATAGTTTTCATGGTATCAAAAGCTAACTTCTAAAAATATTCTCCTTCTTCTTGGTTTTCTGTGCCCTCTTCTCTTTTACCTGTGCTTCAATGGCCGACTCTACCCCAAACCCCTCTTCTTCTACAATCACTATCACCCACTCTCCTTCCTCTTCTTCTTCTTCCTTCCCAAATCTCTCAAACATTGCCAATCTAGTCTCTATTCGATTGGGCAACTCCAACTATCTTCTATGGAAGAGTCAACTACTCCCAATCCTTCACTCTCAAGATCTTAACAAGTTTGTTAATGGAACCTACCGGCCTATTGAAAATATTGTTGTTCCTCACGAAAACTATCCAACTGTTGATAGTGAACAACAATTGATGGACCCACAATCTCATGGTCCAGTAGAGTTACGCAGATCTCAGAGAATAAGGAAGTCTCCGATATCTTCTGATTATTTAGTATATCTTCAGGAATCTGAATATGACATTGGGACAAGTAAGGAAGATCCAGTTTCATTTTCACAAGCAGTAAATAACAATAATTCTTCTAAATGGATTTGATGCAATGAATGAAGAGTTGAAATCTATGAAACGAAACAAAGTCTGGGATCTGGTTCAATTGCCTGAAGGGTGTAAGAAAATCGGGTGTAAATGGGTCTTCAAGACCAAACTCGACTCGAAAGGCACAATTAAACGATATAAAGCAAACTTGTTGCAAAAGATTTCACTCAGAAAGAAACCATTGATTATCATGATACATTTTCGCCTGTATCAAGAAAATACTCATTTACAATTATTATGGCTTTGGTGGCTCATTATGATCTAGAGCTTCACCAAATGGATGTGAAAACAGCTTTTCTAAATGGCAGGTTAGAGGAAGAGGTCTACATGGAGCAACCGGAAGGTTACTCAGAAATGAGTATGGAACATATGGTGTGTAAATTGAATAAGTCAATATATGGACTTAAGCAAGCCTCCAGACAATGGTTCCTTAAGTTTAATGATACCATTGTGACCTTCGGATTTAAAAAAAACATTGTCAATCAATGTATATATCAGAAGATCAGTGGGAGTAAGTTCATATTTTGATCTTATATGTGGATGACATACTCCTAACCACTAATGATCTTGGTCTATTGTATGAAACCAAGAAATTTCTCTCTAAAAACTTGGAAATGAAAGATATGAATGAGGCAAAATTTGTGATCGGGATCGAAATTTTTCGAGATCGAAAACAAGGTTTACTTGGTTTGTCTCAGAAGAGCTATATCGAAAAAGTTTTAGAGAGATTTGACATGAAGAATTGTGCACCGACTGATACACCGATACAGAAAGGAGATAAGTTCAGTCTCATGCAATGTCCTAAGAATACGTGGAAACAAAAGGAATGGAAAGTATTCCTTATGCTTCTGCAGTAGGAAATCTTATGTATGCGCAAGTTTGTACCCGTCCAGACTTTAGCTTCGCAGTAAGAATGCTTGGTCGTTACCAAAGTAACCCAGGGATGACTCACTAGAAAGCAGCAAAGAAGTTGATGCGATACTTACAAGGAACGAAAGACTGTAAGCTTACTTTCAAAAGAAAAGATAATCTGGAAGTAATAGGTTACTCAGACTCCGACTTTGCTGGATGTACTGATAGTAGAAAATCCACTTCTGGATATGTATTCCTATTAGCTGGAGGAATAATATCATGGAGAAGCATTAAGCAAAGTATGTATGCATCTTGCACAATGGAGGTTGAGTTTGTAGCATGTTATGAAGCCACAATTCATGCTTTATGGTTGCGGTATTTTATCTCAGGACTTGGACTTGTCGACTCTATTGCCAAGCCGCTGAGAATTTATTGTGATAATACTGCCATAGTATACTTCTCTAAAAATGATAAGTATTCGAACTCACGAGGAAGCAAACACCTTGAGCTCAAATATCTTATTGTAAAAGAGGAGGTTCGGGAACATATAGTAATTGTAGAACATATTAGTACCATGTGTATGGTAGCTGATCCACTAACTAAGGCTTTGGTATCTAAGACCTTTAAGGAACATGTTGCAACGATGGGTCTTAGTAATCCTTGTATCGTAGTGGATTGATATGTTTGTAAGTTTCTACAAATACTAATGAGATCTCATGAATATTATGTTTCCAAATTCTTGTTTACTCATATGTGCATAATCGAAATGAGTGAAAGTAACAAGAATAGTCTTGATTAGACAGAAATAGTCTTAATCAAGACATAGCTGAACCACTTGTGTACTTGGTTTTGTATCTAATCTCCAATGAAGGGTAATGTTAGAAAGTTGCTAATGTCGTGTTACATGGGAGGAAATGTGTCGCTTTAAGACATGTAACCGCTATGACTCGCATTTGTAGCCTACTTGTTAATGAGGTTGTGTTCACTAGATATGAATGGAGTTATTTTTCAAAAATGCACGCGTGTATATTTGGAGCCTAAACCTTAACCAAGTCATTTACTAAAAGTTTAAAATAATCTTTGAAAACCTAAAATTTTGTTTTCAATTGTATGGTCCAAGTGGGAGAATGTAAACATGGGCTATGTTCATGCAAGGCCCATTGACCAATTTTCATGAACAAGGCCCATTAGTATGTCTCATACAATAAGACCATGTATACACTTGTTGGGCTAAAGGTTTGTTGGGCTCATAAAACTCATTCATGTATTGAATCTATGGACACTAACTATGTGTTGACAACAAGGCCCATCTATAAGCATGAGGTGTATAGACTAATGAGGTGTGTTGTCTTGTCTTGTGTCTTGACACTTAATGGTCTAGTTGTTTGACACATAAGGGACACTTGTCTTGTGTCTTGACACCTAATGCATGGTCTTGTGGTTTGACACATAAGGGACACTTGTCTTGTTTCATGACACCTAATGGACTTGTTGCTTGACACATAAGGGGACACATGACACCCATGTAGTAACTTGTACAAACTCTATGATGGATTAGAGACTTGTATAAATAGAGATGGAGAATAAGATGGAAAGCTATGCTCTTGCTCATTAATTCAAGCTAGTCTCTCCATCACTAGTGCTTGAAGAATAGAAGAGAAAAGAGTATACAAGTTTATCTTCTAGTAAGTAAAGAATTAAAGAGTTAAGCTTATTGAGGAAAGGAGTTTATATTAGTTCTAGTAAGAAGTTATGTCAAATCTCTACAATGGAGAAAGGTGTATAATTATTTCATGTTAATAATTACCTAATGTTCATATTTCCATATTGAATTTGTGACAAACATGAGTCCCTAGTGTGTTCATGAGAAAATTTTAAATTACTAACTTGTTTCATGAACACTACTTATAGAATGTATAACACATTTTTCGTGTCATACCCGCACAATAAAATAGGAAATTAGATAATTACATGGGCGTCCTTGTTTTCTTCAGTTTGGCTTTGTGTTAGTTGCATATCACTGCTGCTTCGATCTAGATCACCCTCTGCGCGTAAGTAATAAAGAAAAATAGATCCACTGCTGCTTCAATCTAGCAATCTACCAACTAGTATAGGAGGATGAGAATTAAACGTGTACAAGTAAGAGAAGAAAGTAGTAAATAATTAGAAGAACCTGTATCCCCATATATCTTCTCCAATATCTTTGATTCGTCCATGTAAACCTTTGAAAGAACCTTCTTGGTACTATCAGATTGAGGATGCAACCATTCAATATCTAAAAACTTCATGCTCTCAAGGGCCTGTAAATCAACGTCTTGTATATGTGGAAGGAAACCTTGGAAATTAGGACATCTTTGAATCACGAGACAAATAAGTCTAGGATGTAATATCTGGCGCGGGGCAGAAACTCAAGTTGTGGAACATCCACTATTTGAAGGAGTTGCAAGGAAGTCAAGTTGGTGATATTCAATACCTTGGCATTGACTTATTCAATGGTGAGCTTCGCAAGACAGGGAAAATTAGTTGGGGATGTAATCAACTTTGGGCAAAATCAATTCTTCTAATTTTTTTTAAATGAAAGGAATGATATCTTCACTATTCTTTACATGACATCCCAACTAGGTTGACACCTCATGAAGCATCTATCATTAGATATCATCACCTGATATTATTAATAAATGAAAAAGAATTACAAATAGAAGGGGCGACTTAAAGCCTGACCTTGATAACGAGAGATCTCATAACGTACCTAAGAATCAAAGTTATCTAAACCTATACGAAGAAATACCATTTACATCTTTGTGGACAAAAGATAGAATAAAATTAGGCGTAACACTCCACCAATTAGCAGTTTCCAATGAGCAACCTTCATTTGCTAGCCGGTCAGCTGCAGCATTTCCTTCTCTGTAAATATGTGAGACTCGAAACTCCATCTCTCTAATCCCATCTAAAGTGTTTCTCCAATGGTTCTGCAGACACCAAGGAACTATGGAGGTGTTATTAAGTGCTTGCATAACTAACATAGAATCACATTCCAGCCAAATCTTCTTCCAACTTCTGGTCCACGCCATATTTACAACATGTACTACAGCCATTAACTCTGAGTAGACCGAGTTTTGAATACCCAAAGCTATTGTAAAACAACCTTGTTAGAAGTGACTCGAATATGGATTGGTATCAACCCGGTACAACCTACCGAAGCTTGGACCCATTAGCGGAGCTGATTACTGAGATAGAGCTGGTATGCGAAGCAGTGCTTTGAGGCAAAGCTGGACTCCGAGACAGAGCTGGAATGCGAAGCTAGGCTTATGTCGGTTATAGGTGATTAGTGTTATCTGTGTATAATATTGATTGTAGAGAGAGTCGGTGAGGCGGTGGGATTAGGGATTAGTGGCTATATAAACTAAACTCTAAGGAGATATCAGTAGGCACAATCTCACGAATCTCTTGTGGAAACTTGTTTGCTTATCATAGTGGAAATCATCGCGCCGTTGTCGTCGTGGAGTAGGTCTCACCAACTGAACCACGTAAATCTCTGTGTTCTGTTCTTGATTGTTCTTTACTATTTCTATTGCTTGTCTTGATTACTCGTATTGTTCACTTTAACCCCGATTGGGCATAACAAACTGGTATCAGAGCTGTGGTTTTGAGGTTTCTGTGATGGCAAAATACGAGATAGCGAAGTTTGATGGAAGTAACGACTTTCATCTTTGGAAGATTAAGATGCGAGCAATATTAGTTCAACAGGGTCCGCTGAAGACGTTGAATGGGAAGGCTGGACTTGCTGAATCACTTTCAGAAGCAGAGAAGGAAGATCTCATGGAAAGAGCTCATGGTCAGATTCTACTCTGTTTGAGTAATGAGGTCTTGCGGGAAGTAGCGACGGAAACTACAGCGGATGGGCTATGGAGTAAGCTGGAGACAAGGTATATGACGAAATCTGTAACTAATCGTTTGTATCTAAAGAAGAAATTATTTAGTTTACAGATGTTAGAAGGGGAATCGTTGAAAGACTATATGGATGAAATCAACCGAGTATTATTAGATTTGGCAAACATAGATGTCAAATTCGAAGAAGAAGATAAGGCAGTACTATTGCTTGCATCCTTGCCACCATCATATGAAAGCTTTGTTGTCTTTTATGTCTGGTAAAACAACTACAACCTTTGAGGATGTTAAAGCAGCATTGAATTCAAAGGAGTTAAGACGAAGGTCAATGAAAGAAAACAGTTCAGGTGATGGTTTGGTGGTAAGGGGAAGGACGCAACATGTGGTCGATGGGAAGGGCCGTTCTCGGTCTAAATCGAAACCAAAGAAGTACAAATGCTTTAATTGTAAAAAGGAGGGATACTTCAAGAAGAATTGTCCCGAGCTTAGGAAGAAGCCAGCAGAGGCAGCAATCATCGAAGAAGATGATGGTAGTGTCTTGACAATCATTGAAGAATGTGATGAAGCTCTGGTTCTGGAGATCAATGCCTGCTTCGCAGAAGATATGTGGATTTTGGATACTGGTTGTACATTCCATGTATGTCATCATAAGGAATGGTTTTCGACTTACACAATCATTAATGGCGGTAAGGTGTTAATGGGAAACGACGCTCCTTGTCAGGTGGTTGGAATTGGTATTATTCAGATGAAGATGCACGATGGTGTTGTGAGGACTATAACAGACATCAGACATGTTCCAGATCTGAAGAGGAATCTAATCTCTTTGGGAACTCTGGATGATAATGGTTGCAAATGTGTTGGTGAAGGTGGTGTTCTTCGGGTTTCTAAGGGGAGTCTTACAGTTATGAAGGGGTTGAAAATGAATGGTCTATATGTGCTATAGGTTAACACAGTTACCGGATCTGTAGCGGTATCATCATCAGACAAGGAAGTTAAGACTACCAAGCTATGGCATATGCAGTTAGGGCATATGAGTGAAAGGGGGATGGCTATACTGAGCAAGCAGGGTTTACTCTATGGGCAGAAGGTTGGAAAATTGGCATTCTGTGAACATTGCGTCTTCGGGAAGCAGTGTCGGGTAAAGTTCAGTACAACGATTCATAATACCAAAGGAACTCAGGACTACATCCACTCAGATGTTTGGGGTCCCTCTCGGGTTAGCTCGCATAGTGGGGGTAGATACATGTTAACCTTGATAGATGATTTTTCCAGGAAAGTATGGGTCTACATACTAAAACACAAAGATGAGGCATTCGTCAAGTTCAAGCAGTGGAAGACCTTGATCGAGAAACAGACTGGAAAATCGATCAAACGCTTGAGGACTGACAATGGTAGGGAGTTTTGCGGAAACGAGTTTAATAGGTTCTGTGTAGACGAAGGGATAGTAAGACACCATACGGTCAGAAAGACCCCACAACAGAATGGGGTGGCGGAACGTATGAACAGAACTCTATTAGAACGAGCTCGTTGTATGCTTTCGACTGAAGGGCTGCCGGAGGTGTTCTGGGCTGAAGCAGTGAACACGGCAGCGTATCTGGTAAATATTTCACCCTGTACATCTATTGAGTGTAAAACTCCTAATGAGGTGTGGTCTGGTTATCCTATTAAGTATGAGAACTTGAGGATCTTTGGTTGTCCGGCTTATGCACATGTTAAAGAAGGTAAACTTGATCCGAGGGCTAAGAAATGTTAAAAAAATATTTCTTGGGTACGAGTCTGGAGTTCAGGGTTATCGGTTGTGGAATTCGGATGGAAAATCGAAGAAGTTTCTCATAAATAGAGATGTTACTTTTGATGAGTTAGCCATGGTAACTCAGAAGGTAACGCCTGTAGATGCTCGGGAGGGTGTTGGTAAACAGATGGAGCAGGAAGATCACGGAGATCAGGTGGAGCTTGAGATAGACACTCCGGAAGAGGTTCGGCCTCAGGTAGATAAGCAAGCTGAACCAGAGCTGGTTCAATACAGTGTTGCGAGGAACATGGAAAGGGGAGACATCCGGGCACCGGAAAGGTATGGGATGGCAGATATGGTTGCATCCGCACTTAGTGTGGGAGACCAGGTCTGTTTGCTAAAGAAATCTTTGTATGGACTGAAACAGTCTCCTTGGCGTATAAACATTTTGGCATGTTTATGGTTAAAAATAGCTATGACAGAAGTAGGTATGATAGTTGTGTGTACCACAGGAAACTATCGGATGGTTCTTATGTGTATCTACTCCTGTATGTGGATGACATACTGATAGCTTGCAAGGATATGTCGGAAATCCACATGTTAAAGGATCAGTTAAAGGGTGAGTTTGAGATGAAAGACTTGGGTGCCTCAAGGAAGATATTGGGTATGGAGATACGGAGAGACAGATCTGCTGGGAAACTGCTATTGTCTCAGAAAACGTACATCGAGAAGGTGTTGGAACGTTTTGCTATGACTGAGGCAAAACCTGTCGGTACTCCATTGGCAGCACACTTCAAGCTTTCGGGGGAACTGTCACCAACAACTGATGACGAGACGGAGTACATATCTCGGGTGCCTTATGCAAATGCAATAGGTAGCATTATGTATGCTATGGTGTGCACAAGGCCTGATATTTCACATGTTGTTATTGTAGTAAGCAGAAACATGGGCAGACCTGGGAAAGGTAATTGGCAGGCTGTGAAATGGATACTGCGGTATCTGGGAGGAACTGCGGAGCTTGGTCTGGTTTACGACAGAAGGGCTGACACTTCTGGTTCGGTAGTTGGGTTTGTAGATTCGGATTTTTCGGGGATCTTGATAGGAAGAGGTCGTTGACGGGCTATACGTTCACACTCTGCGGGAGTGCCATTAGTTGGAGAGCAGTTACTCTCATGAATTACTTATTTCTCTTGTCCAGGTGTCTTCTATGGAATTGAGCGCGAAAAAGGTTAAAATCGGGAGATTGACACATTAGGGGCATTTCGGTAATTTCGTGCTAATGGTGCTCTGGTAGTTTAGTCTATTTTGATACTAGGATGAAACTAGAATTCAAGACGAACTCGTGGGCAAAAACAGAAGTCAAATCGGAATCCGGACGAGAAAAATATAGTGGGTTAAAGTTTGAGTCAAAATCAAGTCAATATAGATCTTCCAGAGACACGTGGCGTGCTCAAGGAAACCAAATCAGACGGTTGCGAGATTATGCGGGCTATATTCGGTCAGCACGGGTATGTGGATTCTCAAGGAGTTCATGATCCCCTGTAGCCCAACGCAAGATTCACTCCTCTCGCTTGTCCATTCAAATCCAGCGGGCTACTTCTTTTCAGCAACACCTCGCGTGATCCCAGGAGAACGTTACACCTTGTGTCGTTATCTCGCGAAGCACTGAATCAATTTTATTTGAACAGAACGTCCTCACCTCATTGACGCCAAAATTTATGGAAAATATCCTATCTTTCTTTCCATCTCGATTTCTATATCTCTCTCTACTGTTTAAAAGTTTTGAGATATATTTAGAGAGACTGATTGAGAAATTAAAGAGAGTTGGGAGTTTCGGCTTCTCATCATCTTCAACTCTAGCAACCTCTTCATTTTGGTCTGAAGGGATTTCAAACTCAGCACACTGAGAGGATATTTCAATATTGGGCTCTCCCGTTTCTGAGATTTTGGGCTCAATAACGATGTTTTCGGGAGAACTATAGTCCTCTAAAATTGTAACCTCATCATCATACACAGGGTGTTGTGTATTGTACTCTATATTATCCTGGTAATCCTCTTCTATAATAGTAGTTCTCCTTTTGAGCGTTTCTTGTATAGTTCTGCACATATTGTCAGTCTTTTGTTCTAAAGTCTGACAACTCTTTTGAAGATCACTCACAGTTTCGGCCAACGAAGATGATGATAAAGATGGAGAGTCAACAGTTTCAACGTTATCCCGTTGATGTTGAGACACGTTTAAAGCATAAGACTCTTCATTAATACTCCTTAACATACTCATAGTTTCGGCCAACGAAGATGATGCTAAAGATGGAGAGTCAACAGTTTCACCGTTACCCCATTGAGGTTGAGACACGTGTGGCGTATAAGACTCTCCATTACTCCTAGCTAGCATACTCATAGTTTCATGCAATAAAGAGGAAGAGTTAACAGTTTCACTGTTATCCCATTGAGGTTGAGATACGTGTGAAGCATAAAACTCTTCGTTATAATGCATGTAAGAGTCATTAGTTTCAATGTTATCCCATTGAGGTTAGGACACATTTGGACCATAAGACTCTCTACTATAATGCATGTAAGATGATCTATCAGGATATCTATAATGTGGTTCATAACCTTCTTGAGGTTGATAATAATCCCTATGACCATCATTATGCACATTGTATCTAAGGATGACTAACACTATTCTGACCATTTGCTAAATACCACCATGGTAGATTTGAAGAACTCCCATCCCTTCTGTCATTATTTTGGGACCATGATCTATCCATCTATCATTCAATCAATTTTTTTTTTTTTTTTGAAATCGAAAATCGGGGAAGCACTACGAAGATTCTAAAAGGAAAACAACCACAATCAAGCTGACTCAACCAAGCAACCTAAACAAAATCTAGACGACTGACAGGTTGGTCAATTTCACTTAAAAGTCTAGACAACTCCTATATTGTAACAAAGCCTGAACTATAATTGTTATGAGGGTTACTTCAAGAATTGAGTGACACTTTCCTTTTAGGAATGCCCAAATAAAAATTAAGTCCCTGAATTGTTTCAAAGTACCTATGAGCTCGATACCCTAAGGCTAATGTCTAAAACAGATTTTAATTTAAGTGAGATTTGGGATTCACAACGTTGTTTCCTAAATGGGCAAGAGATCGGTGATGAAATCCATCTTTTAATGGGGTTTGTGCCCTTACTAAAGACAATTAAACTAAGCAGTTCGTCAAATCAATGAAGCACACAAAAAACATACAAGTACCCACTTACAGGGGATTCGTGGGTGGTCAGAAAAATTACCTCCCGTTCAAGACGGGCGATGACCTTTGTAGACGACCCGGGCCATTCTTCCCTTAAGTGTCCGAACCCGAGGCTTCGTTCTGGTTTTTCAGTTACAATTTAGCCTTTTAAATTAGGGTCAAAACTTAAATCCAAAATAAAATAAAATTAAGAAAGTCTAAAGTCTCTCTTTCTCACCAAAATAAATACAAAAAAATAAAAAAAAATGTAAATTTCTTCTTTTGAGGTCCTCCTCCTTGTTGCACCTCCTCTTTAGCTCCTTAGTACTGTATACTCCAAAAATAGAAAAGCAAGTCAAAGTATTCAAAAAGTCAAAACATACCAAAAATAAAAACTTTTCAAGATTAGAACAAATTAAGAACTTAGTCCCCGACAGCGGCACCAAAAACTTGATCGGCCTAAAAAGTTTCCTAAATAGGTCTACACTGGCAAGTGCACGGACGTCAAGTAATAGTTCCAGTAAGACCGGGTCGATCCGCATGGACTAGTCAAACCTATCCTAAAACTTAGAAGTAGCACGTTTTCTTTTAAATTTTGGTTTTGGTTTTGGTGATAATAAAATAAAAAAAAACTGAAATAAACAATAAAAATGAACTCAAATGGGGGGAGAGAGCCTAGGGTTTCTGAATTCACCACATAAAATCACTTTAAGAATCAATACTTAGACAAGTTAAATTTCTCTTTTCATAACTCAAAATTCAAGGTAATGAACTACCCGAATTCCGGAAGATATTTTCGTTAAAACCCGTTGATAATCATAAACTCGTAATTGTTTTATTTTGAAAAACAAATCTCTAAACTATTGACTATTAATCGATAAGCATACACCATCAAAGAACTTAATCTAAGCATGGTGTATCAAACTAAAAATATAGGCAATGAAAAGAAAATAAGTTTAACTAATTAAAACAACTTGAACTTTTAAACGCAATCAAGAGAATTAATTATACAAGAATGTGTCTCTGAAAGCTCAAAAATGGGTTTCATCCTAGCCCTAGATTAGAGTTTTAGCTAATCATGATCAAAATTAAAACTAAATAGGAGAGAAAGAGGAGAAGAATAACTAAACTTTTTATCGCAGGAAAATATTTTCCTTCTGTGAACCAAACACTCCCCCAGAGAAAATGATTTTCCAGCAAAAGTCTTAATCCAAACAGTGTCTTCTTCTTCAACATAATTTCTCTCTCTACTGTTTCTCCTTTATTTTATTTCAAACCAGAAGACTAACACCAACAAATCATGATTATATTAGATGAAAAACAGAAAATAATCCTCTCTTTCTCTCTACAATTCTCTCTGTTTCCACTCTGTTTTATCTCTCTCTCACAAAAAGGAAAACAGAAGAAGAAGATGGATAATAATGGTGAAGAACAATGGTCTCTGCTCTTTATAAATTTCACTCTCTCTACAAAATTTTCTTCTCTGAAAAATGTGTACTCTGTTTTTCTCCTTCTCTTCTCTCTATAATTTTCTTGAAGCTCCAAGAGAAGGAAGAAGAACAAAGTTTTTAATTGATAATTTCAGCCCCCAAAAGATGTGATCATCTCTTTCTCTGTTTCTGTTTCTTATATAAGAAAAAACAAAAAATCCCAAGTCTTCCCTTCTATCTAAAAACAACAACTTAATCCCGATCTGATTTCCAAAGTTGAATATATATGTAGAGAACCAAAAACAGTAGCTAATATCTCTTTCTCTCTCTCTGTAAATTTCAATCAAATCCCACCATAATTCTCTCTTATCTGCAGCTATCTCTCTAGAATTTATTCAACCATGATTTATTCTGATTAGCCAATCTCCCTCTCTTATTCTTTCTTCTTCCATTGGCTTTAAAGATATCTCCTCTAATCTCAATATTCCCTCAAGATAAAGAAAGAAGTTTTTCAGCTATCCATGATTCCCTCTCTCTAAAATAGAAATCATCTCTCGGTTCCTCATCTCTGCTTCTCTCTAAATCTACTCCCATAAGGAAAACCGACCAGCTCCTCTAATAACCGAATCCCTCTTTCATGTTGATACTTAAGAGAAACCAAAATCCCTCAAATCTTTCCTTCTCTGTCTACTATGGAAATCTTCATCTTCCATAACTGAGAGCTTTCTCTCTAAGAATTAGATTCAGCCAACCAAGCTCATCTCTTTCTAGAATCTGTCCTCTATATAGTAGGAAAATTCTTCTCTGTCGATCACGATCTCTCTCTTTAATTTCTCAATCTGTCCTCTATATAGTAGGAAAATTCTTCTCTGTCGATCACGATCTCTCTCTTTAATTTCTCAATCAGTCTCTCTGAAAGATCTATATTGACTTGATTTTGACTCAAACTTTAACCCACTATATTTTTCTCGTCCGGATTCCGATTTGACTTCTATTTTCGCCCACGAGTTCGTCTTGAATTCTAGTTTCATCCGAGTATCAAAATAGACCAAACTACCAGAGCACCATTAGCATCAAATTACCGAAAAGCCCCTAATGTGTCAATTTCCCGATTTTAACCATTTTTCGCGCTCAATTCCATGTAAGACACCTGGACAAGAGAAAAAAGTAATTCATGAGAGTAACTGCTTGAAATGGACTAACTAACCCGAGTTAAGAGATTCAGATGGGATATTTTCATGTCTCATCAAGTGCCATTTGTTGGAGAGCAGTGTTGCAACACTGCAGTCGGTGGTAGCGCTGTCTACAACGGAAGCTGAGTACATGGCAGCAACAGAGGCGGTGAAGGAGGAAATATGGCTGAGTGGTTTAGTTCGAGATTTGGGCCTGAAGCAGGAGCTGACAGAGGTCTACTGCGACAACCAGAGTGCTCGTCATTTGACCAAAAATTAAATGTATCACGAGAGAACTAAACACATTGACGTCAGGTATCACTTTATCAAGGACGTGATCGAACAAGGGAAGATCACGATGAAGAAGGTTTCTACGGCAGAGAATCCAGCGGATATACTGACCAAGGCAGTTACAACTTTCAAATTTAAGCATTGCTTCGACTTGATTGGGATTTCCAGATGTTAGCCCTAGCAGGGCTGGAGCGACGATGGCTCAGAGGCGCTGAGCTGTGATGGTGGCATATTTAAGTCAAGAGGAGCATATTCAAGTCAAGGTGGAGACTTGTTAGAAGTGACTCGAATATGGATTGGTATCAAACCCGGTACAAGCTACCGAAGCTTGGACCCATTAGCGGAGCTGATTGCTGAGACAGAGCTGGTATGCGTAGCAGTGCTCTGAGACAAAGCTGGACTCTGAGACAGAGTTGGAATGCGAAGCTAGGCTTATGTCGGTTATAGGTGATTAGTGTCATCTGTGTATAATGTCGGTTGTAGAGAGAGTCGTTGAGGCGGTGGGATTAGGGTTTAGTGGCTATATAAACTAAACCCTAAGGAGATATCAGTAGGCACAATCTCACGAATCTCTTGTGTAAACTTGTTTGCTTATCATAGTGGAAATCATCGCGCCGTTGTCACCGTGGAGTAGGTCTCACCAACCGAACCACGTAAATCTATGTATTCTGTTCTTGACTGTTCTTTACTATTCCTATTGCTTGTCTTGATTACTCGTATTGTTCACTTTAACCCCGATTTGGGCATAACAAACCTAATACGAAACCTCTGTATATCCCACCACAACCAGAAACCCCTGGATTACCTCTCGATGAACCATCTGTGTTGACTTTTACCCAGCTGGCTAGAGGCATATACCAATCAACTTGAATAATTTGAGGTGCTTTTCTTGGGCGACCTGTCACTTTAAAATAACGAAGAATAGTAATTTCTCTCATTGAATTTTGCATGGAACCGCTAACCAGCCGCCCAGACTCAAAAGTAAGACGACGAATGACCGAAATCGCTTTGGAGATATCCGGAATGGTATTATCAAAGATGAAAGAGTTTCTTGTCTCCCAAATAGTCCAGAAAGCCGAGATTACTGTCGATAAATATAGGCCTTCAACCTGCTCTGAGAAGCCAGCTGTGAAGACTCCCTCAATCAATTCTGAGCCAGTTGAGTGTTTGATGACCAAATACAGAACCAACCCAAGCCCAAAGCTTTGATGCAAATGTACATCCATAAAATAAATGAGATATAATCTCTCACATCTGATCACAGAGGGATCATCGAAATGGTAAATAGCAACCCATTTTCATAAGAATGTCTTCAGTCGGAAGGCGATTATGCATAACTCTCCATACTAAAAGCGATCGACGAGGGGGTACATATTGTCGCCAGATTTTCTTATCCCACTCACTGCCGAATGGCGAGGATGCATAAACTCATAAGCATCTTTAAAACTTAACTCACCTTAAGGCAACAAGTCCCAAACTAACTTGTCTTCATGTTGTGTTATAGAGATTACAATATCCTTAACTTGCCTCGCCAGGTCTGGAAATCGTAACTCCAACATATTCGGAATGGACAAATTACCAGACGTAATGAAAGAGGAAACTGTAGCTTTGAGGCGACTATGAAGTGATTCATGGATTCTTAACATTTCAACTATGGTGGAGTCGAGCCATCGGTCACACAAAAAATTGATTCCTATACCATTATTGATGATGCATAAAATGTCCAGACGTTGACTAATGTCTGAAGAGTCAAAGATCAGACCAGAAGTCTCTTGGAACGACTCGGCTTAAGGCAGCATGACAACTGAAACCCCTGATGGTCCACCACACATTCTCCTAATTGAGAGGTCGGCTAAAAGAATCCAGCTCTGCACAAAACGCCCTCGGCATGGATAGATCAGCCCTGGGATTTCTAAAGGAATAAGGGGGGTCTCCACAGGTTCGACCCATATCTTACGCCCAGAACTGGGGAGATATCAGTGCTGCACAACCTGATGACTTAATCCCGGACTTTCCAAAAAGATCTCAGTCGGCCACACATCTTGAAGTGTTGACCGATTGGACTCCACGTATTTAAAGGAAGAAACTTCTCCTTTACAGTCTATCACTCCGGCAAGATATCAACGAAGTATCCTTGAACTTAGGAACTTTCACTTATCAAAGATTCGGGATATACTCGAAGAGAAACCTTAGATACGCAAAAGAGATAACTTCTATTACGGTTTAACAGCCACCGCCTCACCACCGTCACTAATCACAGTCGGCCTACCTTCGCCTATAGAAGGCCCCCCACATCGTCTTTCAAACGACACGATCTCTGGAGGAACTATTGGGATTTACACCCTTATACTAATGTCAATTGCGGAAATAAGACATCTAATGTCTACATTAGTATTCTTAGGATAACATGCATAAGCCTATAATAATACTAAGCAAAACTAGATAATCGATTACCTTATTCGCTAGTTTTTCCCTCGAACCTTTCCAATCTCTTTTGAGAAGACCAAGAGCTTCCAACGTAGCTCCTCTACTTGAGACACGAGCAATCAACTTGATCTCCCACCTTTGTTGTTTAGCTAGAACTCCAATGGTGGTTGTAAGAAGAACACCTTTCTTCTTTGACTAGATAGATAGTAATGGGAATAAGCTCACTTTCTCCTCTGTACTTGATGTGGTAGAGTAAGAAAGCTTAGAGAGAAATTCCACACCTTATTCTCTGCCCTAAGAGTGTTTATATAGAACCCTAATAAGAATCCACCTCCTTTTAGGTTTTCTAAAACACCCTTTAAAATAAGATTTAGGGAAATAGTCGAAAATAGCAACTATTGATATTTTCTCAGTTCCCTAAGGAGGGAGCGTCCAAACACCATGAAAATTAGCAGATATAATTTTTATTATATCATCAACTAACCCTGCAAAATTCAGCCCAATCCGACTCCTAGAAGTACCGGAACCGGTCTAGGCCCAAAAACCTTGTTTTTGGCCTTTTTGTACTATCTTTGCCTAATTCCTTTTTATGCCTATGAGATATGTTTATGGGACACTCCCATGATTATATCTCACTCCCACTAGTCATATCCTAGATCAACTTTTCACTCTTATGTGTAACCCGTTGTAGGATCCGATCGAAGTTAGCCGCGAATTACTTCGTAATTCGACGATCGTAGTTGGTCTCTAGCTACAACTCTACGACCCCTAAATCAATCGGACTTGATGATCTTCCACATCAATTGTCCTATCCGACAAATTGCTCGCATTGCCATCTTGGTCGAAGGACATCTCCTTCAACTCCTTCTGACTCCCACTTGGACTTAAAACAAGTGCAATGCCTCGATTCCCGTGTCAATTTAGTATCCCATCTGATACGTCACGTCATTCAGACTTTCTTGATCTTCGAGTACAACTGTAAAAGACAAACGATTAACTCCTAATCCATTTGAGCGTGGCCACGCATTTTCAGTTGCTACTCATCAAGTGGCCTTGAGACACTTTGTACCTAATGTGATTAGGATGACACAATCCATTCTTGCGCTCCCACTTAACTTCATGTCTATCCTGTCCTTCCTAGTATCCGCCTTTATAACCTCCTATTCTGACGCGGCGTTTAACGTAAACAAAGTCGGACATTCCTTACATAAGATGAGTGGAGCACTCATGTTTTGAGGAATCTCTCCAATCTTGTCTTTTGAGAAGTATTTGTCGTTCATCAAGAGTGATGTACTTCTCATTAGAGGGTTATCCAGTGTATAAACCTTTTACACACCCACGTAGTCGAATCGAATACACTATTCCTATAGCCCATGAAACTACGCTATCCCATCGACTCCCGTGCTAGTCTTCGTGAGTCATTATTGTCCATGCAATGATCTGGACTAGGGATTTGACAATAAATATTCCAAGTTCACTTAATAGGGTTTCATTCATCAGATCACGTATCTGACAAACCTATTCGGAATGTTTTATTATCAATGGACTGTTGTTTAAATACTAAACCAAATTTAGACGACTTGCGAAATAACTCTATTATTTCTGATAATGAGAGTTGTAAATCTGAGCCTCTTCCGTAAAACTCTTTTTACGCACTCAGGTTTACTCGTCGAGGTTTATTCCAAATTTACCTCATGCCTTAGACTATGTATGAGTCTCATACTATGTCTTAGGTGACAGTTTAGTTTGACTACGTATTATTTCTTTTAGACTTTTCCAGAGTCTTAGATTTTCGATTTCGGATCTCAAGCGTCTCAGCGTACTGAGTCTTTTTAATCCTATCATCTTTCTTGATCTCCACTTGTAGACCTTTAGATGCCCAAAACGACCTTTTATCCTTTTGTGTGTGGTCTTTTATTGAGTCAGTTCGTTACTGTTATACAACATCTTATGTCGTACTCAATCTTTTGTATGTACTCTGCATACGGACCCGGAAGCTTTGTTTACTCCCACTTACCTTCTTGAAATTTCGTGATTCAAAAATTTTCTCATTCCTCGGGAATCAAAACCATTTTGATTGCCTCGAAGATTCCGACTCTTTCGTGCTTTAATCCGTCGATGGATTCCTGAAGCATGCGTATGGACATAGCTAGACTGGGGAAATCCAATTCCTTTTGTCTAGTTTCGGGAAACTCGAATGTTTCCATCCTTCTCAGTTTTCTACTCTGGAAAACTAATTTAGGTCTTCCGTTGACTTAAATTATCAAGCTACATGTCTTGACGAGATGTGGATTCCATATTGTTTTGGCTAGATACCAAATTAGAGTTAGTTTTTCGTTTTTGTGTCGGTCTTTTTATCTCTTCAGAAATAACCTTTATCTTCTGAATCTTTGAGATTTTACTTTTGACCTTTTAGGGCTTTTGAACAACAATTTGGAATATTCTCAACTTCTTCGAGATTTTTCCTTTAGAGACACTTTCAACTACTTTGAGAGTTCTCATGCGAATTACATTCGCTTTTGTGCGGTAGGTTTTAAGACCCAATCTTTACCTTTTCCTTTTTTGAGGAATCACAGTTTTACTGTCTTTCAACAATTTTGTTGCTCTTGGTCGAACTTAATCGGCCTGTACAATTTTCATGATTGTTCTTCATGATTTTTCTCATGATCGAATTAATTCGACTTGTACTTTTCTCCCACTTATTCTTGTAATAATTAGTACTTTTCTCCCAGACTACTAGGTGTGCTAATTACTAGAAGAATACTATCATGAGCAACAAACACTTTGTTCTCTTGATTGGTTGTGGAAGAAGCCCAAATTTCTTTCAAAAGAAATTGCGTCAGATTTTAGATAATTTTTGTAACGCTTTTACAAGCTTAGCTGTTAGACGGACTTTGGTAAGTATGAAAACAATCGTTTCTAGAATATATCCCAAAATATTCGGAAGACTGGCTTAAACCCATCAATGATCGAATCATGCATAGCAATGCTTGATTACTCCCACTGAATCCACCATCCCTCAAATGTGTTCTATGGAGCGAGTTGGGAAACGGTTTCTCAACTCCTTTGATGGTTATCAAGTGTTTGACACAAGTTTGTACCACTCTAATCTAATCGAATGACTTAAACTCTCTTGTCAAAATGATTCTTTACTTCGGTGTGTACTTCGTTTGAACCTTTCAAACATTCCGACTTATACTTTATGATTTGTATGTTTCCATACTTCATGAAGTTGTCAAAGTACGTATTGAAGTTTCTCTTCTTAGCTTCTGCAAGTAAACTTATAGGTCTGCATAACAATGTATGAGCCCTAATAGATTACTAGTCTCTACGCCTTTTGAAAAGGGTGACTTTGTCAATTTAGTCCTTAAGACCTAATTGACAATGCTGAAGTTAATGAGTTTGAATCTCTTGATATCAACCATTATCAATGTTAACCTTTAGTTAATTTACCACTGGTTTAAAACATCAGATGTTTCTAGAAGAACAAAATAATCACTATTAAGTTCTAAGCTAGATCAGTGTCTAAAAGAAGACTTTGGTCCCTTTCAGCATCCCTAGCATTACTGCTTCTGCTCTCTCTAGGATCTTTACTTCTTTTAGTCAAGTATGTAATTCCCTTAAGCTCCCACTAAGCCGCTCATCTGGTCTTAAATACCTGATGAAGGAATTCTACGATACTTGTTTAACTTTGTTAACAAGGATACTGGAACCGGAATACATAATTCTATTCCTTTTGTCCTCCAGGTGCTAAAGGTAGTTTCTTTTTTAAATAGTTTAACCATTATTTGGAAACATTTACAATAATGAGGAATACTCTTAATCATGTACTCGGCAACTGCTTTTCTTTGATCAAATATTTGTCTCACTTGACTGATCCTTTGCCCTTTCGAATCTCAAGAACTCTTTCTTAGATTCCTTCCATCGAATCTCAAGAACTGTTTCTTAGATTCGATGTTCCCGTGTGTTTTGCTCAGTTGTTCATTACAATCTGAGTGACTCATCTAAGGTCTTTTCTATCTAGGTTCAATCGATATTGAATTGGGTGATAGATGAATTCTGTTGTCTTCCATTAGAATGAATTTCAGATTGCCATGGAGGTCTCGTGCCTCTCCATTTATGACTTTCGTAGGAACTATTTCCTCAGTTTGTCTCAATGGTCGTGCTAGCATCCATTACTCTTCCAAAGAGTATGTTATATGATTGCTTGCAAATGGCTTTTGACCTTATCTGATATGAGTCAACATTGGGACTGAGTATTCTAGACGCTTTCCCTTTTGAATCTGAGAACTATTCTCGGATTTATTCTTCCATTCTAGGAAGTTGATCAGCACCTCCCTTAGGTGTGATTCAATGTTGAAACCGTTTTCATGTGTCATCTTAATTCTACATAAAGAAATGACAAAGTTTTAAAACTCGTTATCGTTTTTGAAAAACTTTAGTTTTGAAAAAAACATTAGTTTTCCCACATTATTCAATAAAATCGTCCCCGATTGAATAAGTGATTCCAAGACCCCAGTTCTTCGTAGTAAAACGGACGAAGGCCCTACCCTTTGACTCCGTCGTTCCGGGTGAGCGAACTACTTCACTGATCATACCTTATGACTCTTGGTTGATAAATTTCATTGATGAATGACTAATCTATCCTTTTGCCTCGAGTATCCAAGACTCTCTTGCTGATCTCGTTTAGTAGAACCATTTAGACATGTAGGCCTCTTCTATAGACCTACCTGCATTGTCCCAAGGTAGAGGAGGTACTCTGCGAAGGTCGACCCACCTTCCTTGAACAAGGGCGCAACAAGTGTCTTAGTTTGGATAGGCAATTACTCAAGATTACTTTTGGAGACTTTTACGCTAGTCTGGCGTTTGTTATAGTGAACTATTTAGCCTAACTAACATCCACGACATAAAGCGTAAATAAGTAAGTAAATGCGCGCGAGAAAGTAAATGCTCGAGTATCCAAGACTCTCTTGCTGATCTCGTTGAGTAGAACCATTTAGACATGTAGGTCTCTTCTATAGACCTACCTGCATTGTCCCAAGGTAGAGGAGGTACTCTGCGAAGGCCGACCCACCTTCCTTGAACAAGGGTGCAACGAGTGTCTTAGTTTGGATAGACAATTACTCAAGATTACTTTTGGGGACTTTTACGCTAGTCTGGCGTTTGTTATAGTGAACTATTTAGCCTAACTAACATCCACGACATAAAGCGTAAATAAGTAAGTAAATACGCACGAGAAAGTAAATCAAGCAGACATGGATCCAAGTATGGCCCTTAACCTAGAAGATCTAATCTCCTTTGGTTTTCTTCTTGTTTCGCCTTTTGGTTCGTCTTAGATCTCCATCTTTGAACCTCCATTGATTTCTCCCACTCGCCTTTGGATTTCATCCTCGAGTTTCTTCAATGGACTCATAGACCCTAAACTCTAATTACAAGACTCTAACGATTCACAGATCTTATAAACTTGAAATTAAAATTAATTACAAAGCATGCACCCATCCGTGCTTAAAACAAGAATAAAGAAATCAATCTGTGGCCATACTAGTTTCCCGCATTCATAACACATGTAATCATATAATATATCAAGGCTAAGAATTATATATGCATGTTAATCCGGGAGATACTTTTGTCGACATCCCATGTCACATTACGGACCTTAAGTCTAAATTCGAAGAATTCGATTAATGGTGCGTTCTCGTTTTATCTCTTATGATTTCTAAAATCAACTTTAAGAAAAACTCCGTTTTGAGCTCGAGAAAGCCCGGGTCAATTTCGGAAAAAACTTGGTTCGATTTTTAATGATTTCATAATCAATTTAGATAGAAATCCGTTTTGGCCTTCCGGATGACCCGGATTAACTTTGGAATTATTTGGTTGGAATCGGAAGAAAATTTGGCAAAAACTACCACTCGAATGATGGTCCCTTTTCGTGGTCCAAAAAGCCTCGAAAAAGCCCGGGACAAGTCCTAGACAAGTCCCGGCCCAAGCCCACAAAAGGGCTCGGACAAGGTCCGGACATGGCACGGCCCATAGGGCCGGCATGTCCTGGCCGAGGCCTATCAAGGCCTGGTCTCGTCCTGGCCAGAGCCAGGACGCTAGTCCATGCACCAGACGCGTCCTAGACGGGTCTGGTGCTGGACCAGACCAGCACTAGATGTCTCGGACCTAGTCCGAGACACCCAGGACCCCAGACGCGTCTCCAAGGCGCGTTTGGTGGTAGCTACTGGTTGCGTCTCATGGACGCGTCCTAGAGTAGCTGGACGCGTCTGGAAGACGCGTCCACCAGCAGTCTGGGACGCGTCTTCCAGACGCGTCCTCGAGGCTACTGGTCCGGCCAGGAAGCTTCCTGGCCGGACCTATTCAGTTTCTAAAACTCAATAGTTGCCATTTTTTTTCCAATTTTAAAACTCTTTCTAAATTTTAAAAAATCCTTTTAAAACACTTCTAAATTTTTTCAAAACTTTTAAAATTTTCCAAATTTTGTTTTTGGGAGTTTCCTAAACTCAAAACAACTCCTTTTAGAACACTTCTAAAATCCAAATTTTGTTTTTCAAAAGTTTCCAAAAACTTAAAACAACTCTTTTAATCAAACCAATTTGGATCAAAATTTTAGGTTTTGAAACTTTTTTCAAGAACAAATTTTGAAATCTTTTGAAAAATACTTGAATGCTATTCAAAATTAATCAAAATTTTGTGTTCAAAACACTTTTAAACACAATAATCTATCTAGAAAAGCATGGAATTGGTCCAAAACTTAGATAAGATAGGCTAATTGCAAGAGGCTCTGATACCACTGTTGGGATTTACACCCTTATACTAATGTCAATGGCAGAAATAAGACATATAATATCTACATTTGTATTCCCAAGATCACATGCATAAGCCTATAATAATAGTAAGCAAAAATAGATAATCGATTGGCCGCGGCTTTGGGGAATAAAGAAAATTCTCCCGGGAATAAAGACTTTTTTTAAAACTAGTCAAACAAGATTTTGTGTTCAAAACACTTTTATTACTAAGGGACTTCTAATTTTTGGGAGTTCTCCTCCATCTCCTCACCTCTCTCTACCACCTCATCGCCATCTCATCATTTTCTCCGGCGAAGGTCGCCGGCCGGCTAATTTTCCGGCCGGCGACCTTCAAACATAAAAAAAAAAGTTTCATTTAATTTTTTTTCTCTTTCCAAATTTTTTTTTTGTTTTCCTTTCCTCTCTCTCTGGAACTGATCTAGAGAGAGAGAGAGGAGAGGAGAGAGAAAAAAAAATAATCTTTTTTTTTATGTTTGAAGGTCGCCGGCCGACGACCTTCGTCGGAGAAGATGATGAGATGGCGATGAGGTGGTAGAGAGAGGAGAACCCCCAAAAAAATGTATTTTGTGTTCCCATAAAAATTTATTCCCCGGAGAATTTTCAAAATAATCTGGATTCCCTCGAGAATTTATTCCCCGGAGAATTTTCTTTATTCCCCAAAGCCGCGACCAATCGATTACCTTATTCGCTAGTTTTTTCCTCGAACCTTTCCAATCGCTTTTGAGAAGACCAAGAACTTCAAACGTAGCTCCTCTACTTGGGACACGAGCAATCAACTTGATCTCCCACCTTTGTTGTTTAGCTAGAACTCCAATGGTGGTTGGAAGAAGAACACCTTTCTTCTTTGACTAGATAGATAGTAATGGGAATTAGCTCACTTTCTCCTCTCTACTTGATGTGGTAGAGTAAGAAAGCTCACTTTCCACACCTTATTCTCTGCCCTAAGAGTGTTTATATAGAACCCTAATAAGAATCCACCTCCTTTTAGGTTTCCTAAAACACCCTTTAGAATAAGATTTAGGGAAATAGTCGAAAATAGAAACTATTGATAATATTTTCTCAATTCCATAAGGAGGGAGCGTCCAAACACCACGAAAATTGGGAGATATAATATTTATTATATCATCAACTAACCCTCCAAAAGTCAGCCCAATCCGAGTCCTAGAAGTACCCGAACCGGTCTAGGCCCAAAAACCCTGTTTTTGGCCTTTTTGTACTATCTTTGCCTAATTCCTTTTTAGGCCTATGAGATATGTTTATGGGACACTCCCATGATTATATCTCACTCCAACTAGTCATATCCTAGATCAATTTTTCACTCTTATGTGTAACCCGTTGTAGGATCCGATCGAAGTTAGGCGCGAATTACTTCGTAATTCGACGATCGTAGTTGGTCTCTAGCTAAAACTCTACGACCCCTAACTCAATCAAACTTGATGTTCTTCCACATCAATTGTCCCATCCGACAAATTGCTCACATTTCCATCTTGGTCGAAGGACATCTCCTTCAACTCCTTCAGGAACAACACACTCTTTCTCTAAAACACGATCTCTTCATACCAAGAAGGATCACCCCCAAAACTGAGTTCTCATAACTCGCCTCCAAATGGATCAATCAATATTCATTCTTTTACTGCAAAGAGCACCATAACTGTCTTGAGCGTCGGAGCGGTTTTCAAACCCTTTGCAGGTTTCCCCCCCTTGGGAACAGACGATCAGGAGCAAGGAATCAGGAGCTGGAGCTAGAAGTCAGGAGCTAGAGCAAGGAGCAAGGAGCAGAGAAGCAAAGAAGGGGAGCAGAGCAGAGAAACAGAGCTGAACAGAGGAATCTCTCCTCTCACAACAGAGTATACCATCATAACGGAGGCTGTCATGCATCAACTCCCTATTTTTAATGCTGATTTAACCGGGAGCCAATTTTCAACATCAGCATTTGGCGCTAGAAGGAGGGGACCTCTCCAGCAAATCCTCACGTTCGGTAACCCAAATCTCTCTCAATACTTTCTCAGAACTAATCACTTTCCTTAAAGATCTTCAGGCAGACATGCCGGCAGAAAAGCGAACATCCGGTGAAGGCAGGGAAGGATCCTTATATCTCATAATGATCTCAACAGCCCTCAAACGGCTTAAGGTCGAGAGAAAGAAACAAGGAGAGAATAACACAGCTTCAGAGTGATCTAGACGTAGCAGAGGCTAAGCTGAAATCCATGCTCGGGAAGAATCCCAGAGCAGCAGACAGTCCGAGGGGTCCTACACTCTCGGAAATAGGATCGCTCTCAGAAACGAGAAACTTCACTAATCTCACCCAAGTCCTCCTCGACGCATTCGAAAAGCCTCCAACGAAAGGACCGTCAACTTAAGTTAAGGAAGCCAGACCGACAGCTAGGGAACTCAAGACACGACCCCAGCGGTGACGGCAATCAGGCGCTTGACAGCACTGGTGAAAGAGCTCGGCGAAATATCAGAAACTCTGGCAGAAATATTCGCCGAGGCAAAAACGGAGTCGGAATCTGAGAGCGAAGAAAGTGTCAACGTCATAGCTGGGGGACCAAGTGGTGTAGAGGACAGAAGCAGCAAACGACGACGGAGAAATCCGGAGATCATGATGATACGAGATGAGGCGACGCCTCCGATAATATTCATTGATGATGACCTAAGGGGAATAATCGCGCCTCACGCAGACCCCCTAGTGATAACAGCACTGGGTGCCCATCGAAGAATATGGCTTATTCTGATTGACAGAGGAAGCTCCGCAAACATCATAAGCCGAACATGCCTCCAAAAACTCCAGGTGAGAGCACATCACACCGAAACTTATGATCATTACCTGACAGGTTTTGGCGAAGATCGAGTACGAGCTGGGGGAAAGGCCACTTTACCCATACTCATCGGAGAAGGAGCGACCAGCCGAGCACTATTGATGGAATTCGTGGTCATCGACGAGCTACACGCGTACAACATTATCCTAGGAAGGAACTTCTTGAAAGAATCACGAGCTGTGGTCTCGTTGAACCACTTGACCTTGAAATTCCTGATCACGGGAACTGACCTGGTGGGAACAATAAAAGGAGATCAAGCGACCGCCAGAGAATGCTACGCTGTTTCAGCTCGGCATTGTCGACGACCAGCAGTGGTTCTCACCCTTTCAAGCACCGAAAAAATCACCAACTTCGATCACACCGTAAACATGCGGGGAATAACGCCGCTGAGGTTAGTATTGCTCCTCAACCTCACATAGAATACCTATATATATATATATTACTCTAGCCGTTAGGCAGGAAAAGTAGCGCTACTAGCTACATGTTTATCTATATATATATAGCCGTTAGGCAGAAAAAGTAGCACTACTAGCTACATATTTTATCTATATATATTATTTTAGCTGCTAGGCAAGAAGAATAGCACTGCTCACTACATATTTCAACTAATAGAATAAAATATTTTCAGTAACTAGCTACACATTTTATCTAGCAAAAGGCCCAATATTATTTACAAAAAGACTATAAAAGGAGGAGTCCTAGTAAAACTCATCTCGCGCTGAATCGAGCAGGTAGCCCTGACAGCGAAAGCCACGGCAAGAGGACCTAAAGGCAGCCTTGGTAGGTGAGAGTAGCGACCAAGGGCCCTAATTTAAACAACCCCGCTAAGCGAAAGCCACGACCAGGGATAGGATAGCCTCTGTAGCTACGGCAATAACTGAGGGCCCTAAGGAGCAGTCCTAGTTAAACTGAACTTTGCTCGAGTAAAAACCGAACCCTCACCAAGGTCCCAAGGAGAAGTCCTAGTTACACTGATCGGCTCAAGCCGGCAAAGGAAGTAGCTCCGATAGCTACGGCTGCAGCCCGATGCCTCACAAGGAGGAGTCCTAGCTAAACTCAACTCTTTACTCGAGCGAAACGTGGTCCCTGAGGATCCCCAAGGAGAAGTCCTAGATAATGTGAAGTATTGCACTCAAGATTCCCTACAAAGTAGGGTATCGTATGTATTTATAGAAACAAAGAAAGTAGTACAATTACAATAATGACCTTATGAATATAAACAAAGACAAACATATATACTAGTCTTGACACCCCCCCTCAAGCCGAACGATCTAAACCAGAGAGAGCTTGAACTTCAAATCATGAAACCGAGATGTGGAGAGGCCCTTAGTAAATATATCCGCAACTTGATCATCTTCAGGTAGGAATCGAACTTGTAGTTTACCAGAGAGAACTTGTTCTCTCACGAAATGGAAATCGATGGCAGCATGTCTTGTTTTGGAATGAAGAATGGGATTGATGGCAAGATAAGTAGCACTAATTTTATCACAGTGGACAATTGGAGAAGAAGGTAAAGAGATACCTAACTTAGTTAATAAATTCTTAAGCCAAATTACATCTGCACTGGTGTGAGCAACAACCCTATACTCTGCTTCAGTTGAAGAACGAGCCACTGTTTGTTGAGTTTTGGAGCCCCAAATGATTAAATTTGGTCCAAGAAAGACACATGAACCAGAGGTTGATCGACGGTCGTCAGGAGAATCGGCCCAATCAGCGTTAGAGAACCCGAGAATAGGAGAAGAAATAACACGTCCGAAACAAAGACCTTCACTGATTGAGCCTTTAAGGTATCGAAGAATTCGTTTTGCTGCAATTAAATGTATTGTTGTAGGTATTGTAACGCACCAACAAGACTTCTGAATAAGTGAGGATTAGAGAGTGGTTCTCCATCATGCTTGGATAATTTCTTGCCCGTGATAACTGGAGTACTGACCTGTTTGGAAGAGTTCATCCCAAATTTGTTAAGTAAATCCTTTGTATATTGTTGTTGAGTGAGAAGCAGGGAGTCTGAATTTCTATGTGCCTCCATTCCAAGAAAGTAAGAGAGATCTCCCATATCAATCATGTCAAAGTTCTTCTTGAGAGCCTGAATCAACTTATGCAAAAGAGACATACACGAACCAGTGACGATAATATCGTCCACATACAATAATAAAATCGTTAACTCCTTACTCGATTTATGATAAAACATACTAGGATCTGATATAGATTGTTGAAATCCCAATGTTAGAAGAAAATTACTAAATTTCTGATGCCAGGCTCGAGGGGCCTGTTTGAGTCCATACAGAGCCTTGTTTAATTTACAAACATGATTTGGGATTTTTGAATCGATGAATCCTTTTGGTTGAGTCATAAAAACTGACTCATGTAATTCACCATTTAAAAATGCATTTTTGACGTCTAATTGACAAAGATGTCATTGATTTGAAACTGCAAGAGAGATAACTGTTCTAATGGTGGCGGACGAGCCACTGGACTGAATGTTTCAGCGTAGTCGATTCCTTGCTGTTGATTGTATCCCCGAGCAACCAATCGTGCCTTATATCGTTCTATTGTACCATCTGATCGTCGTTTAACACGAAAAATCCACTTACAGTCGACCAAATTCATTTTCGGATCTTGTGGAATAAGAGTTCATGTTTGATTCTTATGTAAAGCAGCTATTTCAGCCTCCATTGCCTTAATCCAGTGAGTTTGTGTCGAAGCTTGAAGAAAATATGAAGGTTCTTCAGGATTCGAACTACTGGTGTTAGAAGAAGTAGTTGAAATAAAAAATTTAGGTTTTCTAGTGCCATCCTTGCTTCGAGTGACCATAGGGTGAGTAGAGAGAGAAGAGGAGGAAGAAGGAATTGTTGATTGAGTGGGAATTTCATGATGTTGAGTCAAAACTGGAGAAGAAGGTGGAGCAGAGATGTGAGTCGTTGAAGGAGGAACAGAGGTACTGATAATTGGTAAAGGAGGAAAGAGAGGAGAGATTAGCTGGAGACAAGGAGAACAGGTGTGGTGAATCAGTGGAAGCGGGAGACGTTACTGGAAAAAGGACAGGTGGAGGATTACCCTCTGCATGAGAGTGAGTATTGCAAATAGTAGTAGAGGGTACGTGTGGGTTTTCATCACCCACAAGTAAAGGAAAGGACGGGACAACTGGTGAAGTGGAGGACGGATGACGGACAGATGTGAATTGGCGTTGGGTTGGAAAAGAGGGAGGAACGGTCAGATTTGAAGGAGTAATTTGGACCGTCCATTGTAATGGTAAAAGAGAATTTTTCGTTGAAGACGAGTTTAATGGAGGTTTTGAAACAGAGGCAAAAGGGAAATGAATCTCATCAAAGAGAATAGTTCGAGAGATGAAAAGGCGAGAGGAGGAGATTTCAAGACAACGATAACCTTTATGGTTAGGGCTGTAACATAGAAATATACAGGGTTTGGTTTTGAAATCTAATTTGGATGAACGATATGGAGTGAGAAGAGGATAACAGCAACATCCAAAGGTTCGAAGGAAATTGTAGTTAGGTTGTTTTTGATAAAGCATTTGAAAAAGAGAAATTCCATTTAGAACAGAAGAGGGTAATAAGTTAATGGTGAAAATTGCAGTGGAGAAGGCATCAGGCCAGTACTGTAGAGGGACAGAAGCTTGGTGAAGAAGACAGAGGGACGTTTCGACAAGATGACGAATCTTTCTCTCTGCCACCCCATTTTGCTGGGGTGTGTGTGGACAGGAGTGGCGATGGTGGATACCATTTTTAGTAAGAAAGGCAGAGAATTCAGTACTGACATACTCACCACCACCATCGGTTTGCAGAGTTTTAATGGAGTGTGAAAATTGCTTTTCAACCATTGATTTAAAAATTTGAAAATGATGAAAGACTTCTTGGTTTTTGTTTGAGAAAGTACAACCAGGTGAACCTGGTATAATCATCAACAAGTAATAAAACATAACGAAAACTTGAATTCGAAGAAATTGGTAAAGGCCCCCAAAGATCAGAGTGAATTAGCTCATTAGGAGCTTTTGATTGATGATTAACAGTAGAAAATGGAAACTGATGCAGTTTTCTAGACACACAACTTACACATTTAAACTTAGTCAATACAGATTTGTTTAATGGTAATAACTTCTTGGAAACTAATAAATTAAAATTGTGCTGATTTGTGTGAGCAAGACGATGATGCCAAATGTCAGATGAAGTGAGAGAACCAGGAGGAAGATGCTGAACGAGAAGACTGATTGGAACAGGGGAATCATGAGCAGAGGAGATGCGAAACAGACCATCAACAATCGTTCCGACGAGAAGTCTCTTCCCTGTGGGAAGATCCTGAACATAAAAACCATTTTGAGAGAAAACAGCAACACAATTAAAATCTTGAAGAAGACGAGAAAGAGAAATGAGATTCTTCCTAAAAGAAGGGATAAGTAAGGCATTTTTAAGAGTAAAATTATGAAAAGGGAGAATAATGTTACCAATACCAGTTACTGTGGCAGTGTTGCCATTTCCCACCATGACATTTTTAGGTACTGGAGCATCGGAGCGAGAGATGAGAGAAGCATTATGAGAAGCAATATGAGTAGTAGCTCCTAAGTCCATATACCAATTTGGGTCAGAAGAAATAGAGTCAATACCAAGAGCAGCAAAGGATTGATTTAGATCGTTTGAGCGATGAAGAAGATAACATTGACGAGCAGAGTGACCCACTCTCCCACAATACTGACAAATGAGAGGTTGTCTTTCAGGTAGAGGACCAAGAGTAGAGGATCGGTGATAACCTCCTCTGTTTGAAGAACGACCACGACCACGACCACCTCTGTGACAGAAACGACCTCTGGACCCTCGAGTAGAATACTGAGTATTTGAACGAAAAGAAGAGGGAGGAGGGTTAGAGGAATGAGTGAGAAGGGCTGATGGTGGTGAAGTGGAATTAGCCACAAATTGAAGTCGAAACTCATGGGTAAGGAGAAAAGAATGAAGCTCTGAATAAGTGGGAGGCAGAGCACGAGTAGTGATTAAAGTTACAAAACTTTCATGATCACTTCCAAGTCTAGCAAGAACAATGAGAACCAGTTCATCATCAGCAACGGGATGCCCAATAGCAGCTAGAGAATCAGAGAGAGATTTTAGACGAAGAAGATAGTCAGAAACAGAGAGAGCCTTTCTTTGATGTTTGAAGTTGAAGTTTGAGATTCATTAATCTAGCTGAGTTAACTTATGAGAAGGTTCTTTCAAGAGATTCCCAGACTGCTCGAGAAGAGGTAAGACCAAGGACCTGGGTGAGAATAGGTTCAGTTAGGGTAGCATTCAGCCATGAAAGGAGCATCTGGTCTACTCTGTACCAATAAACAAAATCAGGGTTAGGGATTGGGGAAGAGGAGCCTTCAGATAGAGAGGACGAAAGTGTTTCAGGTGGAGGTGGGAAGAAGCCATTAACAAATTTAAAGAGGTCTTGAGAATGAAGAATGGGAAGCAACTGACTTTTCCAAAAAAGATAGTTGGAGGATTCCAAACGAATGGAAATGAGATTAGCAATGTTAGTGAGGGAAGAGTGGAAATGGAAGAAGGAGTTGAAGGAGATGAGATGACAGTAGGGGAGTTGGTATTTTCAAGGGAGGCGACCATGATTAAGAAGAAGAAGAAGAAGAAGAAGAAGAAGAAAGTTTGAGACTGAAAGAGACGAAAGAGAAGAAGGAATATGGCACTGAAAACCAAGAAAATTCTTAGGGATTGATGGCTCTTGATACCATGTGAAGTATTGCACTCAAGATGCCCTACAAAGTAGGGTATCGTATGTATTTATAGAAACAAAGAGAGTAGTACAATTACAATAATGACCTTATGAATATAAACAAAGACAAACATATATACTAGTCTTGACAGATAAAACTACCGCCCCGATGAAGGTGATCGGGGGTATAAGGAGAAGTCCTTGCGAAACTATTCATGCTTAAATGAGGAAGACAACCCTGGTAGCTATGGCCACAACCGGGGGCACGGGAGGAGTCCCGGCGAAAACTAGACGAGCTCAAGTCGACGAAAACAACCCTGCTAGCGAAAGCCACGAACAGGGACGGGACAGCCTCGGTAGCTATGGCGACGATTGAGGGCCCTAAGGAGAAGTCCTAGTTAAACTAGTCGAGCTCAAGCCGACGAAACCAGCTCTGGTAGCGAAAGTCACGACCAGAGGTCTAAGGAGAAGTCTCAGCGAAACTAGTCGAGCTCAAGCTGACGAAACCAGCTCTGATAGCGAAAGCCACGACCAGAGGTCTAAGGATTAAAGTAGCCGAGCTCAAGCTGGCAATATCAGCTCTGGTAGCGAGAGTCACGACCAGAGGTCTAAGGAGGAGCCCTGATGAAACTAGTTATGCATAGACAGCTCTGGTATAGACAACCAGGGGCAGAGCTAAAAACTCTAACACTATTCCAAACTTTTTACGCAGGGCTAATTCGGGTTCTATTTTGCAGAGGGAAATAGTAAGCTTAGGGCATGCTAGACTTGGTCTGAAATTGTTTCTCTTGCAGGTGCGATCATTCGAAGCATGCGTAGTAAGCCTAGGAAATTGCATTAGTAAGTTAGGATGGACTAACTGTACCCCACCTTGGAGACTCTTATATGTGCAGCAACAAGATATGGAAGCAAGTCAAAACAATTGAGATAAAAGCAGAAACAAAAGCCATCCCATTACCAAAACCCAATCAAAATCGAGACATTGTTTGCAGTAGCGTAGAAAAACAACAAGAAAAGCAAAATACAAGTCAAGAGAAATCATGGTTGAGCTTCTGAAGGAAGAGACTCAAGTTGGTCGCCGGAGTTAGATCGAGGGACCGAAAAGGTTGAGCCCTCATCGGATTCGTCATCCACCAGGACCACGGAGGTGGCCGCCTCAGCATCCCACTCATCATCACTAAAAGAGAAGTCATCCTTCGAACCTCGATCAGCCGTTACGGCATTGACATACATGGCCACTCGATCCTTGTCGATGTGACGCAGAGGAACGGAATCCTTCGGAGAATAGAAGCGACGAGCGGCTTCCCAAGCCACCTGAAAACCCGACTTGCGCTGCTTCCTCTGAATAAACGAGAATTCATCCCCACATTTAAAAGAAGCTATTGCCTTTTTTCGATTCACCTAAGCCAGCTCGAGGATGTTCTGACGCGAAAGTCTTAGCGAAGATTTATCCTTCTCCCTTTGAAGAACCAAAGCAGCCTCTTTCTCCTTGAGAGCTTCAAGGTGCTTTTCCAAGACGGAAAAACGAGCATCTGACTGAGAGGATTGGAGAGCAGCGCTGGCTCGAATTTGCCCTGTCTCCAGCTTCCACGAGTACCGCTCAGCAGAGGCTACCTTCAAATCACTTGCCAACATTTCAGCTTTGGCTTTATAAGATAATGCCTCTTGATCAGCCTTCTAAAGCTGGGCCTCTAGCTTTTCGATTGAGGATAGGTAGGATGCAACATCATTAACTTGAGAATACTAAAAAAGAAGAACACAAACATATTGGTAAAACAGAAAATGGGAGAAAGAAGAAGAAGACCGGAAACAGAGGATGCATGCCAAAATACCTCATTCTGGAAGAAGTAGTAAAAACCATCGATCAAAGATACCACATAACAGGGAAGACCTTTGGGGAAAGTAGCCAGTTTAACAGATAACCCGATAAACACAGGAGCTTTACCCTTATCCGCCGAAGAGTGGACGCTAGCCCTAGTCCTGGAAGCAACGACACCGCCCTTGAGCAAGGGAGGAACACTAGGAGAAGAGACAATAGGAACCGAGGGAGAGGTCGGACTACCAGGCTCGCGAATAACAATGCCACCTGGGCTCCGGCTGACCACAGATTTCGTGCGAGATCTCTTCAAACCAGAGGAAGACGGAAGATCATCGGTCCTAGTTCTCTTCTTAAGGAATCCTGATAACACAAGAAAAGAAGAAGAATCGAGACGTAAATATGGAGAAAAGGAAGTTACCAGAAAGAGGACTTCTAAAAACCTCACCTGGTAGAGAAGGAAGCACTTGAGCTCAATGGAGGGCCTAGAAATCGATCAAATTCTCGGGGGATAACCCCTCCTTTCCTCTATCCAGAACAGTCAAAGCTTCATGACATTTGACGTCTTCGGCATCAGGAACGATCTTGGGACGATCATGAGAAGAACCGGGAGAACGAGAAAAAACCCAAAACTTTCGGTGGCAAGGGAAGGTCGAACGAAAAGAAACCTCACCTTATAATCTTTTGGGATATTAGGAGCAGAGAAGAATGGACCAACACGAGAAGAAAATAATACCAGTTCTGATCGCTGGACTTGAGAGAGAAGATCCTATCAAAGGCGTAAAGACTAGTCTTCTCACCTTGCTGAAGACAAAAGAAATAGAACGCCATGATAGTCATCAAAGCATTAGGGCTCAACTGAAAAAGTTGAAGACCATAATAGTTCAGCAGCTCAACGAGAAAAGGAGGGAAAGGGAACACCAAACCCAAGTTGAAAAAGACTTCATAGACTCCAGTACGACGATCATCGGCTTAGCAAATCCTATCATTAGACGACGGGAGGATAAGTTCAACGGAATCTGAAATCATGTGAGCGGCCCAGAGAGTTTCCAGGTCCTGCTGGGTCATACGACTACAGGAACGCATTTGACAAGAAAACTCTGAAGCAGAAGGAGGAGTAGCCATGACGAGGCGCACAAGCAGAGAACAAAGAAGGGAAAGAGAAGATGGAGATCTCTGCTGAAATAAAGAAGATGGGAAAGGAACAAATTACAGCAAGTCACAATGCTTAAATATAGGAAGACCAGGGGGCAAGACACGCGGCAGCAGTCACAGCTGGAAAAACCCTAACATCCCTTCAATCAATAGCTAGAGACAGTCGACGGTCCAGATTAGCCCAAAGATGGCGTTAGGAATTAATAGAACCCTAGGGAGCGCGCCTACTCTCCCACTAGCAAGGAACCGCGTGTCCACGCATGCCGAAAGCACTGCCTTGAATGATAATTCAAAGGGATCATCGCCGAAAACAGACAGTCAGAAAATCAAATCTGTGATGTCATAATCACGCATGGAAAAGAATTAATTACTTGCGCAGAAGGCGAAACGTGTCTTGGAATAATAAACCACGCGTCAGAACATAGCCGAACCAGCCCTATCAAAGATAAAACTTAGTCAAGGAAAATCTACAATTCATAAACATCAATCAGCTCTAGAGAACTGACAGGAAGACAGAACTCCACTAAACAGCCATGGTCTAGGTAAGGCCCAAAGAGCTTCACGACACAGCTCTGGGACAGGTAATACTTGCGACTTCTGACCTTCAAAGTAAAACACACGAGTTACTTCTACTCCTTAGTCTCTCTACTTTCAACTAAGGAGTGGCGGGACTCATGATGATGCATAAAATATCCAGACGTTGACTAACGTCTGAAGAGTCAATGATCAGACCAGAAGTCTCTTGGAACGACTCGGCTTAAGGCAGCAGGACAGTTGAAACCCCTGATGGTCCACCACACATTCCCCTAACTGGGAGGTCGACCAGAAGAATCCAGCTCTGCACAAAACGCCCTCGGCATGGATAGATCAGCCCTGGGATCTCTAAAGGAATAAGGGGGGTCTCCACAGGTTCGGCCTATATCTTACCCCCAGAATTGGGGAGATATCAGCGCTGTGCAACCTGATGACTTAATCCCGGACTTTCTAGAAAGATCTCAGTCGGCGACATATCTTGAAGTGTTTAAGCCCGATCGGACTCCACGTATTTAAAGGAGGAAATTTCTCCTTTAGAATCTATCACTCCGGCAAGATATCAACGAAGTATCCTTGAACTTAGGAGCTTTCACTTATCAAAGATCCGGGATAGACTCGAAGAGAAACCTTAGATACACAAATGAGATAACTTCTATTACGGTTTAACGGCCACCGCCTCACCACCGCCACTAATCACAGTCGGCCTACCTTCGCCTAGAAAAGGCCCCACACATCGTCCTTCAAACGACACGATCTCTGGAGGAACAACACACTCTTTCTCTAAAACACGATCTCTTCATATCAAGAAGGATCACCCCCCAAAACAGAGTTCTCATAACTCGCCCCCAAAAGGATCAATCAATATTCATTCTTTTACTGCAAAGAGCACCCTGACTGTCTTGAGCGTCGGAGCGGTTTTCGAACCCTTTGCAGGTTTTCCCCCCTTGGGAACAGACGAACAGGAGCAAGAAATCAGGAGTTGGAGCTAGAAGTCAGGAGCTGGAGCAAGGAGCAGAGAAGCAAAGCAGAGGAGCAGAGCAGAGCAGAGAAGCAGAGCTGAATAGAGGAATTTCTCCTCTCACAACAGAATATACCATCATAATGGAGGCTGTCATGCATCAACTCCCTATTTCATGCTGATTTAACCGGGAGCCAATTTTCGACATCAGCAATTACCAATAAGCCACCTTGAATGAAGAGAAATAATACCAATTTTATTCTTCAATCCTGGCCAAATTGAGGAACATTTATACGAAGTAAATCGCCCAGATGGACAAAATCGAGCTCTCATCCATTTGGCCCAATGAGCCGAAGTGGATGCCATTCGCCATGCTAATATAAGCAAAGCTCCTTCATTCAACATAAAAATGTATCTAATACCAACACCACCTTCTTCAATCGGAGCACAAAGTTTATGCCAGGCAACAGTTTTTGACTTTGATTATGAGATGTCACTGCTCCAAATAAAATTACGGATCCAAAGTTGTAGCTGAGAGAGAATGCTGAGAGGCCAAGAATATACCGAAAAAGAATATACCAACATGCTTAAAATAACGGAATTAACTAACTGGATCCGTCCCATCATCGATAGTGTTTTACCTTTCCAAGCATTAAGTTTGAGTTTCACTTTGTCTAGTGATGGTTGTAAATGAATTTTCCGAGGTTTCCCTTTAAATATGGGGATGCCCAAATAATTGAAGGGAGAAGTACCTAGTGGTATACCCAGAATAGAAGAGACAATGGGGATTCTGTGTCTAGCTGTAGACCCAATAAGGAAAAAAGATTTTTTTTTACTAACCACTTGACCAGAGATCGCCGCGTATTCCTCAAATAAAAGTGTCTGGGCATGTAGATTATATCGTGTACCTCGACAAAAAACCATAAGATCATTAGCATAAAAAATATGCGACAGAGCTGTACACCCTGTAGGTAAAGAAATCAGATTCAATTTACCGTCATAAACTAGTTGAGTGATACCCCGAGATAAAACATCCTCTGTAATGCAAAACAAGAGAGGTGACAGAGGGTCCCCTTAGAGAACCCCTCTAGAACACTCAAAAAACCCTGCAGATGTCTCATTAATACCGACTGATAACTTAGCAGAATGCAGGATCGCTGATATCCAAGAAACGAAAATCTCTGCAGAACCAAACTGCCGAAGAACTGTAAGTATGAAAGACCATTCCAGCGTGTCAAAAGCTTTCTTAATATCAAACTTGATTGCTAGATTTCCACCATAGCTCCGTTGATTCAAAATATTATGAGTTAATTCCTATATGGCCCCCTACTTTGTGACCAGCTTCCTTTATGGCCCCCTTTTTTTCGTAAATTCAAATTTGACCCCCTATTTTCAGACAAATGTCATAACTACCCCTCTGATTTATGTATTTTCAAAATAAAATAAAAAACAAAACCTAAATTCCACCTCACTTCCTTCTCCACCACTCATCTCTCTCCACGTCACCTCTCTCCAACTCACCTCTCTCTCTCTCTCCAACTCATCTCTCTCTCTCTCTCCAACTCATCTCTCTCTCTCTCTCCAAGTCACTCCTTCTTCTCCGACGAAGGTCGCCGGCCGGAAAATTTTCCGGCCGGCGACCTTAAAAAAAAAAAATAAAAAATTTACCTCTTCTCTCTCTCTCTCTCTAGAAACTCCGGCGAAGGGGTTTCCCCTTCGCCGGAGAACAGACCTTGAAGGTCTGTTCACGAACAGATCTGGTCTGTTCGTGAACAGATCTTGAGGTCTGTTCAAACGAACAGACCTTGAGGTCTGTTCGTTTTTTAACAGATCTTGAGGTCTGTTCAAACGAACAGACCTTGAGGTCTGTTCGTTTTTTAACAGACCTTGAGGTCTGTTCGTTTGAACAGACCTTCAAGGTCTGTTCTTGAACAGACCATGGAAGGTCTGTTCGTTTGAACAGACCTTCAAGGTCTGTTCTTGAACAGACCATGGAAGGTCTGTTCTTGAACAGACCATGGAAGGTCTGTTCGTTTGAACAGACCATGGAAGGTCTGTTCTTGAACAGACCACGAAGGTCTGTTCTTGAACAGACCACGAAGGTCTGTTCTTGAACAGACCTTCTCCGGCGAAGGGGTTTCCCCTTCGCCGGAGTTTCTAGAGAGAGAGAGAGAAGAGGTAAAAAAAATTTTTTTTTTTTTTTTTAAGGTCGCCGGCCGGCGACCTCCGTCGGAGAAGAAGGAGTGACTTGAAGAGAGAGAGAGAGATGAGTTGGAGAGAGAGAAAGAGGTGGAGAGAGAGAGATGATGTGGAGAGATATGTGTGGGGGAGTAGGAAGTGAGGTGGAATTCAAGTTTTTTTTTTTTAATATGTTGAAAAAATATTGATAAGAAGGGTATTCAGGACATTTACCACAAAAAAGGGGGCCATATTTGAATTTACGAAAAAAAGGGGGCCATAAAGGAAGCTGGTCACAAAGTAGGGGGCCATATAGGAATTAACTCAAATATTAAAGCATTCAGATGCTAAGCAAGTGCAGTCTGATATTTGTCTTCCTTTCATGAAACCTCTTTGATTTTCTGAAACAATCTTAGGAGTGATTTGTCCCAATCGATCAGCTAATAATTTACATATAATCTTGTAATGAAAATTTTCTAGAGCAATAGGTTTGAAGAGTTCAATACGATCAGCACGAGTAACCCTTAGGAATCAAAATTAACAGATTAGAATTCATATTAGGAAGAATCCACCCTGTTTGAAAAAATTGGAGCACTGAGTGAAAAAGATCTGTTAATACTATATCCCAAAAATGTTGAAAAAAGCAACCACCAAAACCATCTGGCCCCGGTGCACTCTGAGCATCCATACTAAACACTGTTTGACGAACTTCTTCTAGAGATGGTGGCATTGTCAACATGTCATTATCTGAATCTTCTACCAAACGTGGTATAACTTTAGAGATCAAATCAGAAGTCCCTAGTGTAGCCTTTGTCGAATATAAATTTTGAAAGAATTTTACTGTATGATCATGAATATCAGACTCCGAAACTAAGATATTCTCACCATCTTTAAGCAACCCGATTTTATTGCGAGAACCTTTAATAATGGCTGATCTGTGAAAAAATGGAGTATTACGATCCCCTTCTGATACCCACTTCACTCTCGATTTCTCCTTCCAAATTTTTTCTTGAGTTTGCAGCGCTGCTATGACTACACGTTGAGCTGTACACTCTTCCTCATGTAAATCATCTGAATACCTTTCACTCTTTAGACGAGCTTGAATCTTGGCTAAATTATTTTGTGCTTCCTTAACTGCTATATGTACATCTCCAAAAATATTTTTATTCCAATCTTTTAGTTTAGACTTTAGTGCCTGCAATTTTTTTGTTAGGATAAACATTGGACAACCATAAAATGTCTGATTCCAGACGTCAGATACTAAATCATGTAAAGTATGATGCTCTAACCACATAGACTGAAATCTTAATCTAGAGGGGAAGGGTTGCACCTGGTGTTCTGCTATTAGAAGAAGAGGATAGTGATCTAAGGATACCTGGTTCAAAGTGCAACAAGCCGTAGATGTCCAAAATGACCGCCAGGCCAAGTTACAAAGACTACGATCTAATCTCATCTCAATGTGTCTACTGCCACGTTGACCGTTAGTCCAAGTGAACCATGCTCTTCGTGTGTCCACGTGCATCAGGTCACATACATCTGCCATGATTCTTTCAAATTTTCCATATGAACTAAAGTAAGATTTTTCAAGTGAGGAAGTTGACCAAGGCTGACTTCCGTTGCAGTTTTAGCATCACCAAATTTGGTAGAGACAATGCATTAGTCATCCATGATGGAAGTTTCAAACCTTTATAGCCATTAATTCTCATTTTCTTCAGATTAGGATGAGGTTGAAGGCCCTCCAGTACGTCTTCATCCCGATGCCCGTTTTCATCAACATCATCATCATCAATAGCTGAACGAGGACCCTGCCAATTTAGTTTTAAATGGGAAATATATGATTTTTCCCTTAAATTAGCTCGTTTGGCTTCCTCTATTCCACCACCTCTTACCCTTTTCAAACAATTGATCGTTAACTTACCACGAATTAGGTTTAGACCTCCCAGGTCTCCAATACTACCACCAGTAGTGGCACAATGTGATCCAGTATTTTCCCTTACCTCGTACCTATCTAATCTTTCAAGACGAGTTAGGCGATCCAAAACCTAACATTGTTCCTTTGGTGTTGTAGGACCATGTAAGACTTCTCAGGCTGGTCCAATTTCCTATGTATTTGGGAAGCTGACAATCTCCCAAATTTACTTCTTCCAGATTGCATAACCCCCCCGGTACTAGTACATGACTCTGGTAGCAATCTGATTCTAGTACCTCTGAGGTTGAGTTTCCTAAGTATCAAATTTCCTAATTTTTCAGGTAGTACTTCTACCTCGCTCCGATGAAATTCTAAGTCCGTCAATTCCGTCAATTCACTGATACTGTCAGGAAACTCTCTTATCCTTGTGTTCGAAATATTTAGGACACGTAAACGTTTCAAAGCTCCAAACTCTCTCGGTAGCTCACTAAGATTTGTACAACAGTTAACATTCAACGCTTCCAAATCATGACAATCATTAACCGACTCAGGTAATTTATTTATCATAGTATCACTGAGATCAAGAATTCTCAGTTTTTTCAAATTTCCAATATCACTGGGTAACACTTGTAATTTAGTACAATGTTGGAGGAACAGAAACTGCAAGCTAGATAGGCTACAGATAGACTTGGGCAATTCTTCAACTTCAAAACATCCAAAAAGAGAAAGACGCCTTAGATTTTTTAATCCTCCGATGTCATTAGGGAGACCTTTAAGATCATCGCAATTGTTTAATAGGAGTGTCTGCAAATTACATAGAGCACCGATAGTCAAATCATGTACTTGGAGTGACCATAATGAGAGGTCAAGGTATCTCAAGTGTTTCAATTTGGCAAAAGAAAGAGGTGAACTCGTAATCGCTGGACGACTCAAACTCAATACGCGTAAGTACTTATTACTAAATACACAATTAGATTCCCACTGATCTTTTGCATTGTAGGTAAGAAAAGTGTACAGTTTCTTTAGAAATGTTGTTGAAATTTCTTTCTTATCAAAATCCACCCCTAGACGGCGAATTTCTTGGTTAGAAATGCCATCCACTTCGCTCACCTTCACATTTAAGAATTCGTTATTCTCACCAACACTTTGTGCAAGCTCATATATAAGATCATGCATCTTGTAATAATTACCACCCCATGGTAACACTTTTCCTAAAATTGATAATCGTGAAGCATTTTGGAACAGTGAAGTGTTTACCAAAATATCAGCAAATTTATCTCCTTCTTCTTCTTTCATTGGTGGTTGAACAAACTGGTAAGAACCAAGATGGCTCGTACCTAGGCCAGCGGTAAACAAACTATAATTTCTCACAAATTACTTCTATTAACTTCTCTACTTTTATTAGAAACTGAAAGGCCTTTTATAAGCTTACAGATAGTAATTTCCTAAACTTGAAATACTGACTAGATAACTACTAATATGTATTTGAACTCAATCAAATACCAATATTATGGATAACTACTACAATAGATAAACTACTAATACGTATATAAATTAAATAAAATACCCATTATGCATAACTACTTTAGAACTAACTATTATCGAAAATATCTCTAGCCACTGGGTTGGCCACGGTTCCTTATCAATCCCTTTCCCTTGACAAGATCCTTGCCCTCGAGGATCATCTCTAACACGGATATCTCTGATTCCTCCTCATCGTTCATAGGTAAAACATCTTGAACTGGTGTACCTAGTAGGAGTGCCCTTCTTAAGTAAGACACATGAAACACCGGATGGATTATCGATTCCGTTGGTAGCTGAAGTCGATATACTACCTTCCCTACTCGCTCCAATACTTGATATGGACCATAGTACTTGGGTGACAATTTGTTATTACCACGTTGAACTGTAGACACCTGCTTATAAGGTTGCAACTTAAGATATACAAACTCTCCTGCTTGAAATTCCACCTCTCGCCTTCCATGATCTGCTTGTTGTTTCATCTTATTCTGTGTGGTGCTTAAGTTTCTTTGTATTTCTCTCAAAACCCAAGTACGGTGTTGCAGTATTTCATCAATCGACTCCATTTTAGCTTCACCCGGTGCATATGTTGCTAAACAAGAAGGCGATACACCATATAATGCCTCAGAAGGAGTTGTTCGAGTGGATGTGTGGTATGATGTGTTATACCAGTACTCTGCCCATGGTAACCACATGACCCACCGCTTCGGTCTATTACTCGTAAAACAACGTAGATATGCTTCCAAACATCGGTTCACTACTTCAGTTTGTCCGTCAGTTTGAGGATGATAAGATGAACTCATATTTAGTTTGGTCCCTTGTATTCGAAACAATTCTTGCCAAAAATTACTAGTAAACACTGCATCCCTATCTGAAACAATTGATTGTGGAATCCCATGGAGTTTTATGACATTCTCAAGAAAGGATTGGGCTACTGATGCAGCGGTATATGGATGCTCTAGAGGTATAAAGTGACCATATTTTGTAAATCGGTCAATGACCCCCAGGATCACGGACTTACCTTTCGATGTTGGAAGTCTGTCGATAAAATCCATCGAAATATTCGTCCATACTGTTTTCGGTATTGGCAGTGGCTGCAACAATCCCGCCGGTGACAGGGTACTATACTTATTACGCTGACATATGTCGCACTGACTTATGAATTTTTGAATTTCCCTATGGATTCCAGACCAATAAAACAATTTAGAGATGCGTTTTACTGTTTTGAGATAGCCTGAATGGTCTCCCAGTGGAGATGCATAGAACTCATCCATGAGTAATTTCTTCCATCGTGAGCCCGGACTGATAACTAATTGATGCTCTCGATAATATAACAGATTGCCCTTAACCAAGAAATTATTTTCAGCAAATTTAGAAGTGTCCAAGTTTTTTATGGACTCTTTCACCCACGTGTCATTCTTTAGTTCATTCTTCATCCCGTCCATCCATTCACAACTGACATATGATATAGCTTGCAAGTCACCTTCTTCATATTTAAGAGAGAGAGCATCAACCACTTTATTATGTAACCCTTGTTTATATTCAATAACATAGTCGTACCCCAATAATTTGATTAGTCATTTTTGTTGTAAAGGTGTCGTAGCACGTGCATCTAAGAAATGCTTTAGGCTTTGCTGGTCTGTCCGAACAATAAAACGTCGCCCAAGCAAGTAAGTTCTCCATTTAGTGACTGCGTGAACAATGGCTAGTAGCTCCCTTTCATACGTTGATAAACCCAAATGTCTAGGCCCTAGTATCTTACTAGTGAAGGCAATCGGACGACCTTCTTGCATGAGTACTGCTCCTATTCCTATCCCGGACGCATCGCTTTCAATTATGAATTCTTTAGAAAAATCTGGCAACGCCAAAACTGGGGTTCGAGTCATGGCTTCCTTGAGGGCGTTTAGAGCGTTTGTAGCTTCTTGGCACCATTGGAAACTATCCCTTTTAAACAATCGTGTGAGTGGAGCTGCTATCTTCCCATAATCACGAATAAATTTTCGGTAATAACCTGTTAAACCCAAGAAACCTCGCAGCCCCTTTAACGATTTTGGTATAGGCCAATCAACCATATTTTGTATCTTCTCTGGATCAGCTTCGACTCCTTCTGAAAATATAATATGACCCAAATACTCCACTCGTTGGGTGCCAAGTGAGCACTTGCTCTCCTTTACCTTGAGTTGATGTGCCTCAAGTAGTTTAAAAACCTCATGAAGGTGATGCAAGTGGGTAGCCCAATCTGCACTATATATTAGTATGTCAATACGTACCTTCTCAACTGGTCACTGAAAATGTCGTTCATGAGATGTTGAAAAGTTGAAGGAGCATTAGTTAACCCGAAAGGCATGACTAAAAATTCATGGTGCCCATCGTGGGTTCTGAATTCAATTTTATGCACATCTTCCTTGTGCATTCTGATTTGATGATAACCTGACCTTAAATCTAGCTTAGAAAAGTAAGTGGCCCCATGTAGCTCATCGAGTAACTCTTCAATCACCGGTATAGGGAACCTATCCTTAATAGTTGCATGGTTTAAGGATCGATAATCTATACACATTCGCCACGTTTCGTCTTTCTTTTTTACTAATAGAACTGGGGAAGAAAATGGGCTCGTACTTGAGCGAATCAGTCCCCCATCAACAATTCCCTTATAATTTTTTCAATTTCATTTTTCTGATAGTAGGCGTACCTATATAGCCTAACATTAATAAGAAGAGTACCAGGTTGAAGAATGATGCGGTGGTTATGCTCTCTCGAGGGAGGTAAAGTTGCCGGCTCTTGAAAGATTGAGTCGAATTCTTTCATTACTGCTTTAATCGCGAATGAAACTTCTTGGTTAGTGGTAGTGCTTGCTTCCCTCACTTGACATATGATACCAGTAGGGTTATTGCGAATGATTCGCTGCATACTGTGGCTGGTTACCAGACGAACCTTATGACTCCTATCACCCTGAAGACGAATACGCTGGCTCCCACCGTAAAATCCATTGTCAATAATCTGAAATCCCACATGATGGGACCTAAAGTTTGCAGCCACTGTACACCAAGCACGAGATCACACCCTCCCAATGCAAGCACATAAAATTACCTCTGAACACATAATTTATGCAAGCACATAAAATTACCTCTGAACACATAATTTTGGAATCGATACTCTAGCTGCGGATATCGTCCTTCACAGGCTATGCGGGTCCCATTTGCCACCATTACGTCGAAGGGATCATCTCGAAACAATTGTAACCCTAGTCTTTTCGGAATGGAGTTGTCTAAAAAGTTGTGAGTACAACCAGAATCGATCAATATGGTGACTTGTGCTTTTTTTATATCTACTTGCACCTTCATAGTTTGGGGATCGGCTGACCCATCTAATGCATCTACTGAAATCTCAACATGTTCCTCCATCGTTTCCTGTCCTTCCTCGGCCTCATGAGCTTGTTGTTCCGGCTCGTCCTCTTCACTTTTTTCGATTAAAAATAGAGTTTGGGTTTTACACCGGTGACCCCTATGCCATTTCTCATCACAGTTGTAACATAGTTGTTGACGTCTTCGCTCTTCAGCCTCCTCCGGTGTTAACCTTCGAATACGTGGTGTCTCGGTTCGTAACGGTGCTTTAGTGTGTATAGGTCGTACGTCCAAGGCTGGGATTCCTGCTGGTTTGCCTGTTGCCTTGGTTCCTTGCCTTCGTAATGGCATCTTTTCATCTTGTAAACAGGCGATGCCTATGGCATCACTTAATGTATGCGGGCTAAAGAATTTGTTTCCAACCTTACCTCATCTTTGAGTCCGCTAATAAATAATTCTTTCATAAACTCGTCTGGAAGGCCTATAAACATGTTAGCCAATCGCTCAAACTCCTCTTGATATTCAGCAAGTGTTCCTGTTTGGCGTAATTTGGCCAAAGTACCACCTGCATCAGCAAATCGAGTAACTCCAAATCTGTTATTAATTTGTTCCACAAAGTCAATCCTGTCTCTTGGTCCAAGTCCTTTCCTCATCCATCTATATCATTGTAATGCTTTTCCAACTAAATAATTGCTTGCCAATTGCACTCTTCGTTCTCCAGGGGTGTCATTGTATTCAAAATACTGTTCAGCCTTAAAAATCCAGGCATCCGTATCCGTTCCGTCAAAGCGTGGAAAGTGCATTCTTTCATGTTGATTTCGTTCACTTCGTGTAGCGACTTCTCTACCTCCTAATAGTTGCAAAATTTGTATAACGAATGTACTCTGAGTCGTTGCTAACTCGTTCATTCTTTCGCTTAATTCAGCTAATTGTTTCTCCATCCTCTCTTTCTTCGTCTTGCATGTTGCTACCATACACAAAAAAGTCTGCTCTGATATACCTAGGCCAGCGGTAAACAAACTATAATTTCTCACAAATTACTTCTACTAACTTCTCTACTTTTATTAGAAATTGAAAGGCCTTTTATAGGCTTACAAATAGTAATTTCCTAAACTTGAAATACCGACTAGATAACTACTAATATGTATTTCAACTCAATCAGATACCCATATTATGGATAACTACTATAACAGATAACTACTAATACGTATATAAATTAAATAAAATACCCATTATGGATAACTACTTTAGAACTAACTATTATCGAAAATATCTCTAGCCACTGGGTTGGCCACGGTTCCTTATCACAAACCCTTCTGCTATCCACAATTGAACCAGAGTTTCTCTCTCAAACACCCAACCCCTTGGAAATATAGAACAATAAGAGAAGCACTGGTTTAGATTAGGCGACAAATGATCGTAACTCAATTTCAGTATTTCCTTTATTCTACTTTCATTTTCTAAGATTTCATTACGGGCATGTCTTTTATTTTCAGCCAGTCGCTTTGTTGGTTTTTGTTATGCATAAGACGTCCTAGTGTTTGTGCTGCAAGGGGAAGGCCGCCACATTTACTTGCTATGTCTTTTCCTAGATCTATCATATCTAAACTCTCCCGTGCTCCGCCAGGAGAAAATGCTCGGTGTTTGATGATAGACCAGCAACCCTTGTTCGAAATCTGTTGCAAAATGTATGGAGAAATTGCTCCTCTAATGTTCGATGCAACCTCAGCGCTTCATGTAGTTACCAAAATTTTGCTCCCTTGATCACCAACTACCAACCGGCTTTTAAGACTTGCCCATTTTCCAATAACATTGTCCCAAAAGTCATCGATGACTAACAAATATTTCTTACAGTTCAACTCTTCACGAAGTCGACGTACCAATACGTCAGTAGTTGGTGTATCAGAAGTGGATCCGCCAGGAATTGAGGCAAGGACATCTTTTAAAACTTTATCGACAACAATATAACGATCGGAGACATAAACCCATATTTCTAAGTCAAAGTGGTTAGTTACAGTCTCATGATTATAGACTCTTTGAGCAAGTGTTGTCTTTCCAATCCCTCCCCTACCCACAATGGATATGACAGAAACTTTTTCATCACCATATGAGTTAATTAGTAAGCCAACTATGTGGGATATATCATTCTCCGTCTCGACATTAATTTCAGAATCGCCTTCGTAGGAGTCAGTGTTGTTTCGCCCGTCCCATTGAAGATGATCACTAGTATTACTACTACCCAGCTGGTTGAATCCCAACCTAGCCATATCCTTGGTAAGAGCATCTAAGTTTGTGTTGATAGTTTTGATTTCAGTAGCCATCTTGGAATCAAATGAGATGTTCTTGGGTACTGATAGTAAATAATTGTGTACCTTGTCTCGCTTACGACGGTTCATAATGTGATTTTTAGTGTGATCTCTACGCATTAATGCAAACTCATCGAGCACGTCGTCAGCATCATAAGCGACATCTCTGAGGCATTTCAACCAAAGCTTGACCGAATTTTCATTCACTTGTCTATTTTCTGCATCGGATATTACAGCCAGAATCATCTCCAGTGTCTTCTCGAGAGTTTTCAGGTCACCTCTCACGTTCCAAAGAGGACTAATCTCATTTGAGATGATCTCTCT
>BEHA01001006.1:30505-41466 GCA_002897215.1 Eschscholzia californica subsp. californica | reverse complement strand
CCCTCAAGCCGATCATCGTGGAACAAGAGAGAGCTTGAAATTGAGAGTTTGAAACATCTGAGTGGATAATCCTTTGGTTAGAATGTCTGCAATTTGATCTTCACCAGGCAAGAAATGAACCTTGAGATTTCCTTTTGCAACTTGCTCACGTACAAAATGAAAGTCTATGGCCACATGCTTGGTTCGTGAATGAAGAATAGGGTTGACTGTTAGATAGGTGGTGCTTACATTATCACAATATATAACAGGAGGTTGTGAAGGTGTAAAGCCCAGTTCATCAAGGAGGTTCTTTAGCCAAAGGATTTCCGCTGTAGTTTGGGCCACTGCCCTATACTCGGCCTCGGTGGATGATCGTGCAACTGTGGCCTGGGTCTAAATTAAAATTTCCCTTGATGATCGATGATAAAATAATGATGTGTCTGAAATTGATTATTTGAAACCCATTTTCAATATGCAATTGCTGAATCGAGAATGCCAAGCCCTAGGGGCTTGCTTCAGACCATACAAAGCCTTATGAAGTTTACAAACATGTTGAGGAAAAGATGGGTGTTCGAATCCTTTAGGTTGAGTCATATGGACAGACTCTTGAAGATCCCCATTAAGGAATGCATTTTTGACATCGAGTTGTTTAAGTTTCCAATTACCTGAGAGAGCAAGAGAAACGACTGTTCTAATAGATTGAGGACGAACAACTGGACTGTAGGTTTCAGCATAATCAATCCCATGTTGTTGAGTAAACCCCCGAGCGACCAATCGAGCCTTGCAGCGTTGAATTGAACTATCAGCCTTCTGCTTCACCTTAAAAATCCATTTACAATCAACAATGTTACCTGTAGAGGGAGCTGGGACCGGAGACCATGTGCCATTCTTGTGGAGAGCATTGATTTCCTCAGTCATAGCTTTTCTCCAGTGTTCATGTTTAGAGGCTTGAAGAAAGGTTGTTGGTTCTTCAAGAGGTGTATCATGAACAAGAGAGATAAGAGATTGAGGAAGAGAATGAGGTGTTGTTAATAGGATCCTTGGTTTTCTTGTGCCATCTCTCGTACGAGTGATCATAAGATGTAAAGAAGTTGTTGTGGGTTGAGGGAGAGGATTAATTGTGACAGAGTTTTCAGGTAGAGAAGATGGAAGTGGTTTGTCAAATGGTGGAGAAGACAAATTAGGGTTTGTTATAGGTGTAGAAGACGAGTGGGCCAGATGTGGTTGGTCGGAGGACAGATGGTCAGGAGGGGACACAGTTGGCATAGCATCAGAAACCGCGTGGTAATCAGAGGAGAGAGGTGGAGAATTTCCACGGGGCGAGGGGGCCAGACCAGCTGTACTGGTGGGGACAGCGGGAGAAGTAGAGTGAGCCACGATAGGATTATGTGTAGCATTAGTTGGGACAGATGGACGGTCCAGATTGGAATTGGAAGGAACAGTCCAAGTTAGAGAAAGAGGACGAATAGTAAGGTTTGGTAAAGAATCATTCATACAGTGAGAGGGAAAAACATTCTCATCGAAGAGAACATGACGAAGATGAAGATTCGTGAGGAAGATTCATCAAGACAAAAATATCCCTTATTTTGTGGACTGTAACCAATGAAGATACAGGGTTTCGATTTAACATCAAGCTTGGAAGATCGATAAAAGGTAAGGAGAGGAAAACATCGACACCCAAAAAATCGAAGATCATTGTAATTAGGTTTCTTTCGAAGAAGAAGTTTCTCATAGGGAGATGAACTTTCAAGAACAGAAGTGGGAAGACGATTGATTGTATAAATGGTCGTTTGAAAGGCTTCAGGCCAAAAAATGGGTGGGAGAGAACTCTGATTCAAGAGACAGAGAGTCGTTTTAACCAGATATCTGATCTTTCGCTCTGCCACCCCATTTTGTTGTGGGGTGTGAGGACAGGAACGTCGATGGTGGCTGCCATTTTTGGTAAGGAAGACAGAAAAGGCAGAACTGACATATTCGCCTCCTCCACCAGTCTGAAATATTTTGATTGGTTTTTCAAGTTGCTTTTCGACAAAGGCTTTAAATGTTTCAAAATGGGATTGGACTTCTGATTTAGTTTTAAGAAAATAAATCCAGGTAAACCTGGTGTAATCATTAATTAGAAGTAAAACATAACGGTGACTGGTCGGTGATGCCACCGGAGATGGACCCCAGAGATCAGAGTGGACAATTTCATTAGGAAAAGTAGAAGAGTGAATAACAGATTGAAAGGGGAGACAATGATGCTTAGCTGAAATACAATTAGTACATTTACTTGATTGTATTACAGATTTTTGTAATTTTAAATCATTGTTCTTATTTACTGAATTTAAAACTTGCAGATGAGGATGTGCTAGTCGACGATGCCAAACTTCAGACGAAGCACGAGAAGATGAGGAGAATGATGAAGAAAAAAGCGATAAAGGAGTGATGAGACATGAAAATGTCTCATTTGAATCTCTTAACTCGGGTTAGTTAGTCCAGTGCGAGCGGTTACTTTGATGATTTGTTTGATTTTCTTTCTCAGGTCTCATTTACGAAGTTCGATGCGAAAACATCGTGATAAAGACATACTTGAGGGGCATTTTGGTCATTTTAATGACAAGGGTATTCTGGTCAATATTAGTGCTCATGAGAAGTAGAGTCCAAAACGAACTCGAGGGTGAAAACGGAAATCAAATCGGAGTCTCGATGAGAGAGTTGTCTCGGGTCAAACTTTTGGTCATATCTAGTTGACCAGAATTCGAGAAGGACATGTGGCGGATATCCAGCACAGCAGATGGACGGTGATAGGCGCGGTCGGTATGAGTTCGGGCACGTAAGGAGGGCTCTCTGGATTTGATTCAGTTGCGTTTCGGTACTTTTCGGAACCAGATCCAATACAAACGGGAGCAAGACATTTCCATACTCCATCACAGCCGCGACACGTGATCTAATAGACACTCACTCCTACCGCTTGATCTTACGTCCAAGGAGTGCTGGCGTAATTGATTTTTGTAGTCCCGCGAAGCACTGAGTCAGCCCCTATGACAGCCAACACGTGACGTGATTGATCGGGTCCAAGCTGTGATACTTTATCTCCTCTTCTTATCTTATTCAGGTGAGAGAAAGGTAAGTTCTTAATAAGAGAAAGATAGCTGGAGGGAAGATATGTGAATTTGGAAGTAAAATTTCAAAAGATAGAGATATTGAGGGAGAAAGGAAAGTAAGAGTTGTTATTGAGAGAGGATAGAGGGAGATCGAATAAGTGAAGAACAGGGATGGAAGGAGCTCGATATATTGTAGAGAGCGAGAGAGAGAGATAGGGGGCTCGGTTTTTGGAAGCTATTCACGGATAAAACAGAGACTAACGAAGGAATTCGGATCATCTTCCCACGGCTAGAAAGACAGGAATCATGGTTTAAGAGAGAGAGGAAGATCACGGTTTATAGAGAGAGAGGAAGATCACGGTTTATAGAGAGAGAGAAACAGAAACCGAAACCAAGAATCATCATCATCTCTAGCTCATTTTCGATTTTTCTTATTTTGTAGTCTTCCTTTTAGTGAGAAGAAAGAGAAGTTACAGAGAGAGAAAGAGAGATTGTAGAGAGAGAGAGAGACAGAAAGATTCGGGTTTAAATAAGAAGTGATCTTAATTCTTTCGTTTTGTTTATTTTTTTGTATCTCATTTAGTGAGAGAGAGAGATTAACAGAGAGTTAAAGAAAGAAAGAGGTTAAGAGAAAAAAAAAACAGAAAGTTAGAGAGAGAAAGAGAGTTGAAGAAGGTGAGAAAATAATTTTCCCACAGGGAATCCATTTCCGGGAAGACGAGAAAATCGTTTTCCCTGAGGGTGCGTTTGGCAGAATTCTGAGAAAAACAGAAGGAAAATACACTTCCCTAAGGGTCTGTTTGGCTGCGCAGAGGGAAAATTACGAGAAAAAAAGGTTGTTTCTTTGCCGATTCTTTCTCCCTCTCTTGTTTTATTCATTCTTATTTATCCCACCATGATTATGATGAGTAGCTAATCACCTAGTTTAGGGTTTTGATGACATTTTTGTGGTATGCATGATTATTAGATGATTATTTCGACAACTTAGGTGCTTAGACATATTTCAATTTCTTTTTGAGTCTTTCATTACTTATACTTCGTTAGTCTTGATCCATTATATTTAGATTAGGTTCTTTAATATTGGATACTTGATAGTTGATAAATAATAGTTAGAGTCCTTAAGAATTGATTATTCATTTAGTTACCAAAAGATATTAGATTTAAATCGATGTTTATGCATGATTAAAATAGATTCAAAACCCTAGAAGGGTATGAGAACAGTTACCCTTACTTCTTTAATAACCACATTTAGTGGTTCAGTACTCCCACTTTTCTCATGATTCTCAAGGAATCTAGCATTGCCAGTTTCAACAATTCTAGTGGTATGGTTAGGACAATAAAAACTATACCCTTTGGATTTATCAGGGTATCCAATAAAGAACCCATTTATAGTTCTTGAGTCCAATTTCTTTTCTAGTGGGTTATAGATTCTAGCTTCTGCTGCGCAACCCCAAACACGAAAGTGCCTTAAACTGGGTTTCCTACCAGTCCATAACTCAAAAGGAGTTTTAAGAACTGACTTACAAGGAACTCTGTTTAAGACATATGCAGCAGTTTTAAGAGCTTCACCCCATAACATAATGGGTAAAGTAGAGTTGCTCATCATGCTCCTAACCATATCCATTAGAGTTCTATTACGCCTTTCAGCAACACCGTTCTGCTGAGGCGTTTCTTGCATTGTATACTGTGCACAAATGCCAAGCTTTTCTAGGAGTTTAGCAAACGGATCAGGATGTTGTCCAGATTCGTCATACCTTCCATAATATTCACCACCTCTGTCTGATCTGATGATTTTCACCTTTTTATCTAATTGTCTTTCAACCTCAGTGATAAAAATCTCAACCACAGTTACTGCCTGAGATTTATCATGTAACAAATAGATATAACATAACGTGAAAAATCACCTATAAATGTGATGAAATATTTCTCTCCACCAATACTTGCGATAGAGAGAGGTCCATAAATATCAGTATGGATGATCTCAAGAAATTCTCTGCTCCTTGTGGCTCCTTTCTTCATGTGTGTTGTTGTCTTTCCTTTTATACAATCGACACACATCCCGAAATTGGTGAAGTCTAGGTTTGACAAAATCCCATCCTTCACTAATCTCATCACTCTTTCTTTGGAGACATGCCCCAATCTTTTATGCCACAAGTTGCTAGAGTTCTCATTTATTTTATGCTCAATTCCAAAACTTACATTAGGATGCAGGCTTAAAATAGATTCAGCAAACTGATTATCAAGATTGATTTTATAGAGTTTATCATATAAAACGCCAGAACCTATAACACATTTATTTTTATACAAGTCAAAACGTTGATTTCCTAAAAACAGTTTATAATCCAAAAGATCTAGTTGAAACATAGAAACTAGATTACGAGATGCAGTTGGAACAAAAAGGGTAATATACAAATCCAAAAAACAACCTGTATCAAGTTTTAAACGATAGGTTCCAACAGATAAAACTTCAGAGGAAATCTGGTTTGCCATAAAAACGAAACGTTCAGTCTGACTTGGGTTTCGGCTTGAAACAAAGCCCTGCATCGTTTTAGAAACATGAACATTAGCGCCCGTATCGAGCCACCAAGTGCTAGAAGGAATTTCAACAAGATTTGATTCGAAACATACAAGAGCTAACTGCTCACCTTTCTTTTCGAACCAAGCCTTACGCTTTGGACAATCTGCCTGAAAGTGTCCAATCTTTCTACAAAAATGGCATCTGAATTCCTTCTTCTTAATATGAACCTGAGGAGCTAAAGCATGTTCATGATTCTTTGGTGCGACAACTTTCTTACCTTTCTTGGCCTTCCAATTCTTTCTTTTAACTTCTTGAGTAACAAGATTAGTAGAGAAATTCTCTTGTTGTCTTAACCTTGTCTCCTCTTGAACTAACATATTAGATAGTTCATTCACATTCCATTGTTCCTTAAGTGAATTATAATTCATCTGGAATGGTCCATACTGAGGAGGCAAGGAATTCATAATAAAACGAACAAGAAAAGGCTCCTCTACATTCATACCAAGTCCATTAAGTCTCGCCGCAATGTTAGTCATTTCAATTAAGTGCTCTTGCATACCTCTCACACCATCATACTTTATGGTAGTGAGTTGAGCCATTAGCGTGCCAGCTAGGGATTTATCGGCTGCACGAAATCTCTCCTCAACTGCATTAATGAAGTCTTTAGCATTATCAGCTTGAGCAAGGGATGACTTTATATTGCTTGCAATAGTCATTCGCATAAACATCATGCTTAGTCTGTTTGATTTTTCCCAAGCGTCAAACATATTTTTCTCATCAGTGTTACTTGATACATTTAGAGTAGCAGGTCTATCAGACATAAGGGCTCGATCCATATCAAGAAAACCTAAAGTGAACTTGACATGTTCGCTCCATTCTGAAAAATTTGAGCCAGTAAGCAAGGGAACAGACGCAGATTGCGAATGTAGGGATATCGGCGCAGATACTGCAAACATTTAGACAATATACTATAAGCAAGTTAACTATATCAAAATTTATCCTTTGGGTCTAAATTAAGATATATATACCATACCATACATAAATGAGTCCATTAGTGTATCGTCTGACCACAAAAGGGTTCATCACCTTTGGGCAATAGAACCAAGTTGATTAGATGGTACAAAGCATTAACAATAATATTCAATCAACTTATAGTTCTTCTTTGGAAAAATTACACGTTATCGAAGTAGTTTAATGCAAATTACTCGACATAAGTTTGAACGTTAATTAATTAACCTTCTTAAATATGTATTATTAGTTCAAAAGTCACTTTGGCAACCATTTTCACTAATTATACATATCATGGTTAAAAAATTTCTCTTATGTCAAACTTTCATTTAAAACTTAGATAAAAGACAACTTACATATACTTCATTATTTGACTATAACAAAACTTCAATTAGCCAACATAATGAACTTTAATATTGTCTTCTTAGAAGTTCTAGAATTAACCTTTAGGTAGTTCTTATCGAAAATTCTTAAGGCGATAAAAACACATAAAGAAAGGTTCTCTTAAATCAAAACCAAATTTATTAGAGGTTTGTACTAACTTTGAACCAACACAAAAGAAGCTTTTATGAAACTAAATGAGGTCTTTAATACAAAGGATTTTAAGTTTCAAAAATCAACTCATGTAGTTTCATTCTCCATATTTCCTCCAATTTGGCAACAAAACATAGATTAAAACCCGATAATTTGTCAAAACGATTTTGAACAAACATGAAGTCCACACCCATAGCTCTGAGACCACATGTTATACATTCTATAAGTAGTGTTCATGAGACAAGTTAGTAATTTAAAATTTTCTCATGAACACACAAGAATCTAGGACTCGCGTTTGTCACAAAATCAATATGGAAATATGAACATTAGGTAATTATTAACATGAAATAATTACATACCTTTCTCCATTGTAGAGATTAGAAATAACTTCTTACTAGAACCAATATAAGCTCTTTTCTTCAATAAGCTTTACTCTTTAATTCTTTACTTACTAGAAGATGAACTTGTATACTCTTTTCTCTTCTATTCTTCAAGCACTAGTGATGGAGAGACTAGCTTGAATTAATGAGCAAGAGCATAGCTTTCCATCTTATTCTCCATCTCTATTTAAACAAGTCCCTAATCCATCATAGAGTTTGTACAAGTTACTACATGGGTGTCATGTGTCCCCTTATGTGTCAAGCAACAAGTCCATTAGGTGTCATGAAACAAGACAAGTGTCCCTTGTGTGTCAAACCACAAGACCATTAGGTGTCAAGACACAAGACAAGTGTCCCTTATGTGTCAAACAACTAGACCATTAAGTGTCAAGACACAAGACAAGACAAACCACCTCATTAGTCTATACACCTCATGCTTATAGATGGGCCTTGTTGTCAACACATAGTTAGTGTCCATAGATTCAATACATGAATGAGTTTTATGAGCCCAACAAACCTTTAGCCCAACTAGTGTATACATGGTCTTATTGTATGGGACATACTAATGGGCCTTGTTCATGAAAATTGGTCAATGGGTCTTGCATGAACGTAGCCCATGTTTACAAAATGTTGGAATTGTTGATGTTGAAAAACGAGTATAAAACATAAACCTCTGGTATAGATGGAGTAAATATAGAAATGCAAACGAAAGCCGTCATTAGATCTTTGATACATTAAGAGTATATTATTACTATAATGAATCTTTTACCACTATTAATGTGGAAAATTCTCTCTTGTGGTTCTTTTTCACAGTAAGAAATAATCTCTTTGACTGAGTAGATACATTTTAAATGGTGGAAAAAAGGAAAATAGCATTAGAGAGATATTTTGAGTGCCCAGAGTTGGGGGAGAGAATTGTTACCTCATTTCATTTTATTGATCCTCCAGTTTTTATTTTCTTTATACTATAATCTGAAACTTTTGTGCACACCTCTTTCGGGCTAACGTGAGCTCCCATTTTTTTTTTTTTGTTGAACTAGCTTTTCACTAATTAATAAAAACGTTATTACAGTATTTATCGACTAAAATACAAGGAACATTCTTCCATTGCTTGCTCGTATTCTTTTTCCTTGCCTATCTCGCTAATTTGTCTGCATTCGAGTTGAGTTCTCTCCTGGTGTATTTGAATTGAATCGCATCGAATTCCTTTCTGCTTTCTCGAATTCTCCTGATAACGTGAGCTCCCATTTTCGGGCCAAACATCAGTTCTCTTTGTCCTATTAAATGAGTTTGGGTATGGCTACCCCTTCAGGTAGACAATAAACTTTCAACAAAAAAAAAAAAGTAGACAATAAAAAGATTGCGGGTTTAAAAAGTATCGGCCGAATATTTTTGTTTCCTCCAAACCCTCTTCATCATTTCTTTTCTATGCAGCCAAAGGTCACCGGCTAGCCATTGTCAGCGACCTTTAGTATTTGTTCTTTACGTCTTTTTATTTCTACCTCCGACCACCACCCATCATTTGTCTCATCCTTTTCTTGTTCCTCTCTCTTTCGACTTCCATTTCACCCTTTCTCCCGAATTCTTCTAAGGAAAGGGACCATTTGTGCGGAACGCCAATCTGGTTCAGGAGACTACCTCCACACCAGATTGACTATTGGTTGGGGGGCATTCCCCCTCCCAAACCAGTGGCCCGCTTCCGAAGGAGGAGATCCTCCCTCTCGCTGGAATAACAAGAGAGAGTGGGAGGAGAGAGAGGGGAGGAGGTGAGAGAACGGTGATGCTGGAAGGACGTAATAAATGGCCAGAATGGGGTGGTCGGAGACGAGAAAGAAGATGAAATTTTGTTGTCCGAAACTACACTGAGTAGATATAAGCAATACCAACCCGTTTGAGTGTCGGGTAAAACCACCAACCCGTTCTGCATCGCTAGTAACACATGCATCTATCCAGGCATTGCACCTAGTCACCCAGACCTGATCATAAATGCAGGAACGGCCGGTGGCTTTCAGGTAGTTCTATCGTGCATATACCTCTTTTATTGAGGTTTGCCTTATAATTGAAATGATTCTTTTTGTTTGGAGTAACTTGTCTGTTGTCTCCTCTCTCTGCACAGAAAAGCTTATATAGTCTCATTCAGTTTTGTAAATCTAATTAAAGGAAGTTGTTAGAGTATAAAGATCGAGATGAATCGAGATCCGTAGATATCCAAAGATATCCGTATCAACCGTCCAAGATATATGAAGACATTATTTGTACTTATTCTAGATAGAGTCCTAGGATAATAAGATACCCAAATCACTCTATAAATAGAAGTGACCTCTATGTATTTTACATTGAATTGAGTTACATTGAGTCCTCGAGTCTGTAACCAATCGATCCCACGATTGTGGAGATAATATAATATAGCCATTCATGGCTTTCTCCGTGGATGTAGGTCGTGATCCTCCGACCGAACCACGTAAACAATTGTGTTATTTATTTAGTTCGTATCTTCAATTCTACCGACTAACATGAATTTTCACATGGTATCAGAGCAGGTTTCGTTTCAGTCCTGTCTCGCTTCCGCATTCCACGATTTCTTAATGGTTGTAATTAATAATCGATCAATCTCTTAGCCGATTATTTTCAAACATCCAAGATTATCTTGTGTTTTTCGGTCATCTTCTTATGGATTTTCAAGAAGAAATTATATCCAAGATCATCTTGTGTAATCACTCTAATATCAACCAACACCTTTGAATCAATCAATGACTTAAAATCATCCTTCCGTTGGAAACCCATCTTTATAGTCTTTACATCTTGACTACTACTCAATCACATATCATTGAATCTAATATAAGCACCACGTCAGTGGATGGCTATCTCTCCTTCAAACCACTGTTTCAATTTTTTTTGTTGAATCAGGTAGCTCGAATCACGAAGATGTTGGGTGATAATTTGAATACTGCTTCAAAAGTGAGTAGGGTTAACTATCAATCTGTTTTGGGCAATTTCGATTTTGTATTCAAGACAACTATATGATTCAAGCTATGGTAATTCTCAATTTTCATCCATCCCAGCAAACAAATTAAGCATGGACAATCCGAGTTGAATCATCGAACTAGTTGTTTTAATTCAAACCCACTTTCTCACACAAGGTGGAATATGGTAAATCAGGCTACCAGAATTTTGAACCAACTTTGTTGCCTTCATGCAATTAATATCCTCCACCTCTCTCTCTACTTTTTATCTCCATCTATATAGATGCTCAAGTCAGAAGAGTGAACGGTCATGGTGGACCTCCTGTCTTCAATGATCTCCCGGCCTTTTCTTAGACCGATCGAAATCCTTCTTCGATTTGGACATCACCTTATTAGCTACCACTGATTTTTTTTCAGTTTTGTGAGTAATCCACCATCTTCCTCTCGGTTTATAATCCGACGAGCTTATCTCTCGGCTATATCTCTCTTCCTC
>BEHA01001006.1:13360-28343 GCA_002897215.1 Eschscholzia californica subsp. californica | reverse complement strand
TGAGTTCAATAGATCCTGTTTAGCAGAAAGACGGATATTCCTTGCTCATTATCAGACAATCACTTATTCACAAACCTCGTGTGGGGCTAATAGTTTTCATTTCCCATCTCATGGAAAACCCTTTTGAGCAATACTCGAAGCCGCAATTCTGAGAATCGACCTAGCATATATGAGAGAGGCATATTCAATTAGGCAAATTGAGAAGAGTACCAAACTTCAATTTACCAAGAAAAATCTCGACTCAGGATGATATCTTTGTCATCTCCGTTTCAATACCACCACCAAGGGGATCCAAAAAGGGAAACTAATCTTTTTGATGTTGTTCATCGAGTCCGTTCTGAAAGGGAGAAGTGTTAGAAGATGAAGCTTGGCAGAAGGGGTCAAGTTTCCAAATGAACTGTTAGATGACTAGAAAGTTGTTTGTCCATATGTTGACCACCTTGATTTTTATTCAGTCTATGTGTTGATTTGACAAATCTTTAAGGTGGTGTTCATTTTTATCATTGATTTAATCCGATTCAGTTTGACCTCAATTGTCCTACTAAAATAAACGAAAATCAACCGAAACCATTAGGGTTATACAAAATAGACATTTTGAAATCACACTCAAGTTAATTCACTCAAGTTAATTCAGACGAACTCAGTAAAAAAACAACACTATCTATACTATAAATTCTACATAGTTCACGCTTCGCAGGCCCGGCCCTGAGGGGCAAGCGAGCAAAGCCTCGCTTCGGGCCCCCAGGGCCAAAGGGCCTCACGAAAGTAAAAAATTAAGAATCGAAGGGGCCTCGATTTTTTGTATCTTTATACAAACAATGATCAAATTTGACAAGAAATTAACACCAGCTCAATTGGTTGAAAACATTTTAAGCAGTCCAAGCAACCCATGTTAGAGTCGACCCTGCCTTGGGTGGAAAAGATTATGAGAAAAAATGAAGCAAAGTGAACTAATTAACAAAATTAAGTATAAACTGAAATACAATATGATTTCACTCGATATTAACTTTCTATCTTCCTCTAATAATCTGAAAAGAATTGAGATAACAAACTAAATTTATATATAATTCTATTTAAAAATTATATTTATATTATATTTATCCATAGATATAATAATGAACTCATAGATATATATTTCTATAGGACAGATAAATCCAAATACATTCATAAATATTTATATTCGTATTTAAATAAATCAATATATTATATAAAATTTATATTTATAGATATATATTAATAAATTTACATTTTTAAAGTTTATATATAATTATATTTATAAATTCAACTATAGTTATAGTATATTTATATGTTATATCTAATGGTTAGAACGCTATAATTCTACCAACTGGACAACTCACAACCCTAAATAATAGAACACCCCCTACTCCTCATATCTCTCACAATCCTAAATAACAGAACAACTCAAAACTCTAAATAACAGAACTAACCCAAATAACAGAACAAACCCTCCTCCCCATCTCTCACAACCCTAACAACCCCTCCTCCCCACTTATATCTCTCACAAATCTCTCTCTTTATACCTATCTACAGTCCAAACTATAAAGAATGAGAAGACAACTCATTATAACCAGTACAAACCGAGTAGGTTGTAGAGCATTACCGAGAATTCTTCTAAAAAGAATTGAGGTAACAAACTAAATTTATGTATAATTTTATTTAAAAATTATGTTTATATTATATTTATGTATAGATATAAAAATGAACTCTTAGATATATATTAATATAGGAGAGACAAATCTAAATACATTCATAAATATTTATATTCATATTTAAATAAATCTGTGTATTATATAAAATTTATATGTATAGATATATATTAATAAATTTACATTTTTAAAGTTTATATATAATTATATTTACAAATACAACTATACTTATATTATATTTATACATAGTTATATTTATATATATAAATACAAATAAATTTATATAATATATTTTGTTAATTAACAAAGTAAGCTAATTAACAAAATTAAGTATACAAAATACAATGTGATTTCATGCAGTATTAACTTTCCATCTTTTTCTAATTATCTGAAAAGAATTGAGATAACATGATGAATTTATTTAGTAAACAACTATATATTTTAATTACCCCTCACTTATCATGTAAAGGTGTTTGGAAGAGACGAAGACCTATAACCTTAAAAGAGATACCTCAGATACAATAAAACTTCTCTTATAAAGACTACTTTCATACGTCTTAAGTAGAGATAAAAAGTGGAATATATCTATTAGAGATATTTAAATAATTTGATCATCTTCTTGTATTATCATCTTGACTAATACTACCACTTTTAATTCCCTTCCCTTCAAACATCTTGTTCTTTCCCACATTCTGGTTTATATGTTTTAGTCCTTTAAAACATTTAGTGAAACTCTTGTTCTTATTGAATGGGGAAATCATGTTTCTCATAAACTTTGATTCAGGAAGCAAAATGCAATTGAAAAAACACATTTCTTTCATATATAGATTTGACATGAACTAAAAAGTAAAGGAAAAAAAAACATAAAAAAAGATTAGTAATTGTTTGATGAGCTTTTTATTATCTTCTAAACGAATCGAAACTCAAACGAAATTCAATATTGAGAAATAAATTCAAAGAAGCACAAACAAATTCAAAGAAGCACAAAATTGAAATTTTTAAAATTCAGATAACACAAGAAAGACGATTGAGAAGAAAAAGTACTAACCTTCCCGGCGTCGACTGAATCTCCAAACGAATCAAAATTGAAAGAAGCAGAAAAAGATTATGACAATTGATCGACTGAAATTCTCAGAGAACATAGGACGGATTCAGAGAAACACAAATCGATTGAGAAGGAAAAATGGTTACCTTGCCGGCGTAGATTAACAAACGAACGAAGGAAAAAAAGTTCTCAAAAACAATTGATCGTTTTAATGGAGTGAAGTGAAAAGAGGCACATCCGTGGGTAGAGACGTGTTTGTCCGAGCTATAGCTGCTGAAAAGAGTGATCCAATCCAACGGTGGATGATAGGGCTGATGTGGGACGGACAACCGGATTTATCAAGGGGTTTGTCCCAGTCACCACCCATCCACCTGTTTTATTATATAGATATATATATATATATTTAAAAATTTGTATATATTTATATTTATATTTATATCTATATCTATTTCAATAAAAATATAACTAAATAATGAATTCATAGATATATATCTATTATATTAAACGCAAAGTTTTTTGCTGACTGTGACAAACCAAAAGACAAATCAAACCGTTCATTGTGTTTCTCATCAAATTTTGGCCATTAGATTCATTACCTACTTCAAAAAAATACAATTTGTTCTTCCACTCACTTCTCTTTAAATAAGTTACTCACTTCTCTTTAAATAGGTTATATGACAAATCTAACCGTCTAAATCACGAGATCACATGAAATCTAACGGTCTTCTCATTACTTCAACCAAATTAGGCCTTTGTTCGGCTTTAAACCTGTAACTCTACCGAAATACCATAACGCCTCTTCCCCATCCCATCTTCAAATTTCTTCAGTTTTCTTATCTTTAAGATGTAAACAACACGATGAAATCGGAATAATGAAAAAAATATCGTCTTTGAATATATTCGGATCCCCTTTGGAGCTTCTTCACATCATTGGCCTGACATATATAAATTTCATTAAGCTTCATAGCTCATAAACTTACTCGAAGAGACAGTCGAACATTCCTTGAACTCACAAGACACAAGTATATACATATCCCACAAATGTACTAGGATGTTCCCTTTGTCTTAATGAGATGGGCAACCGGGCTACGGTGATGCTTGTACGACAATACACTGACGACACAATTGTTTGTTCTTATTTTTTGAATTCTTTTTAGCACTTCCGTTTCAATTAATTGATGTTGATTTTTTTGTTGATGCATGTCCTTGTATTCATGTTGGACATAGCGGATCACAACCATCTGCATCTAAACCGTAGGTTCTCAAACAGGTATATATGAGTTTGTTTTGAGTTGAGACAAAAATGTGTGAAGAGGTGAAAACCTCTACGTGATAAACTCGGATGAAGCCGAGTTATGGAGGGAGAGCTCGGGTGAAAACCGAGAGAGATTGAAGTGAGTTAGCTAGCTCTCGGTTGAAGCTGAGGATGATGATGTGGGTTCTCGGGTATATCCGAGGTTGATAGCTTGAAGCTCTCGGGTATAACCGAGAGTAGATGATGAAGCTTCTCGGGTGAAACCGAGAGGTGATGATGATGAAATGTTGATCGAGAGAGAGAGAGAGAGAGATGGGTAAATACCTTTGTTTATTTACTACAACTTGTATTTTACTTTATGTATGGATCCCTTTATATAGGTTTACATTGGAGAAGTTTTAGAAATATGAAACTCTTATGATCTCTATCTAATCATGTTTATCTAAATACAACAATCCTAATCAAACTAGGAAACCTAATTATATTAAGAATCCTATCCTAAACGTAGACCTAATCCACTCGGTTTAGCCGAGTGGAGTAGACCTTCCAACACTCCCCCTCAAGTTAGAGCTGGAATGGAAGTAACGCCTAACTTGCCAATAATGTTCTTGAACGGTTCTGCTCCAAGTGGCTTTGTGAAGATATCCGCTAACTGATTATCTGAACTGGTGAAGCGCGTGGCAATGACGTTGTCTTTGATCTTTTCACGAACGATGTGGCAATCTATCTCAATGTGTTTGGTATGTTCGTGGAAGACGGGATTGTCAGCAATGTGGAGAGCGGCCCGATTGTCACAGTAAACTGTCATCGGGTCGGAGTGATCGATTCCAAAATCAAGTAATAAATACTTGAGCCATTGTAATTCACATGTGAGTATGGCTAAAGCTCGATATTCTGCTTCTGCCGAAGATTTGGCAACTGTAGGTTGTTTCTTTGATTTCCAGGAAAGAGGGCTGGACCCGATCATTGTAAAGTATCCTGTAGTTGATCTACGGGTTGAAGGACAAGCAGCTCAATCCGAATCACAGTATCCTGTTATGTGAAGAGAGCTGTTTGCGGATAAGAAGACCCCTTTATCAAGTGTACCTTTCAAGTATCGTAGTACGTGATGAGCGGCGTCTAAGTGTACTTGACTAGGTGTTTGCATGAATTGACTGAGGTTATTTACGGCAAAGGTGATATCCGGTCGTGTAACCATTAAATAAAGAAGTCGGCCGATGAGGCGACAGTAAATTGACGGATCGGCCAATGGTGTACCGTCGGTGAGAGAGGCGGAGTTTTTGTTCCATAGGAACAAGGACGTGCAGCGGTTAGTCCAGAATCTTTTAGAATATCAAGTGCATATTTCTGTTGACATAGGAAAATGCCTTGTGACGAGCGAGATACTTCAATACCAAGAAAGTATTGTAGGCGGCCCAAATCTTTTAAAGAGAATGCCTTATTGAGAAATACTTTTAACTGGGAAATAGCATGATCGTTATTTCCCGTGATAATTATATCGTCTACATAGACGAGAACATAAATCTGAGTGGAGTGAGAACGAAAAGTAAAAAGAGAATAGTCACTCTTAGATTGCGAAAAACCACGTTCGATGAGAACGGATGAAAATTTTGAAAGCCATTGACGGGAGGCCTGTTTGAGTCCGTAAAGGGATTTGTGAAGTCGGCATACTTTAGACTCCCCCTGAGATGAAAAACCGGGGGGAAGTTTCATGTAAACCTCTTCATTCAAATCGCCTTGAAGGAAAACGTTATTAACATCAGTCATGAATGGCTTTCTTCGTGGATGTAGGTTGTGATCCTCCAACCGAACCACGTAAACTATTGTGTTCTTTATTTTAGTTTGTATCTTCTATTCTACTGACTAACATGAACTTTCACATGGTATCAAGAGCAGGTTAATCTATCCTGATCAAACTTCCGCATATTCTCGATTTTTTTATGGATCGATTAAATTATCCTAAGCAGGTTCATCAATCATGTTTTATCAAATTTCTTTAGCTTCCGCTATTATCAACGTTGTTTTCGTTGTGATCGATAAATCACTTTGTCGATATTTTTTGTCCAAGTTAATCTTGTGATTCTCTGAGCAGGTTAATAAACCCTCACACATGCTTCCGCACATCTCCGACGTTTTTTTTTTCAAATCGTTGAGATTCCATTATCATTCGATTGGTCAATTTTTTTTTTGGAAGCATTAATGGCTTCCAAAACCCTTCTTCCCCAAATCCCTAACCTAAAATCATATTCTTCTCACCGTGGTGTCATCCTGTTGAATCAATTAGCTCTGAGTCCCGAAGATGTTGGATGATGAATTCGGTCCTGCTTCAAACATCAAAAGTAGGTGAACTGTCAATCTGTTTTTGGGCGCTACCCCAAATTATCGGGTGATTAATCAAGCCCACTTCATGCAATTTTGGATTTTTATTTTTTCAATTCCAACGGATTTCATGCATGCCGACATCAAGAGGATTCTTAGTTTTCCGCTTTGATGCCTCTTTCTTTTGCACGTCAACTTCTATAGGTTTGGGAGCCTCCTTGACTTCTTTCTTAGGTGCCTATTTAGACACTGAAGGGATTGGACAGCATCACGAGTCCAACTAATGGATGAAAGCTGTTGTGATTCAATATCTTCTCTCATCCAAGTTTGTTGGACGAGCTAGTCCCAATCTTTATTATTATTGAAATCTATCATCTCTCTCTCGGCCATAGCCCTCTCTCTCGGCTATATCTCTCTCCCTCACGATATCACTCGTGGGTTGTAATCTCTCTCTCATGATTTCTCTCACGTGAGTGTGAAATTTCACATGGTTTCGAGATGCTATCTTTTTGTCACCTTCTCTTTTATTTGTGACAAAATTTTACCACAGTTTTGTGTGACATCTTTTGCTCATATTGTTGCAAAATCTTTCTGGGACAAATCACTACTGTCTCTTATCTCCGACTATTTCTAGTTGTGATAAAAAAAAAATTCTGTCACCTATCACTTCTTTTTGTGACACTATGTCTTCATCATCCTCTTCACGGATCCTCAAGATGAATCCACCGGTTCCTCTTCCATCATCAACTACATATGGTATTGTTTCCTCCTTAGTTTGTTGATAAATTTGAAGGTCACCTCCCTCTCACCAAATTTTATTCAAGCTCGAGAATGAAATAAAGCAAAAGAAGAAAAGAATGAGATTCAAGCTTACGAAAGAAAATATTATGATATCAAGTTTATGTGCGATTACAAGTTCAAGTTGCAGACAAAGAATTCAGCATCATTGGCAATTGTTCGACATTAAACAAAAAAAAATTAAATTCAAGTTCAAGTTTGAATAAGATCGTATGCGAGCAACATCCATCTTTTCCAAGTACAATTTTCAAGTTAGAAACTCCACAAGTTCCGCTTCCAACTTGAGGGGGAGTGTTAGAATATAAAGATCGAGACCTACATCCACGGAGAAAGCCATGAATGGCTATATTATATTATCTCCACAATCGTGGGATCGATTGGTTACAGACTCGAGGACTCAATATAACTCAATTCAATGTAAAATACATAGAGGTCACTTCTATTTATAGAGTGATTTGGGTATCTTATTATCCTAGGACTCTATCTAGGATAAGTACAAATAATGTCTTCATATATCTTGGACGGTTGATACGGATATCTTTGGATATCTACGGATCTCGATTCATCTCGATCTTTATACTCTAACCGAAGTTGTATTCCATATTTGACTGCCAAACTGTTAAATGAATTGACAAAATTGATGCGATAATGTTGTGAATTGTGGATGTTTTCAGGCCAAAGGGGCTTGTATTGGAGATGTATATGTAGTATCTTATGTCGCTTTCCATGACAGAAGGATACCAATACCTGTAAGAGTCCATCTTTTTCTTCTTTAATCTTTTACATCTAAGACTAATCCATTAGTTTCTTAAAAAAAACCGCTCAGTTTGACTATCAGAGATGATAGTGTCAATTAGTAATAGGTTACTACATTTTACACTACACTAGGAAATCAGAAACTACTGACTGCTTCCTTGTTGGTTAATCTATTTCTCCATAAACATAGACTTCTTAATTCTTGTGCTGGGTTTTGATGCTTATGGAATTGGTGCCAGGCGTACCCTTTCAACTCCAAATTAACCTATTGAAAGAAGTAAACCTTAATGTGATTATCGTGATATTGAGAAAGTCTGGGGGACAATCGACCACCTCCTAGCAGTTTTGAAGCAGGAAGACCATCTACTCCACCATATCACAAGAGAGATTAAACGGTTCACCTTTGTTATCAATTGAACAAAAGATATAACACGAGAATTGGGTTATGAACGCATACTTAATAATTTTGCAAGAAAAATCTTTTCGAAATATATTTAGCTTATCATTATGTAAATTTGATGCACTTCTTATTTAATAAGTATATAAGTTTAGGTTTAATTTTTTTTAGTTATGCTTTTCATAGTTATGCTTTTCATAGAAATATATTTATGGATTTTTTGAGCTTACCCCCTCAACACTAATTAGTAATTGAGTTCACACCCTTCAATAATTGGTAATTGAACTTACCCCCTTGATGTTAGAATTTTTGCCAAAATTGCCACATGTTTGCCATTTGATAACAAAATCGTAAATTTAATAATGTACAAACAAAATATATACTTAGTAATTATATTTGCGACCAAATCAAACAATAAAGTGAGGTGGAATAACTAATAGGAATCATATTAAAAAATAATTGTTCTTGGTAGTTACACAATTATTTCACGTACGCCAAACACAACCTTTGTGTTTTTGTCAAAAATAGTAAATCTAACGGGGAAGCTCAATTACCCATCATTGAGGGGGGTAAACTCAATTACCAATTACTGACGAGGGAGTAAGTTCAAAATACTCTATATTTATTACGACAAAAAAAATATATAGTTAGTGTACAAATAGCCCCAAATTATACTTCGCTTTAAGCCTCCCAACTACTTAGGTTGGCCCTGGTTTTCAATTGCCAATCAATCTCACACGAACTAAACACCATAATTAGGGTATGATTATGAATTTGCTACTCTCCTGTTTCTCTTTCAAACTGGGATCAATCATTCTTTATCTTTCGTCATCATCTTGAAAGGTAATTTGCACTCTGTCTCTAAATTTGTAGCATAATTATCTAACATTCGTACACTAATTTGGTTATAATTATTATTATTATGTTGATTGTATATTGTTGTATGCAGTTGTATATCTTGATGAACATTCTATTTTGTCAAGAATGTTCATGGTCCATTCAAATTTATGAGGTTCTATACACAGTTGATATTTTCGTATTAACTTTGTTTTGGGAGATATAGGTGTATAGTGTTTGTCCTAATAAAACAACTTTATAAATCTTGTATGTATCAACAATCAAATTCAGTTGATACTTTCATGTTATAAAAACCACCTTTGGATCACTTATAAATAGTTAACAATTAAGTAAATATGTTTATAAAAATAAACATATATATAGTTAAAAATTAACTATTATAAAATGAATGTAAATATATATATATATATATATATATGTTTATTTTTATAAATAGTTAAAAACTAAGTAAACAGTTTATTTACACTAAATTTAATAAAGTTATATTAATTATAAAATGAGAAAAATTTTGAACATAACTAAAGAAATTCAAACAAGAAAACAGTATTTACTATTTACATTACTAACAATAAAACTAATTGGCACTTTTAACAAAAATGGTCCCAATATTTCCTAATATACTATTTACGACAACTTTCTTTAATTTTCCTAATATCTAGTTGATAAATAAACTCATTGATAAATCACCCTATTGATGGACAACCTTGTACAAACACCAATATTCGATGGACATGTAGGTTTATAATGTCGGTTTTTGTCCCACTATTCCCTAATAGCCCCCAACTTTGTGACCGGTTTTCTGCCTAGCCCCCGACTGTATCAAAAATACCCAGATGGCCCCCTTTTTTAGATTCCGTTATAACACCGTTACCTAGTCATCATTTTTCTCTCTTACATCTCATTACCTCTCTCTGCCACCTCACCTTATCACCACCTCATCATCTTCACCGGCGAAGGACGCCGGCCGGCCAATTTTCCGGCCGGCGACCTTCATTAAAAAAAAATAATAAATTCTCTCACCTAGAGACCTTCTTGAAGGTTTCGCAAATCAGATCTTCTTTTTACCCTCTTCTTGAATATTATTTTCCTTCATTCACATGAGAAATTGACCATTGAAGAAGACAGAAACTACCCTTATAGTTCTTCCCTCTGAATTTTACATTTTCAGAAGAACTCCATCTAAGTACAGTTTATAACCTTCATATTCTTCTTCCTTTTGAATACTAAACTTGAAGAACAAGTTTCTTGATTTGCAAAACTCCATGAAAAAGTAAATAAAAACACCAAACAATGTGAGAATTCCACTTACCAAATAAACAATCTTTTAGGCAATTATCATCACAAAGATCAAAAACCCCAATTGAGATCAAACACATGATAATCAATCCTGGAATCCCCATTGGTACTTTATAAGGTCTTTTTTAAAGATGGGTATTTTCTTCTTAACCAGATCTGGTTCATATGAACTTGAGAAAGATCAATTTGCCCCCAAATAATGTTTTAGATTCAAACAAATCAATTTACCTCAGTGTCACATAAAACAGAAACCAAATGTCATCACAAAATAAGCACCAAAACATCTTCCTCTCTCTATATAGGGCCTACACCAGTAGACCATTAACCTTTGAGCATCAAAAAAGCAGAAGATCAAACTATAAGTATCTGTCTCTCTTTCTATTACTCTACTATATCCTATGTTTTAAAACTCCAGTCAAATAAGAAGAACCAACTGAAGTGAATTTTCTTTGATACTGGAATAAAATAACCCATCAGCAGAAAAACATAACATCTCTCACAGATTCCTTAATCTGTCGGAGAGGACGAACAACAGAACTTCTCTCTCTTGTGTTTTTTTCACCACCAGCACGGCTGCCACCAGCACCGCCACCAATCCTGGATCAAACACAAGAAGGTCTCTAGATCTGGTTCATATGAACCATATCTAGAGAGAGAAAAATTTATTTTTATTTTTTTTAGAGAGAGAGAGAGGAGAGAATAATTTATTTTTTTTAGTCAAGGTCGCCAGCCGAAAAATTGGTCGGGCGGTGACATTCGCCGGTGAAGATGATGAGGTGGCGATAAGCTGAGGTGGCAGAGAGAGGTAATAAGATGGAAGAGAGAGAAATGATGACTAGGTAACGGTGTTATAACGGAATCTAAAAATGTGGACCATCTGGGTATTTTTGATATAGTAGGGGGCTAGGCAGGAAACCGGTCACAAACTTGGGGGCTATTAGGGAAATAACCATTTTTTAAAACTAGACATTCAAATTCTTAAAAAATACATATACAGGTTTGTTTTTATAAATATTTAAAAATTAAAGAAATGTGTTCATTTTTATAAATAGTTAAAAACAAAGCAAATAATGTTTTCTTAAATACTGTTATCTAAAACAGTTATAAATTTAGTAAAATAAATAAAATATTGTTTATAGTTTTGGGACATATAGATGCTTCATAAATTTTGTATAAATCAATAATCAAGTTTGGGACATATAGGTGTACAGTTTTTGTAATGGGAAAACAACTTCATATATTTTGTATAAACAATGATCAAATTTGGATGGTACTCTCTCATTACCGAAGCAACCTTAAAATCACTCACCGAATTAGTTTTTGCTAACAAAATCAAGTTTAATTATGTTCTCTTATAAAATGAGAAAATTTCTGAACATTATTAAAAAAAAGTTTCAAACAAGAAAATTTTATTTACATTACCAAGTGTGGAATTTTTATAACTTTTATACCAAAATTTCTGACAAATATATATAGGTTTATTTTTATAAATAGTTAAAAATTAAGTAAATATGTTTATGAAAATAAACATATATGTATATTCATTATTATAAACAGAATTAAGTAAATGGTGTAGTTACATTAAGTTAATAAAGTTCTATTATAAAATGAGAAAATTTGTAAACATAAGTAAAAAAAAAAGGTTTAAAGAAGAAAACTATATTTACATTACCAAGTATGAAATTTTTAAAACTTTTACACCTGAATTCCTTATAAATACATATATCGGTTTCTTTTTATAGGTAGTTAACAATTAAATAAATATGTTTATAAAAATATATGTTTATTTTTATAAATAGTTAAAAAAAATTATGTGAATATTGTACTTACTATAAAATTAATAAGATTCTATTAAGAAAATGAGAAAATTGATAAAAAAAATAATTAAAAAGATTTAAATAAAAAAATTATACTAGCATTACCCAGTAAGGCGTTTTCTATAAAGTAGATACTCAAATTCATAAAAAGTTTAATAAGATAATAAGAGTAACTATAAAGTTGACAGTCAGTGATATTTCATTGCGACGACTTCTTCAATGTTTAGCTGCTATAACCTAGTCTTCATTAAAACCTGATGCAGGGGCACCCGGCGTGGACACTTTTATCGTGGACCTAACGGCCACGTAGGCCAACCGGCCATATTGATTAGTTTAAGAAGTCCCAAATTTAGTATGATTCATAAAGAATCTAGGTTTAGGAAATTATACTGTTTTAGTATTTCCAATAATTGGAAAGGTCCAGATTTGAGTCTATCTATTTAGGAAGTTGCAATCTTTTAATTATTTAGGAAAGTCTAGTTCTAGTCTATCTAGGAAAGTATGTTATCCTATAAAAGGAAGTCCAGTCTGTCTTTTAATTTCATGTTGAAGAGAAAAACCAATTGAGTTTAATCAAGTTTATAGTTATTTCGAGTTATTTATTCGTTCTTTTATTGTTCTTCGTTTACTTTTATTATCTTTATTTAATTCCGTTGCGTTCTACATCATGTGGTATTCAGAGCCACCAAAGTTTTGGGTGAATGATTCTAGAAATTTTTTTCCAGACGAGTTAAATCAGTATCAATCATATTCTGTTCCTCAATCAGATTATAATCAATCAGATTATAATCATCAAGGAATAACGAATGGATGCTTATGCGCATCATGTTTGTATGAGAATAGAGATTCGTACGATTATCATTGGAATCCGGGAGAAACTGTACGAGAAAATCCATCTGCTTATTATCTGACAACAACCACTCCACCTCAACCACCACCACCTCCGTACTCTAATTATACACCACAACCGTCTACTTGTCAATACCAACCGTCAACACCACCACCAGTGTGTTATATACCATCACCTCCATCTTATTACTTTCCAACACCATCATCAACACCACCACCACCACCACCACCTCCGTACTCTTATTATTCACAACCGTGTTCACCACCTCTACCATCTTCGGTACCGCCACCACCAACACAATCATCTTTTCTTTACTACTCACCACCGCCACCACAACCATCTTTTTCAGAAACGGTTTTATCGCTAAAGTCAGATTTGGATAAGATACTACATATGGGTAACGACGTCAAAACAATAATACGTCAAACATCTTCCGTGCCGATTATATCTTTTCTTCAGGAAAAAGAAAAAAAAGAGTATGAAGAAGTTGAAGAAGATGCTCACGAAGAAGTTGAAGTTAAAGAAGAAGAATATGAAGAAAAAGAAGATGATTATCGAGTTGAAGAAGGTCCACACGTTAAACTCGAGGATACTAAAGCCCAACCACCTCCTCATATAACCATCTCTGAACCAACCTCACCGCTGTCTTCCTTCCAACCGTCAACCAAAAACCTAGCTCCAACACAAAACCTAGAAGATGGTCATCAAACTGTTAAACAACTTCAGTCCGACATTGAACGCTCATCTTCCACCCCTTTAACAATGGTGAATCGTTATCTTTTTCCATCAATGGAGAAGGAACCCGAGGACAAGGAGATGACATTGGAAGAGTACGAGAAAGTAGCCGAGGAGATTCGTCAAGCCTTAGTTGTAATGAAGTCAGAGGAGAGGAAAGTTGATCTTGATAAGGAGTTGAAATCAATGCAGCAACTTCCAATAAAGAAAGAAAACAATGAAATTTTCATTAAGCTGGGTTCCAACAAGGATTCCTTTAGTCGTTTGCGTCTTTCGTCGCCTACTCAATTCCAATTTCGTTCTTTCTACCCAAATCAGCATAATCAAGTGTTACCATCTACTCATCCTCAATTACCTGTTGCTATTGATTTTTTTGATCAAGGGTATCTTGAAACCCAATCACCAAAGGTGGTCAATCAAGAATGTATTCCTCCACCCAGTAATGATCAATGCCTATTGCTTAATCCACATTGCTATCACCATCTCCGCAAACAATGCTTACCTAGGCCAATCATGGAAGTGACTACTAATCATCAATTGCGATCGGAGAATCGACTCAGAAGATCACTTGAGAGGAGTTCTTTTAAAACCTCAACTCCCGATCGACATTTTCATCGTTTGCACTCAAAAACAATGTTGCGGATGGGAGGTCAATTGTATACCCTAGCAAAAGATCAACAGGGGTGTAAAATATTACAAAATAAACTTAAAGAAGGAACAAAGGAAGAAATCAATTTGATTATCTTCAAATTGAAAGTTCATGTAGCTCAACTAATGGCATATCAATCCGAGAATTATCTTGTTCAAGAACTTTTAGCTGTTTGTGATGAAGAAAAGATTACTGCAATTCTTCACTTTGTTACTAGAAATCAATCTGAACTTATTGGTAATTTTTGTGACACTCATGGACCAAGATGTGTACAACAATTGTTGACTTATTTGAAGACACCAAAACCGATTAATCAATTTATTTCGGCTTTGAGAGTTGGTGTTATGATGAATGATGAGCATGTGGGTTTGAGGTCAGAGACGAAGGAATTTGTCTCCATTAAATTAAAGAACGAAGGAAGGGAGGTCGAAACGGAACACCTCAGAAAGATCATTGAGATATGTATTTTTGCTACGATACCTTCTATAAAAATAACTACATCGGCCAACAATATTATTTATGGGGCTATGTTAGTTCAGGA
>BEHA01000994.1:38407-48872 GCA_002897215.1 Eschscholzia californica subsp. californica | reverse complement strand
ATCAAGTAAGAATTTAAATTATAGTTGTGTTTTCTTTTATGTGTTCGAACCTGAATTGGCTGAACTAGATTAGCTGAATCATTTTACAAATTTGATGTTTGTTATTTAATTCTGAATCATTGAGTCAAAATTAAGTTAATGACATTTATACCGTTCATTGAGAGTTTATAAAAAAAAAACCCCAATTTCTATTTTTGCCTCTGAACAAATAAAAGAATGCCATAAAAGAAGCACTGTATCCCTCCCTCGTCTCTTTCTCTTTCTCATTCTCTCCCTCAACAATCACTATCTATTACTTTTTTTTTTTGTAGATTAAACTAGAATTTTCATTCATACGTAGAAATTCAATCCAATACAGTACATGGTTTTGAGACTTTTGACTCCTTGGAGTACAACATGAATTTACTAAAGTAAATGACAACATGAGACTTACAAAAGTAAAGACCACATGAAGCGAAAAGAGTACAATATTGCAAAAATAAGATAGAAAGACCCTAAAAGTCATAAATAAAAGGTTTCTAAAGGTCACGAATGAGAAGACCCTAAAGGTCGTGAACGTTATTATACTTAATGAAGAAGGATGCACCAAGTAGAGACGAATGACGGTTGCATCAAGAACACCACCAAGTTTCTCGGGGGAGAATTATGAATGTCACCGGAGACATTGACATTGACACGAATGTTTCCATCCTTCTCAGTTTTCTATTTTGGAAAACCAATTTAGGTCTTTTGTTGACTTAAATTATCAAGCTTCATGTCTTGACGAGATATGGATTCCACGATGATTTTGGGTTCTAGCCAAAATCTAGAGTCAGTTTCCGTTTCTGCGCAGGACTTTTATCTCTTCAGAAAAAATCTTTATTTTCTGTGTCTTTGAGATTTGACCTTTTAGGGCTTTTGAACAACAATTTGGAATTTTCTCAACTACTTTGAGATATTCCTTTAGAGACACTTTCACTTGTTTTGAGAGTTCTCCGGCGAATGACATTCGCTTTTGTGCGGTGGGTTTATAAGATTATATCTTTAACCTTTCCTTTTCCAAGGAGTCGCAGTTTGTTGCTCTTGGTCGAATTTAATCGACTTGTACAAGTTTCATGATTGTTCTTCATGACCCTCCATGATTTTTCTCATGATCGAATTAAATCGACTTGTACTTTTCTCCCACTTATTCTTGTAATAATTAGTGTTTTCTCCCAGACTACTTGGTGTGCTAATTATTAGAAGAATACTATCATGAGCAACAAACACTTTGTTCTCTTGATTGGTTATGGAAGAAGCCCAAATTTCTTTTTAAAAAAGAAATTGCGTCAGATATTAGCTAGTTTTGTAATGCTTTTACAAATTTAGCTTTAGACGGAATTTTGGTAAGTGTGAAAACAATCGTTTATAGAATATGTCCCAAAATATTCGGAAGACTGGCTTAAACCCATCTTTGATCGAATTATGCATAGCAATGTTCGATTGCTCCCACTGAATCCACCATCCGTCGGATGTGTTCCATGGAGCAGAGTTGGGAAACTGTTTCTCAACTCCTTTGATGGTTATCAAGTGTTTGACTCAAGTTTTCACTATCTTGTCAAAGTGATTCTTTACTTCGGTTTGTACTTTGTTTGAACCTCTCAAACATTCTGACTTATACTTTATGATTTGTACGTTTCCATACTTCATGAAGTTGTCAGAGTACGTATTTGAAGTTTCTCTCGTTAGCTTCTGCAAGTAAACTTATAGGTCTGCATAACACCGTATGAGTCCTAATAGATTACTAGTCTTTATGCCTTTTGAAAAGGGTGACTTTGTCAATTAGTCCTTAAGACCCAATTGACAATGCTGAAGTTTAATGAGTTTGAATCTCTTGATTTTAGCCATTATCAATGTTAACCTTCAGTTAATTTTATCACTGGTTTAAAACATCAGACGTTTCTAGAAGAACAAAATAATCACTATTAAGTTCTAAGCTAGATCAGTGTCTAAAAGAAGACTTTGATCCCTTTCAGCATCCCTAGCATTACTGCTTCTGCTCCCTCTTGGATCTTTACTTCTTTTAGTCAAGTATGTGATTTCCTTGAGCTCCCACTGAGCCGCTCATCTGGTCTTAAATACCTGATGAAGGAATTTTACGATACTTGTTTTTAACTTTGTTAACAAGGATACGGAATCGGAATTCATAATTCCATTCCTTTTGTCCTCCAGGTGCTAAAGGTAGTTTCCTTTTAAATGGTCTAGCCATTGTTCAGAAACATTCACAGTAATGAGAAATACTCTTGATCATGTACTCGGTAGCTGCTTTTCTTTGATCAAATGTTTGTCTCACTTGACTGATCCTTTTGCCCTTTTGAATCTATTTCTTAGATTCTTTGTACCAAATCTCAAGAACCTTTCTTAGACTGCATATTCCCGTATGTTCTGCTCAGTTTGTTTGTAACAACCTGAGTGACTCATCTAAGGTCTTATCTATCTTTGTTCAATCAATATTGAATTGGGTGATAGATGTATTCTGTTGTCTTCCGTTAGGATGACTTTCAAATTGCCTTGGAGGTATCGTACCTCTCCATTTATGACTTCTGTGGGAAATTCTTCCTCAGTTTGTCTTAATGGTTATGCTAGCATTCATTATTCTTCCAAAGAGAATGTTATACGATTGCTTGCAAATGGCCTTTGACCTTCTCTTGTATGAGTCAACATTGGGATTGGGTATTCTAGTGACCTTCCTTTTGAATCTGAGAATTATTCTCGGATTCATTCTTCCATTCTAGGAAGTGGATCAGCACCTCCCTTAGGTGTGATTCAATGTTGAAATCGTTTGTGTCATCTTAAAACTACATAAAGAAATGGCAAAGTTTTAAAACTCGTTATCGTTTTTGAAAAACATTAGTTTTCCCACATTATTCAATAAAAATCGTCCCCGATTGAATAAGTGATTCCAAGACCCCAGTTCTTCGAAGTAAAGCGGACGAAGGCCCTACCCTTTGACTCCGTCGTTCCGGGTGAGTGAATTCCTTCACTGATCATACCTTATGACTCTTGGTTAATAGATTTCATTAATGAATGACTAATCTATCCTTTTGCCTCGAGTATCCAAGACTCTCTTGCTGATCTCGTTGAGTAGAACCATTTAGACGTGTAGGCCTCTTCTATAGACCTACCCGCATTGTCCCAAGGTAGAGGAGGTACTCTGCGAAGGCCGACCCACCTTCCTCGAACAAGGGCGCAACGAGTGTCTTAATCTGGATAGGCGATTACTCAAGATTACTTTTGGGGACTTTTACGCTAGTCTGGCGTTTGTTATAGTGAACTATTTAGCTTAACTAACATCCACGACATAAAGCGTAAATAAGTAAGTAAATGCGCGCGAGAAAGTAAATCAAGCAGACATGGATCCTAGTATGGCCCCTAACCTAGAAGATCTAATCTCCCTTGATTTTCTTCTTGTTTCGCCTTTTGGTTCGTCTTGGATCGCCATCTTTGAACCTCCATTGATTTCTCCCACTCGCCTTTGGATTTCATCCTCGAGTTTCTTCAATGGACTCATAGACCCTAAACTCTAATTACAAGACTCTAACGATTCGCAGATCGTATAAACTTGAAATTAAAATTAATTACAAAGCATGCACCCATCCGTGCTTAAAACAAGAATAAGGAAATAAATCTATGGCCATACTAGTTTCCCGCATTCACATCACATGCAATCATATAATATATCAAGGCTAAGAATTATATATGCATGATTATCTTGGGAGATACTTTTGTTGACATCACATGTCACATTTCGGACCTTAAGTCTAAATTCGAAGAATTCAACTAATGGTGCTTTCCGGTTTTATGTTTTATGATTAAAATCATCTTTTAGAAAAACTCCGTTTTGGGCTCGAGAAAGCCCGGGTCAATTTCGGAAAAAATATTGGTTCGATTCTTAATGATTTCATAAATCAATTTAAAGAGAAATCCGTTTTGGGCTCTTGGATGGCCCGGATTGATTTTGGAATTATTTGGTTGGAATCGGAAAAAAAAATTGGCAAAAACTCCCACTCGAATGATGGTCCATTTTCGTGGTCCGAAAAGCCTCGAAAAAGCCCGGGACAAGTCCTAGACAAGTCCCGGCCCAAGCCCAAAAAGGGCTCGGACAAGGTCCGGACATAGCACGGCCCATAGGGCCGGCATGTCCTGGCCGAGGCCTATCAAGGCCTGGTCTCGTCCTGGCCGGAGCCAGGACGCTAGTCCATGTACCAGACGCGTTCTAGACGTGTCTGGTACTGGACCGGACCAGCATTAGGTGTCTCGGACTAGTCCGAGACACCCAGAACCTCCCAGACGCGTCTGGTCGAGTGCTCTGGACGCGTCCTAGACGCGTCCAGGAAGCTTCTGTCGCAGCTGCTGGTCGCGTCTTCAAGACGCGTCTCAGCAGCTGCTCTGGACGCGTCCAGAGGACGCATCCAGGAGCTTCTGGTCCGGCCAGGAAGCTTCCTGGCCGGATACTAGGGTTTTTCAAAAACCCTAGTTTCCAAAAAGAAATTTTTTTTTTTTCTTATGCAACTTTAAGTTGCTATTTTCCAATTTTAAAACTTTTCTTAAATTTTTGAAATTCCTTTTAGAACACTTCTAAAATTTTTCAAAACTTTTAAAACTTTTAAATTTTTCCAAATTTGTTTTGAGAGTTTCTCAAACTCAAAACTACTCTTTTTAGAACACTTCTAAAATTCCAAATCTTTGTTTTTCAAAAGTTTCCAAAATTTAAAAAACAACTCTTAATCAAACCAATTTTGGATCAAAATCTAGGTTTTTTGAAATTTTTCAAAGAACAATTTTGAAATTAATTTGAAAAATCTTTGAATCCAATTCATAATTAATCAAATTTTATGTTTAAAACCTTTTTAAATATAACTATCAACATAATCAAGCATGGATTAGTTTGAAATTCAATGAAATTGAGTCTTTTAAAACACTTTTAATCACCAATTTGATTCTCAATTTGAAAATTTATTGAATCCCATCAAATTATGAGTTTAAAATACTTTTAAAAACATCTTTTAAAATACTTTTATAAACTCAATTTTCAAACTATTAAGCATATTAATTAGTTCGATTCTTAGCAAAAACTAGTTAATGGCAAGAGGCTCTGACGCCACTGTAGGGATTTACACCCTTCTACTAGTGTTTATAGCGGAAATATGACATCTAATGTCTACACTAGTATTCCCAGGATCACATGCAAAACTAGTAATTAATCTAATGGAGATAGTAGATTACCTTAATCGCTTTTCCCTCGAACTAGTTGAATTGATTGAAGAAGACCAAGAGCTTCAAGTGTAGCTCCTCTACTTGGGACACGAGCAATCAATTTGATCTCCCACCTTGTTGTATAGCTGGCACACCAATGGTGGTTGAAAAAGAAGAACTCTTTTCTTCTTGACTAGATAGATAGTTAATGGGAATTAGCTCACTTTCTCCTCTCTACTTGATGTGGTAGAGTAAGAAAGCTTAGAGAGAAATTCCACACCTTATTCTCTGCCCTATGAGTGTTTATATAGAACCCTAATAAGAATCCACCTCCTTTTAGGTTTCCTAAAACACCCTTTAGAATAAGATTTAGGGAAATAGTCGAAAATAGCAACTATTGGTATTTTCTCAATTCCCTAAGGAGGAGGTGCCCAAACACCATGAAAATTGGCAGATATAATTTTTATTATATCAGCAACTAACCCTCCAAAATTCAGCCCAATCCGAGTCCTAGAAGTACCCGAACCGGTCTAGGCCCAAAAACCCTGTTTTTGGCCTTTTTGTACTATCTTTGCCTAATTCCTTTTTAGGCCTATGAGATATGTTTATGGGACACTCCCATGATTATATCTCACTCCCACTAGTCATATCCTAGATCAATTTGTCACTCTTATGTGTAACCCGTTGTAGGATCCGATCGAAGTTAGCCGCGAATTACTTCGTAATTCGATGATCGTAGTTGGTCTCTAGCTACAACTCTACGATCCCTAAATCAATCGGACTTGATGATCTTCCACATCAATTGTCCTATCCGAAAATTTGTTCGCATTGTCACCTTGGTCGAAGGACATCTCCTTCAACTCCTTCAGCAGCCATATGAAGTGTTGCCAATAACCTTATAAATACCATGACAATTCAGCAAACTAAAGACATTAGTCATTAGCATTTTCTGAGCATTGATTTTCAAGCATTACAGTTTAAGGATCATTGTTTAGAAATTTGTATTGCTTTTCAAGCATTACAGTTTAAGAATATGACTATCGAAGACCGCCCAACTAAATAGGTGGTCACCAACATTATATATCTAATCCAATGAAGTTATTGCCAGGTATTGTCTGGCCCTGGGCCGATTCCCAGCTCTAAACCAGCCTTTCCCGTACCAAAGGGTAGGGCTGGGAAAAAAGTCCGCAAACCCCGAAACCCGTCACGCATACCCGAGTCCACTAGCACCGCGGGTACCCGAAGGCGGGTTTAGCCCGACCGACCCGATGAAATCAACGGGTCGGGTACGGGTTTTGAAGTGCTACCCGACATCCCGCCCGACCGATAATCTTTACCTGACATAACCTGCTTAATAATGTCATCCATCTATTCTATGATACTGATGCGCATTATATGTATGCTTCCTCGTATTTATATATGTATGCATGTATAACATATACATTTAGAGTATTTTTAAAGTATTTGAAGTGTATAATATATATATATATATATATATATATATATATATATATACATATATTGTTGTCCAAGTGCGGAGTGCTCTTGACACAACATTGTTAAGAGAAACATAATTAAATTTTAGTTTCGATACCATCGAAATAGAAATATTTTGGTCATTTTAACCAAAATATTTTGAAACTTTGGTGAACCCGATACTCGACCACCCGATACCTGAAAAATTTGTTGGACTTGGACGGGTTTTGGACACTAGGACTTTTTAAATAACCCGCCCGATTAAATCTGAAAGCCCGAATGGATAGAGAGTTTCTGATGTAGTCGCAACGAAAATATAAAGACGATAAATAAAGTAAACGAAGAACGGTAAAATAACGCTAAAGAACTGTAAATAACTGAATAAACTATAAACTTTGATTGGATTTTCTCTTCAATATGAAAATATAAAGACAGACTGAACATCCTATTATAGAATATTAGACTTTTCTAGATAGACTCAAACTGGATTTTCCTAAATAATAGAAATACTGAAATAATGCAACTTCCTAAACCTAGATTCATTATGAATCTTACTAAACTAGGACTCTATCTAATCTGCTAACTTGGCCGACTAGGCCATGGGCGCGCGGGTTCCCGGGCCCGGCCTGGATTCGCCTGCATCAGCTCCCCTTTCCCCAGAAGGTTCGTCCCGAACCTTTTCGATGAAGAAAATAATTTGATGCACTCGCATACGATGAATTTTGCCATACCGATTCTTAGTGCCCACTTTTCACGAAAGTTGCTGAAAATTTGTAGAAGACAAAGATGGACTAGTGAACCCACTATAATCCGGAGCCCTTGACGCGCCGAGATTCGCAAAATCAGCAATAGTGAAGACACATCCAACAAATTGCGACATCGACCGTCATCTTTTAGATTCAGGAAAGAAATCACAAATACGACCTTCTTTCTTGACAAAACAATAATGAAAGTCGTCTTCCATTCCAATATGAATACCACCTTGTTTCATTTAATAACCACCTGAAATAACTTAACAACGTTTTGACTATCAAGTGAGAAAGCGAACTGTGGGGAACAAATAAAGATTAACAAATTACTTGGTTCCCGAAGAAAATAACGATAGAGTTTTGTCGCATTCTGAACCGTCTCACCCAATCTCAAATTGGCTCCTATCTCACCTTTCAACTTAGTTGTAGATATATCAATCTTAGCTTCAGGTGACACTTCATCAGTCTTGGAATCCATAAACCAAATTTCGTTAGCACCAGTAATTGTGGGAGTCCCCATGTTATAAACAAGATAACCATCCTCCTTGTAAACACATGGTGCCCCGTGTATTTGTCTTTGGCTTGAGGTTCTTTGACAAGGAAAGAAGTACATCCTAATTGGGGTACCTTTCCCCTGTACAAAATTGTTATGGGCCTGGACAATGGCTTCCTCACTGCATTACTAATTTGAGACTCGTGCGGTACTCTCAAAATCTCAAGGATAGTGAAGAATCGCCTAAGTCGTAACTTTACGCTCCACTTCATTGCTTTAACCTCTTGTCTTTGATGCAACCATGTCGTAACTGTCATACAACTTTCTCTTTGTTCATAGTAACCATCGATAGCTTCACTTCCCAAGTATGTCGAAAAGAAAATTAATCGAGACAATTTCACGTACTTATTGCCACGGTTTAGCGCAACCTTTCTAACCCTCGATTCTACATGTTGTTGGCTGAATACCTTCTTGTACTGCTGAACAATTCGACAAATAATTTGTAGAGCCGAGCATCTGTCGATGATATCACTCAAAGCTTCTTGGCATTCGAAGTTGGTACGAAATAACTGTTAGTAGTAGGATTTGAATAAAATCTAATAACTACTTCTATTGAGCTAAAGAGACTTTCACAACACAAATTACTTTAGTCCCACATCTCTCAAAGAGAAAAACAAGCTTGTGTTTATAAGGATAAAGTTGGGTGTAAAGGGGTGTGGCCCTTGGGGTTACAATAGTGATCTCCGAAGGAGAGACCCATTACTTTTTAGAGGCACCCTTACCTTAGGCACACTTAGATTTATACCTTTCACACCCTCGCGGGTCGAGTCACCGATCCGACTCGACCCCCGGACTCGGACCCGGACTCGGACTCGGACTCAGTCTAGGTCTAGGTCTCGGTCTCGGTCTAGGTCTCGGTCTTGGTCTACCAGAGAAATGCCCTAATTTTTCTCTGACCTTTTCCTCCCCTACTGGCTAGTGGAAAGAGTCCACTGCCTTAAGTTTCTCAGACTTTTTCTTCCACTACTGGCTAGTGGAAAGAGTCCACTTCCTTAATTTTCTCAGACCTCTTCTTCCACTACTGGCTACTTTTTCTCCACCGTTGGATCAAAACAACCCAAGGTCTTCTGATTTGGTCTCGTACTCTATAAATAGGGATAAACTCCCAGAAGGAAAACACACAGAAAATATTTCGTCTTCTATATCTCTCTCTCAGTTCTCTGTTTACTTCTCTCTGTTTCGAAATTCTGTCAAGATCAGGAGATCAAAATTGAAGTTTGCTTCTTCAATTTTGATAAGGAATAGTTGAATCCTAGGGGACTACGTTCACAAACTGCAAAGCAATACCTAATTCTACGGTAGCAGGGGCGTCTAAAGTCTTCAGGAAAGCGAGTTAAACTTGTGCCTCTGTTCCACCTTTATTTTACTACGGTTTATTGCAGGTTCATTCTTTCTGGTTGGTTCGACTAATACTTTATTTCAGCTCAGCAAAAAGATAAGTCACTTATTTAATTTACTGTTTATTGCTGATTGAAATTTTCCTTTTACAATTCAGTTTTTAATACTATTTTATTAACAATAACCTTGTATTTTTTCTTAGAAACAAGATATTGGTTATCCTAAAAGCATTATTCTTTCCCTTTATTATACTTGACGTACATGCCGGACCATTATTTCTTGATTCTTCATCACTTGAGGAACCATCCGTTACGTAGGTAAGTTCTTCAAGTTGTTGCACTTTATTAGGCCTCCCATAATTAATTTGAAGTTGAAGAAGGCAGGCAATTACAATACTGGTAGTCGTCTTTTCTCTCCTCACCTAGCAATCGGGTACAAAAGAAGTGATTGAATGGGAGGAGACCTTCATTGCAAGTGGGTCAAAATCAACACTTTTAGGAACTTCACCATCATTGGGAAGAACAAGTGCATAGGTAATAAGAATACCTTCACTTTCCAAGTCATTATACACCTCTAGAGGGGTTTGAATTGAATATTTGACCACCATCAGTTTAGAAGTACCAGGAATACTCACGTGTTCTCAGACATTAAATATATGACCATCATCGGTTTCATGAATGGCTATGGTAGCACCTCCGTAGGGTTCTCTTACAATGTCCTTTTTGAATCGAGCTTCCGTCGTCTCCACTTTTTGACGGTCCATTACTTTTTCATAATCGCAAACAAACTGTTGCGAAAGAATTTTATGATTTGAAACAAGAATGTCTTCTCCCAGAATTGCATAAGAACCGAAGAAATTAACCGGACTTGTGTTATTCACTTTAATGTCTTCTTCCTTATTTGTTTCATCGAATTTTTTCTTCCCCGGACATGGTTTCATCATATTATGAATTTTATGACGAATATGGACCAAGTCATACGTTGAGAACAATGAAGATAAAGATTGACGAAGAAGTATTTTATGATTCGAAACAACAAATTCTTCTCCCAGGATTATATACGGATCAAATAAGACGTCGGAGCTTGTGTTATCCAATTGGATCTCTTTTTCTTTATCCGTCTCATCGAATTTTTC
>BEHA01000984.1:1037283-1052858 GCA_002897215.1 Eschscholzia californica subsp. californica | reverse complement strand
AGTTCTAACTTTTTAACTCATTTTCAGGGGAAGGCTCAGGGGTGCATTTCCGGGATAAGTTCCTTTGCCAACATAATAGCTCCTCTTGTTTTCACTCCTCTGACAGGTAATATAATCTAATATTAAAGGAAAAAACCTTCAATCTTCGCCTCAAGTGTAATCTAACTACCACCTCATATTTATTTCTTTTCCAGCACTCTTCCTTTCAGAAAGAGCACCATTTAATTTCCCTGGTTTCAGCATTATGTGCACAGGATTTATCATGGTAAGAACTTGTAACGTTTCCCAGGTATATCTAACATGTGTTTTCTGTACTATCCTTATTTACGGTTCTTACATACTTTTCCCCCTATCCGGAAAACCAGTATCTTGAATAAGACAGTAAAGTAAAGAAAAAAGTTAGTAACAGCCGATATAATAGTTCCTCTTTCTTTCTGTAAGTTTTCTTTTTGACAATATCTCTGAAGTACTTCGTATTCAATTGAAAAACATTGCAGTTTTTTTTGTTAAACCAGCAGCACCATCGACCGCCACATAACTGTTTTTTTTCTTTATTTAAACTTTGGTTCTTTAAGCAACTTTCTGAAAAAACTGATATGGTACCTGCCTTTGCAGATGATAGCCTTCATACAGAGTCTAATGATAAGAAGATCTCCACCTCTTTCAACCCACGAAATAAGCATCAACAATGAACCCTAGCATCTAAAGACTAAGTTTTTCTGTCTTTCCTGTTGATCCTCATGTCTGTATATTCCTGGAAACCTTATATATTCTTATACAACACAACTCAAAATCAACACGACACCGTACCAAAATCTGGTTGGCTGCTCAATCATAAGACAAAAAAACGCTCCGACACTAGAGAACTCTTCAATGAACACCCACAGAACAAGAAGCTATTACTTGACGTCTAATGGCAGGTGTTGGATCAAGTTGGAGATGTAGAAGAAGCCAGAGTTCCGTTCATTTGAACTGTAAGTAGATAATGTACATTATTGAGATTTATTTTGTTACTACTAAGTTATGTATGTGCATTTTGTACTTGTACTTGCACACAAAAAATACTTGATAGCTGAATTTGTTAACATCAAGTAGTTTCTTATATACGTATACAGATTATAGTATTGTCTTGATTGTATTTTAGAAGTGTACAATAATCAAAATATCAGTATCATACTTTATATGATTTTGTCATATGAAAATGTAGCCTGGTTATAATGTGTAATTTTGTTATTTGCATACTCAAAATTTGATTAGGAATTGTCTTCTTTGCCAACTTTCACTGAAAAATGTGGCTATAAAGTCGTGGTTGGCCACCAAACATTGATAATATCTATCTATAAATGAATAAATAGGATGTGACTTAGCTTTCTTATAAAACCCATGTTTGAAACATACAAATCACATGACATAGTTGGAAAGCTCAGTGTTGGTACATAAGGCATTTGTGTTTAGTGGAGGTTGAGAAATTGCAATTAAACCCATCTGTATTAAGCAAGCCAATAACAACACTTTCTCCAGGAATGCAACTTGATTGTGGGCCCAACCATTCTCTTTACTTTTTTTTTTTTGACGGAAAAGCTAATTTCATAGATAATATCCAAAGGATACAAAGAGTACAAGCTTATAAGTCCCAAAAAGGGTCAAACAGAACATATAGACAAAGTTATGGATTCATAAGAGATTTCGCCAGTTCATGTGGGGCTAAGTTGGCTTCTCTCGGACAGTGCCTGATTACCACATCTCTACCCGTTAGATAGCCACGTAGACGGTCCAGATCGTTTATCAATCTCCACGGGGATGCATCTCGTCCATCCGTTATTAGGTTTACCAGGACTAAAGAGTCCGTCTCCATCTCGAAACTATTAAGCCCTAATCTCTCAGCTACTTGGAAACCTAGCTCCATTCCCCTTAGTTCACTGTGGAGAGATGAAATTGGTGGGAAGTTATGCACTTCTGAATCTATCGTCTCCCCTCTCCAATCTTTTGCAATTGCTGCTGCTGCTGCTTTATCCCTCCTGAATGCTCCATCGACATTGATCTTGATTCGTCCTTGTGGTGGTGGATTCCATGCTTTGTCCTGTAAAATGTTCGAAAAAGAAGGGAGAACAGATAAAGAAGGAAATCTTTTGAGATCAAGAGAGATTTTATGCCAAGTTCGATTCAAATCAAAATCTTGGTTTTGAAAGTGCTTCTCGTTCCTGGCTTTCCACCAATGCCACAACAGATAAGTATATTTATACCAAAACTCATTCAAATCCTTCCCTTTGTTAAGAATGTCTTTTAGATTTTGTATCGGATCCTCTGTTAGATTCTGGAAATCGACATCCTGCAAGGAAATAATAAAAGTTTTGAATGTCTTGCATGTCCCAAATAGGTGGGTATGTGATTCAATCTCATCCTCGGAACACATCTTGCAATTTTGGTTTGTCTGTTGGGGTCTATGATTCATATTTGATATTGTTGCAATCCCATTATGGATTAACCTCCATATAAACAGTTGGACTTTCGGATCCATCTCTTTCTTTTTCCAAAATTTCGACCAAGGGAAATCACCTATTTCCATTGGTAATGTTGGGTTAATTTTGATGGTTGAATAATATGATTTAGTTGTGAATCGCCCTTGCTCTGTATTCTTCCAAATTAGTCTGTCCCTTTCACCTGTTATTGAGATTGTTATGTTGGTTATTGCAATGATTGATTCTGTGGTGAAAAATTGTTGGAGTAGATGAATTTTCCATGTTTTTGAGTTTGAATCTATTCAGCAATTACCACAGAACATAACATGGGAACCATTCTCTTTACTCAAAACCAGTTTTTTTCTTTTTCTTTTTGATAAAATGTTTTACTTCAATTGTGTTGATTCGGAAAACAAATAAAAAAAGTGAATTTGATGCGTACCCATATACCTCCGTTGGCTCTCTAAATATTTGGGACTTAGGTCTACTACTATTTAGTGTGGTGGTTGAACATTAACTCGATATTCTAGATTTGATTCTCGTGTGGAAAATCAATGGATTGTACTTCTTGGAATAAATTCAACAGAGTCTACCCTAAAAGAAATTTAGAGATAGACACGTATTTGGTGCTTACATAGGCAGATCAGGTGGCACCAATTGCTTGGCCTGAAATGAAGATTGTTGTTGTGAGATTTGCTTCCTGATTAAATTATTACTCACTAATTTTAGTTTAGAGAATGAAATTTCAGTGATTATTCAATTCTATCACTGTCACCCCATCCCGAATTAATTGAAAAAATGAGTGAAAAACCCAAAAATCTAGACCCTAATAAGAAAAAAACCCACTCAAAAATAATAATGTCAAAAAAACCCATTTTTTGAACATTTTTCAAAATGTTCACAATATATGTAATTATGTTGTTAAAAAGACAACATATTTTTTTCATAATTCCATTTTTACCCTTATATGTTGACAACATATATCATTGTGTTGTTATAAAATGTTGACAATATCTATAATAATGTCCCGACTTATTATAAAATGTTGGCGTCATATATAATGTTCTTAACAACATATATAATGTATTAGTCAAAATATTATTTGTTCGTTAACGGATTTGTTAAATACAAAGGATAATATGCATAACATTTTAATTTTTGTAAAGGACAAATAAATAAATGCCTTAGTCTTTATATTTATGTCGAAGGCAAAACAAAAAATGCCGAAACCATTTATTTTTTCACAAGACAAATCGAAAAATGTTGTAGCCAAAATGTTTGTGTTAGTTTGTCTATGTAAAATGCAAAAGAAAAAAATGCGAAATATTTTGGCAAAACAATGTCTAAGCAAGAACGAATTTGTTCAAAAATTTACAAATTGTTGAGACAAACTAAGATTTGTTCAGAAATTTACAAAATTGTCGAGAGCAAACCAAAGATTGTTCAGAAATGTTCAAAATTGTTTTTGACGTTGATTTGGGCGGAAAATTTCATTTTGGAGGGTAAAATTGTATTTTTACCTACTGGGTTTTTTTCTCATTATTATTTAGTATTGGGCCTGATTCTATTTAACTTCCCCATTTTGGGCTTTATAATTACGGGCCCGAATTAATTAGTAATGCACTTGGAGAAAATGTAAACTCAGACAAGGATTGCTTCATCGCTCATACCCTTGTCCTTTTTCTCTTGTCCCACTCTTTTGTTGTTTAAATCTGTCTTCTTTTTTTAGTTGCAAATTGTTTAACCGGACTTTCAAAAAAAAAAAAAAAAATTATTTAACCGGATAGATCATTAAACAATTGTACTTTTATCAAGGTAACATATTGTTGAAAATAGATAAAATTAAATGTTGGAGTTAGAATAATTCCTTTCAACAATAATTTCTTATTATTTTAGTTTATTTTCCTTTTGACTCATCTAAACTATAACTATTTAATTATGTAATTCTATTTAGAATTGTAATTAAAATTCCTCCCAAGAAGAGTTAGTGATCCTAGACTCACTCACAAATCTTCTAAAATCTAAAAGATCATGAACTTGATTTATGGAGTTCAATAGTGTATCTTATTGAAATATTTTACTAAATTCATCATAATATTAATATATATATATATGGTTATACAGATTTTGTTTCTCAATGCTTTGGTGTTTTATGAAGTATGTGGGTGCCAAATTCACTTAAACAACAATTATCAAATATTCATGGCAACAACTACCCTATGTTAAATTAAACATGTTTTCCAAAGGTGGATCGTTTAGGGCATAAAGAAAAATCTTCAGGGAATAAACACCCAGTCAATTTTGATTGAGAGGTATATCTATTTTTAGTCCAAAAATAAATCTCATTGCATTTTACCCCTAAATCTTCATCACTCTATGTTTCATTGAAACAAAACCTAGGTCCATGAAGACGCATCTCATCAGAAGTTATTAGTAGTTGTTGTACAAGAAGAAAAGAATTAATAGTCGGTTAAAAGAATGAAACTAATATCAACCGCTTGTTGGTTTTTAGAGAGAGAGAAAGCAAGAATGAGAGTATAAGGTTTTCTTTCTTTATTTGGGGTTGAAGGGGGTTAGTTTGTTTTGCTTGTAATGATTCGTTGAAGATCTGAAGAGAAGCAGAAGATTGATTATTCTGGTATTGATGAAACCCTAGCTTTTGGTGAATATGTCTTCTGGTTGTGTTTTCATTGATAAAGAGGTTTGTGATTCGATTAGTTGGAGTTTCAATCTGTATATCAAATAAACATGTTGAAGGTAATGAAAAAGTAAAAGAACAGGGGTTTGTTGAAAGGTCAAGACTAGTATCTTCTTATTCTATTACATCTGTTGTTATGCTAGGTTTTTTAGGTGCTAGGTAGGAGATAGAGAGAGAATAATGGGAGAGGGAGAGTGACAAAGAGAGACCGTGAGAATGCCAGAGAGAGAGAGACAGACAGTGGGAGAAAGCAACGTGAGAGTCGAAGAGAGAGAAAGATGAGGAGATGAAGATTACGAGACAAAAGACAAAAACTTAAATTTTTGGACCCAAAATGAATACGTCTCATTCGTCAAATCTTATTGACCAAGGTCTTTATGTCCCTGAGATTTTTCTTTATTCTCTAAAGTCGTGGCCTTTCCAAAATGCGTTGCAATTAATATACACTGCTCAAATTAAACATGATTTCCAAAACGCGTTACAATAAATATACACTAAAGATTTAATTTCAAAGAAAATGTCTCAAAAGAGCCAGTATTTTTTTTCTTACACCACGCTAACATAACCCGCCAACCTGTGTTCTTTTTCAACGAAGCGAAAACGGCGGTAATTTTGTTTTCAACTATTCACGAAGAAAACCGCTTCCCTGTCTGATCACCAAAACCTCTTCTCTCTCTCTCTCTTTCTCTATCTTCATCATCTATTTCTCTCTCTAGAAATTCCCTCTCTCCCTCCGTCACCAAAACCCTAATCTCATTCAAAATTCAACCAATCAAAACTCAAAGTGATTAAAGTTTTCTTTCTTTCTCTCTCTAGGTTGCCTCATTAACGGTACTTCTCTCCATTCTTCTTAGAATTTCTATCTACCTGTTCAATCACCATTCTAAGCAACCTCTTCCTCCTCCTTTGTTCTTTTCTTCTTCTTCAATTCAATGTTTTCTTTTTTATAAAAACCTAAAAAAGAATCGGTTCTAGTGGTTTCTCTGGTTCGTTAAACCACTAAACACCGATTTTTGAGCAAGCTTCGTTGATGGCGGAACCCGATTCTCCTTCTGATCAAATTATTTTCCTTCATGGAGATCTTGATTTGAAAATTTTAGAAGCTAGATGGTTACCTAATATGGATTTAATGGCGGAACGTCTTCGTCGTTGTTTCACTGCATGCGGAACTTGTCAAGCTCCTTTTAAAAATCGTAAGCATCATCGTCATCATCACCGGAAAATCATTACCAGTGATCCTTATGTTACTGTTTGTTTAGCCGGAGCTACTGTTGCTAGAACTAAGGTAATACCTAATTCACAAGATCCAACTTGGAATGAATCATTTAAAATTCCACTTGCTCATCCTGTTTCTAGGGTTGAATTTCAAGTTAAAGATAATGATGCATTTGGTGCTCAATTAATTGGTATTGTTTCAATTTCTGCTCAAGATATTAATCAAGGTAAACTTATTAGTGGTTGGTTTCCTATTATTGGTCCATATGGGAAACCACCTAAACAAGATTCAGCTCTTTGGATGGAGATGAAGTTTACACCTTGTGACAAAAACCCTTTATATACAAAAGGAATTGCATCAAATCCTCAACAATTTGGGGTTCAAAATACTTATTTTCCTGTTAGAAGAGGTGGATCGGTAACTTTGTATCAAGATGCTCATGTTCCTCCTGGTATGTTACCTGAGATTGGATTGGATAATGGGAAGGTTTATCAACATGGACAATGTTGGGAAGATATTTGTCATGCCATTTTAGAAGCTCATCATTTGATTTATATTGTGGGTTGGTCTATTTACCATAAAGTTAAGCTTGTTAGAGAGCCTACTAGACCATTACCTATGGGTGGGGATTTGACTCTTGGTGATCTTCTTAAATATAAATCGCAAGAAGGGGTTCGAGTTCTTTTGTTGGTTTGGGATGATAAAACTTCCCACAACAAATTCTTCATCAAAACTGTAAGTAGTTCTCTCAATTTTATTATTATTTTAAGTTTCTCAATAATTATACGTTTAGGGTTCGTGATAAGTTATAAATTCTTTCCACTTTTAAAAAAGCCTGTGTTTAAAACTGATTGCCTCGTTTCTTAGATTTCTAACTTAGAAATCAAGAATTTATACTTCGGCACAGACTCGTGATAGGAAAATCCTTTAAAGAAAAGGTCCCCTAATTTATTTTGTTCTAGTAGGAAGTAAACTTTTCTAAAAGAGTTCTTTTGTTTTTCATTCTGGTCCATATGGGAACCTTGGATGTATATCTGTCCTTTCGTCTTCTCTAGACTTTTGTCCCGGGACCAGTTTTGCTTCAATAAAGGGTTAAACCTTGAACATTATTTCACTAATCATAATGATTCTTATACACATTGGGACAAAATGGGATAAATCTTGCACTTTGTTTCTCGTGAATCTCGGGAAGCATGGCCATGCACAGGGGGCACGATGTACGCGGAATCGGGACTCTGGACAACAGAGTTTCCCTATATGTTTCCCGCATAAAGTTTTTTTTACTTTTCAAAGTTTAAGGTTGTTGAATGCCAACATATATTCTATAGCTGCTGGTGGCCCCTAGTTCTAGAAGTCCATACAATTCATTTTCGTTAATACTATGAAGTAACTTTCTTAGCATTATCTTCAATATAAAGTTTTGTTCCGATGTTAATTTAGTTACGACTGGTTTGGCTACAGGCAGGAGTGATGGGAACTCATGATGAAGAAACTCGTAAGTTTTTCAAGCATTCATCTGTCATCTGTGTACTGTCACCTCGTTATGCTAGCAGTAAGCTCAGCATTTTCAAACAACAGGCAGGTTTTTACACAATTCATTCTTACGCGAGTAATTTTTCTTATTTATAGAGTCCCAATTGTATCACCTGGTCTTGATATTATAGGAAAATTTTCGATAATGTGCCATTCTTTCGACAACCAAGTATAAAACTTCCTTTTTGATCTTTACTTCCCTAATTCTCATTGAATTTCGGTTCACATAATAAAAAATACGATGAAAAAGTCGCGATTGTTGAAAGTGTACATCTTGCTGACCTGCTTTTATAACCTCTATGTTCAGGTGGTCGGAACCCTCTTCACGCACCATCAGAAGTGTGTCCTGGTAGATTCACAGGCATCTAGAAATAACAGAAAGATAACAGCTTTTCTAGGAGGTCTTGATCTTTGTGACGGTCGATATGATACACCAGAGCATCGGCTATTTCGTGATATCGATACTGTATTTCAAGGAGATTATCACAATCCCACATTTCCTGTAAGTGTTTATTTTCTTTTAGTCGATCTATTATCATCGTTCTCTTTCTCTACTTAGTTAATCATTATAATCATTTACGAACCATGCCTTATTCTAAGGTGTTACCCCACCGTCATCCTATTAGCACTACATAATCTAAGGTACCAAACTGAGTTAAAAGCAGAGTCATCATCACAATCTTCATGCATCGCGTACTTTAATATCCAATAGAATATGCCCATTTCCATTTGTTGCTAATATTACGAGGCATTTGCTTCTTTTCTAAAATATCGAGGAACGGAAACTGTCATAGCATATTTGTTGTCGGATAGATTTGCATCATCTCTGGAAATTTATCAAGAGAAAGATGGTCTGTGGTATCAACATTGCATGCGTCACCATGACTTACAATCTTCTGCTGAAATGTGATTTTTGGTTGTTTATAACAGGCAGGAACTAAGGCTCCAAGACAACCATGGCATGATTTGCATTGCAGAATTGAAGGCCCTGCTGCGTATGATGTTCTCACAAACTTTGAGCAACGTTGGAGAAAAGCAACAAAATGGTCAGAATTTGGACAACGTTTCAGAAAGATATCTCATTGGCATGACGACGCTTTAATAAAGATTGAGCGAATTTCCTGGATACTTAGTCCTTCTCCAGCTGTTCCAAATGACGATCCTAGCCTCTGGGTCTGCGATGAACAAAATCCGGAAAACTGGCACGTTCAGGTTGGATATACTGAATTTTTGTGGTGATGAAATTCTGGATATTTTGTTTTTTTATGGATTTTTTCCCTAAATTTATCTATTTTCACAGATATTTCGATCCATTGACTCTGGTTCTGTGAAAGGTTTTCCAACCAAGAATGTTCAACAAGCTGAAGCCCAGGTATGTAAAAACTTTGAAACAGGATATATCTGGACAAATTCTCTCTAGTTTATCAAGATGCTAGGTTATGAAATTGTAGAATACTTACAAAATTGTCTCTTGTGTTTCAGAATCTTGTTTCTGCAAAAAATCTCGTGATAGATAAGAGTATTCAAACAGGATATATCCAGGCAATTAGATCTGCTCAGCACTTCATATATATTGAAAATCAGTATTTTCTCGGATCATCTTATGGGTGGCCATCTTACAAAAATGCAGGTTAGAAGAACTTATTTAGGGTGTATATTTTGTTTCTTTAAACTACTCCAGATGCTTAGAGCATGGTATTAATTTTGCAGAATATATGGAGTAGTTGTTTCTTTAAACTACTCCATATTTCATAGATATGTACCATTTTTAGGTAGTCGAACTCCATTTTCTTTAATTACTTACTTTCTCTATGAAGATTAGAAAGTCGTATTCATCTATGTTGCTGTCAGACGTTATTCCGTACGAGGAGAGTACATCAAATATTGTCATACCTCATTATTTGCTTTTAACAGTTAGTTTGCCATGACAACAGTACTAGTTACCTTTGATGGTATTAGGTGCGGACAATCTGATTTTCTTTAAAATTCTTCCGTTTTTCTTTTGTATTTCATTAGGTGCGGACAATCTGATTCCAATGGAATTGGCGTTAAAGATTGTCTCTAAAATAAGAGCAAAGGAGAGATTTGCAGTTTATGTCGTCATACCAATGTGGCCTGAGGGAGTACCGTCTAGTAACGCAGTGCAAGAAATTCTGTATTGGCAGGTAACTTTTGCATGTTTGGAATTTGATGGACAAAGACCTTGAATAATGTAGAGAAACATCCAGAGTTGTCTTCGTAGTCATGCCGAGCCCATTCTTTTGATCCCTTTCTTCGTTTAAAAGAAAAAATGGAACCTTTATCGAGGTGGAGAACTTTTTATGTAGTTTATCAAGCTGGGCCAAACCCACTACTCCGCTAGTGAAGTTATCAGATACGATCTTTGCCGCCTGAGAAGATAATTCAATCTGGCTATGTGTCTGTCTCTGTTACGCTCCTTAGCGAATGTCACAGTCGATACCCTCGACCTCATAAAAAAATCTTATACAACCAGTCACCAAAATCTAATTCCATTCATACTCATAATTTGTTAACTTCACGATTGTTCTTGCTTCTGCAGTATCAGACAATGCAAATGATGTACGAACTTATCGCGAAGGAGCTGAAGTCTGCAGAACTTGAGACATCACATCCACTAGATTACCTGAATTTTTATTGTCTTGGTAACCGAGAACCACTGCTTGCCACAACGACATCTAGTGCACCTTCTTCTAACGGTGATGCGGTAATTATGAGATTCAAAATTGCCTTTCTTGTTTAACATTCTATACTGTCACAAATTTATTTATATTCATATTGAACACTCAGGCTTCATCTGTCCAAAAATCCCGGCGATTTATGATTTATGTACATGCAAAAGGAATGATCATAGACGACGAATATGTGCTTTTGGGGTCTGCCAACATAAATCAACGATCTTTGGCTGGTTCAAGAGACACTGAAATAGCAATGGGTGCATATCAACCACATCATACTTGGGGTGTGAAGAACCATCCTCATGGCCAGGTTAGAAATACCTTCTTTGTTGTTTGAGTTTACCCCATTTAAGGCTGATTATTGCAACTTCGGGGAAAGGGAAAAGTTCTCAAGGAACGAAGAATTTTCTGAAAAAATTTCGCTTTCCCTGAAAAAGAAAAAGCCAACTAGACCCAACCTAAATTTCGAACTTCGATGAGTTGCTTGTGTATCCCATGCTTCAAAATATTGTTCGTAGGACAGGATATGAATCTGCATAGCAGCGTATTGGGTTGATCATATTTCAAAGTGCCACTGAATAATCAAACTCTACCGAAACAAACCTTGATGAAAGAAACATAGTATCATTTATGTACTTGATTGAATTGAATAAAATGGTATTAATCAACTATTGTTCATGCAGGTCTATGGATATAGAATGTCCTTATGGGCAGAGCATTTGGGTCTACTAGATGAATGCTTCAAAGAGCCCCAGAGTTTGGATTGTGTCAAGAACGTAAACACAATAGCCGAAGAAAACTGGAAAAGGTTCACAGCCGAAGAAGTAACAGAACTTCAGGGACATCTTCTCAAGTACCCAGTCAGAGTAGATGCTTCCGGCAAAGTCGATGCTTTACCAGAACAAGATTCTTTCCCAGATGTTGGTGGGAAGATACTTGGTTCTCCTACTTCACTTCCAGACACTCTAACCACATAAATCTAATGTCCATGAATCCATAGCCTTTCCTGTATAGTGAAACCCATGTGTTTTAACAGAGTGATTTTTTTTTCGGATTTGATGTAATATTTGTGTACAATTAAATCAGTAAGTAAATAGCTTTCATAAACATACTGTGTCAGTTCTTGTCATCAAATTTCACAACTCTAATTGACAATAACTTTTGGCCACACTTCCTATGTATTTAGAGGCAGACACTTTCTAGCACAGCTTATCAAGTACGGATGGAGATTTTATCACAAAAAATGAACGATCGGAACAGCTAAAAGCATGAAAAAGAATCAAACAAGTGAAAGCTTCATTGGTTCGTCCATGGTTGTACTATCCAACTGTCCCAACATATGGAATATCTGCTCACTCATATGATGAGTCTCATCTTCAACTCCAAAAGTGTGAAAAACAGAATCAACCTCAATTGAACTACAACCAAGTTGTTTCTTAACTTGTTTCTCTCTCATCAACTTTCTCACCCTAGCTGCATCTTTCCATCTACCTGCATCCTCATACATCTTAGCTAAAAGTACATACCGTCCTGCATTATCCGGGTCAAGAACAAATAGTCTCTCTGCAACTTCTTCCGCCAAATTTATATCGTTATGTATTCTACAAGCACCAAGTAAAGCTCCATATACATCTTTCCCTGCCTTCACCGGCATTCTTTTAATGAATTCCACTGCTTCATGAAGCTGTCCGGCTCTACCCAAAAGATCAACCATACAAGCATAATGCTGATCGTTCTTCTCAACCCCATAATCTTCTTCCATTTTTTCGAACAATTCCCAACCTTTATCAATTAATCCTGCATGACTACAAGCCGAGAGTACACATAAGAGGCTAATACTATCTGGGTTTATACCAGTTTCCACCATTTCCGAGAACATCTCGAGAGCTTCTTTGGGTTGTCCGTGCATCCCATAACACCTTATCATTGAATTCCAAACTACAATATTCTTATCCTGCAATCTATCGAAAATGACTCTAGCAGTGCCTAAACGTCCGCAATTTCCATACATTGATATAAGGCCACTACCCAATGAAACATCAAGTTCCATCTCATGTTTTATTATAAAACTATGAATATAAAGACCTTCTTGAATGGCTGCAGCATGAGCACAAGCTGGTAGAACACCGACAAAGGTAGCACGGTCAAGCACAAAGCCACTAGCCTCTTTTAACATCTGATGAAGAGTAGTAATAGCTTCATTTGCACAGTCATTTTGAGCATAACCAGCAATCATGGAATTCCAACTAACAAGATCTTTACGAGTAATTTCATCGAACACTCTACGAGCTACTAAAATTTCAGAGCATTTACTATAAAATGCAACAAGGGCATTACCCACAAACAAATCAGACTCCAACCCAGAAATTATAACATGTCCATGGATGATCTGCCCATTCTTGACATCTCTCATTGCACCACAAGCCTTCAGCACAAATGGGTAAGTGTACTTATTTGCTGAGACACCACCACCACCACCACTACCACCACCAGATCGCATTCGACCATAGATTTTAATGGCTTCTGAGAAAGGACCCAAATTGGCATACCCTTGAATAATCACATTCCAGAGTAAAACATCTCTTTCAGACACAGAATCAAACACCTTACGAGCATCTTCAATACTTGACTCACTATACTTACTAACAAGCTTTGCAGCAAGAAAATAATTGTGTTGGTAACCACTGGTGATGATCTGAGCGTGAATTTCTCTAAGGATTTTGCTTCTTCCGCTGAATTGTTGCAGCAATTGAGTGTATATGAAAGAATCTCTATATGGGTTACTTCTCCATTTCTTCTTTTGTCCACTTAAAAATCTAATTGAACCAACAAAATAAGAAAATTTCGTTATGATCCGAACCCGCTCTTGATGTGAATGTGAAATTAGCATTTGGGTTATTCTGTGAAAAAATTATTTTCCTATGTCACATATGTCAACCCCCTCAGTTAGCCGTGGTGCATCTACTCTGCAATACAGAAGTCTTAGGTTTGATCACGTGAAAGTTCAAATGATCGAATTGTATTGATGTATCAATGTCATTGTAATGACTTTCCTAGTCAATGTCTTTGTAACGACTGTCCTAGTCAATATCCAAAAAAATATATTTGAATCCTGATAGATCGAGCGACAAAAATCGGGTCAGCAGGGCGCCTATGGGTACTTACCCTTCGGGTGAGCCACGTTGAGTACCCTTGGACTTCGGGTACTTACACTTTGGGCCGGGCCGCGTTTGGCCAAGCCGAATACTTTAAGTAATTGTTAAGTTTTTGAGGTGAGTAAAAAATTTGTTTGTCTGTGACAATTTTGTGATGTAATCCTAGATAGTTTTGTTTTTTCAACAAGAGTTGGAAACATAAAATAATGACAGGAGAAAGAAATACCAATTTAAATATTTCTCGTAACTTAACAAAACAAAGAAAAATCATGCAATTATTGTTCCTAATAGGAAGTCATGAAAAGAAAGAAATAATAGATAAAAGAAGATATAACGCGACATCTTCATTTATACTTCTCGCAAACCAACAAAATAACTTAATCCCTAATGGAAAAACACACATTAGTTATTCCACACAATCAATTCAAAGAAATATAGAAGAAGAAGAAGAAGAAAAAAAATGCATCCTTCATCTTTTTTAATTAAGTGGAGGATTAGAGTAAGCAAGAAAGGTTGGAATTGAAGAAGTATTAAACCCATTAAAACTAGAACCAGCTGAGGAAGTATAAGCACCCATATTTGGCCATACTAGCCAGTCATTCACCTCAAGCTCAGGCAATTGGTACTCAGTGAGTAGTGTGTCGAGTGCGTCGCATGTCGGGCCAAATACGGTCGACCCATAAGTCTTAGTCCCTCGACAAGTCGGGTTAGCCCGGTTAGAGGAACAAGCTAATGGCATTGCCTTCATACTCTCAAAACCATATACTAAACGATTCATCGATCCGTATATACCATCACTAATCCAATATTCCTTCATTTCACCTCTTACTCTTTTCCCAATTATGGTAGTGACAAGAGTGAAACATGTCTCAGCAAAAAACCTTCCTGGTTCAGACATCAAACTTATTCCTTCACTCTCATGATTTGGAAAATGTTTTTGAATTGAAGTTTTAATAGTTATTGATGCATCCTCAAACTGTTTTCCCATCGTAAATCCACCGCCGATATTAATTACGTGCATTCGAGGCATTCCGAGTCTAAATGCAGTATCAAAAATGGATTTTGCAGCTTCAATGGAGCTACTATAACCTCTAGAATGAGTTGCTGCACTACCCACATGAAATGATACACCATGAACAAGTAAGTTTGCAGCTTGGGCAGCTTCTAACAATGGGACGAATTCTTCGGGTAATGCTCCGTATTTTCGACCCAACGGATGGTGCGCTCCTTCGTCATCTGGGGATTTGATCCGAAGAAGAAGCCCACATTTTGGATGCCATTTCTTTATCTTGTCGACTTCATATTTAGAGTCGAAAGTAGTGAGATTTACGCCTACTTGAGCCGCGTACCTTATGTGTGACTCGGTTTTGCATGGGTTAGCATAAACAATACGATCGGGTGAGACACCAAGAGAAAGGACTAGTTCAATCTCGGCACGAGTAGCACAGTCAAAACCTGCACCGAGTGAGGCAAGGGCACCGAGGAAGGCACGGTTAGGGTTGCATTTAACGGCATAATAAGGAAGGATATTGGCAAGACTATTGTTCCATGTGTTCATAACTGTAACAACTCTTCCTAAGTCAAGAACATAGAAAGATGGATTATCCTTTAGTTCTTGGTTCTTGGATATGATAATAGACTGAATTAAATCAGTTAATGCTTCATCATCTGAGGGTATAGTGATAACCCTCTTACCCTTCACTCCTGGAGCACCCCAGACCTCATCCTGGTGGTTGTGGTGGTGGCTCAAAGCCATCAGTTTAGTTTGTTGGGAGGCCATGAAAATTAGTATATTTCTTCTATGAGAGAGAGAGAGAG
>BEHA01000984.1:1007358-1021198 GCA_002897215.1 Eschscholzia californica subsp. californica | reverse complement strand
TACCATATAAGTTGGAATTCTTCTTTTGTGCCACAAACAAAGATGGGTTTCATCCTGCCCCCACGAATGATGACCCGTCAAGATTCAAGTTCAATGGATTCAAATTCCATACAAAGTTTCAAAATCTAATACTATCTAGAAACAACTCCACAAGATTATTAAATGGTATCCTTGCCAAATTGGGCAGATCAAATTTTGTGCCTAATATATATCAGAAACAAGAAAAAAACAAAATGTCTGACTAGTGGTTCCATTTCTCCCAACTGTCATTAACAAAGTTATCATCAATTTCGCCACACTCATCATGTCTTCACTTGTGCCGTTTGAAGTTTGGACACTGCCATCCGGCCATTAGCTAGGGTTTCCCCAGCTATACTAGTGCTGGAAACTTCAATGCACACAAACCAATATTGTTAGCATTCTATCATAAAAAATGATGCCTAACATCCTGCCCCAATTTTGATTGGGGTATTTAGACAGACCAAATCTACATAGACGAGCAGGATCTCTCTGGCCGGCCCGACACTAGATCTGATTCGTCCAAGTACTTTGGTCAGAATTTGATCGAAATATTGGTCGGACATAACATCACGTTCGTTCTATTCACCGTACATGAAATAAAATCATAGTTTTTAATTTCAACCCTCGGATTAAACCCTAAATAACAAACCATCACAATTTTCATTCTTTCCCACTCTTTCTATATTTTTTTTTTTGTTGTTGAAAGAGTAATATATTAATTAGCTAGAAATTAGATCTTTCCCACTCTTTCTAGAAACACCACCTACTTCTTTCCTTGTACATAATAAAAAGTTTCTTTAATTCTAAGAGGGAAAACGTAGTAGTAAACAGAATGTGGTAATTTAATATACAAGGAATGTCCTTTTCCGTAAATTCATTCATCTATGTCTCGTCCCTTTCTTTCCATTATAAAAATCCCCAGCCAGTAGTTTCATAATAATAATAAAATTAATGGCGGAAGTTAACCAGATTTCTACTGCTTCTCTCAGAATCCGCCATCTGTTCGTTCGTTCTCTCTCTCTTGTTTGATTTTTTAACCTACCCACCCTTTTCTAAGCTTTCTTTAATGAAGAAGGAGTGAGTTTAGTAGTACTTTTATACACGCGTCTTACTCACTGAAAAACCATAGTCAAACAATCAATCTTTGTTTAATGAAGGAGTGACTTGAGTTAGTACTTGTATTGAACCATCTCCCTAGGTAGGATTAGGAACCCTCTCTCTCTCTCTAGAATTCTCTCTTTTTAAAAAGCTTTCAGAACTACTACTATTATAGAGCTCAGTTATGGAATCTCTGAGACAATCTTTCAAATCTTTAAAACCTAGTCAACAAAAAGATCAAAACTTTGAAAAACAACCCATACTCTCAGATCAAGATATGGTGATCAAATCTCCTGGTGACTCTGACAGGAAAGATGATTTCATTGTTAAGATCCAAGATGGGAATCAAAACTTTGAGACTAGTAGTACCAGTAATGGTGATCAAAGAGAATTAGAGATGGGTTTAGGGTTTAATAATAATAATAATAATGTTTTAAACCCAATATGGAGAGAATCAAGTTATGAATTTTGGAAAGATGGAAATGCAGGTAAAATTGAAGGAATTGATGAGTTTAAGTTTCAAACAGAATCTCATAAAGTTATTGATGATCCGCCATCAAAGCTTATTGGACAGTTTTTACATAAACAACAAGCTTCTGGGGAGTTTTCATTAGATATGGATTTGGAAATGGATGAACTTGTTCTTCAAAGTACAAGAACTTTATCTATAGTTGATGAAAGTCCTAAAGAAAACCCTAAAGTTTCTTTTCACGAATCTCCTCCTCCTCCATTTAATCCTATTGAGATAGCACCAGAACCAGTTAGAAGAAGAAAACCCAATGAAGAAGAAGAAGATCAACAACAAAAGAATACCCACAATCAGAATCATTCTAATGATGAAGTAATTAGATGTACTTCTTCAAATTCATCTTTTAAGAGAAAATCAAGCTTTTTGAGGACTAAAACTACTAAATCAAGGTTAATGGATCCACCATCAGATAAACTTGATAAGAGATCAGGGAGAGTACCAAAATCAGGGCAATTGAAATCTGGCCATTTAGGGAGATTAAATGATGAAGAAGATGATGACCCATTTGCAGAAGAAGATCTACCAGATGAATATAAGAGAGCTAAGTTCAACACTTTAACTGTTCTTCAATGGGTAAGTCTAATTTTAATTTTGGGTGCCCTAGTTTCTACTTTAACCATTCATAAACTTGCTAAGAAAACACTAGCTGAACTACCTCTATGGAAATGGGAGCTCTTAGTATTGGTTTTGATCTGTGGGAGATTAGTTTCTGGTTGGGGAATTAGGTTTGTTGTCTTCTTTATAGAAAGGAATTTCATTTTGAGGAAAAGGGTTTTGTATTTTGTTTATGGATTGAGAAAAGCAGTTCAGAATTGTTTATGGTTAGGTTTGGTTTTGATTGCTTGGCATTATTTGTTTGATAAGAAAGTTTCGACGAAAGTGAAGGATAAAACTCTACCTTTTGTTATAACTAAGATCTTGATCTGTTTGCTGGCTGGTACATTAATATGGCTTGTGAAAACCCTCCTTGTTAAAGTTCTCGCTTCGTCGTTTCATGTTAGCACTTATTTCGATCGAATTCAGGATTCTTTGTTTAATCAGTATGTAATTGAGACGTTATCGGGTCCGCCGTTGATTGAGATTGAGAAGAACCAGGAAGAAGATGAAGAAGTAATGGCTGAAGTTGAGAAACTTCAGAATGCAGGAGCTAAAATGCCAGCTGATCTAAGAGCTACAGCTTTGCCACCAATGAAAAGTGGGAAGATATGTGGAAGTGGGGGACTTCAAAATACTCCCAAGATTGGTAAGAGTGCTAGATCTGGAGGAGCAACTCCGAGGCAGGAAGACGAAGCAATCACCATTGATCAATTGCACAAATTGAACCAGAAAAATGTCTCTGCTTGGAGAATGAAGAGACTAATGAAAGTAGTTCGTCACGGAGTATTGTCTACACTTGATGAGCAGATACACGATTCGACTCACGAAGATGAATCTGCAACAAAGATCAGAAGTGAGTTCGAGGCTAAATGTGCAGCTAGGAAGATATTCAACAATGTTGCTAAGCCCAACTCTAGGTAAACTCGTACTACTAATTTTCGTGTTCCTTGTGTTTAATGAATAGTTGTGAGCATTAGAGCCATATCATGAGAGAAATCTAGTTTTTAATGTTCTTCTTTAATAGGTTTATATATATGGAAGATATTATGCGATTCATGAGAGAAGATGAAGCCGAGAAAACCATGAGTTTATTTGAAGGAGCACCTGAAAACAAGAAAGTCAGCAAGAAATCACTGAAGAACTGGGTGGTAATTATCTTACTCCTGCTCCATACTTGTTATTGTAAACTATATAGGTTGGTGAACACTCGGCATCTTTACGTGGCTCAGACATGTGGGGATCACAGATAGGAGTTTGGCTACTGTCCGATCCCGAGCACTTTCGGCCTTAAACTACTTAGCCGAAACATATAATGTGTTAAACTTAAACCTCTTTTGTTCAGGTTAATGCTTTTAGAGAAAGAAGAGCTCTTGCCTTGACTCTGGATGATACAAAAACAGCCGTGAACCAACTCCACCGTATGATCAATGTTGTCATTGGTATTGTAATAGTAGTTATCGGGCTTCTCATACTCGGAATTGCGACCACCCAGCTCCTAGTCTTCATAAGCTCTCAACTTCTTCTGGTTGCTTTCATGTTTGGGAACACCTGCAAAATGGTGTTTGAGGCAATCATCTTCTTATTTGTGATGCATCCTTTTGATGTCGGCGATCGGTGTGAAATAGAAGGCGTTCAGGTACGAAATTACAATATATGTGTGCAGACAAATAGATAGATCGATGTAATATTTTGGTTAGTCCTAATCTCACTTATACGGATTTCAGATGATAGTGGAAGAGATGAATATCCTCACTACAGTTTTTCTGAGGTTCGACAACCAGAAGATCATATACCCAAATAGTGTTCTTTCCACTAAGCCAATTAGCAATTACTATCGAAGTCCAGATATGGGAGATGCAATTGATTACTGTATCCACGTCTCTACCCCAGCGGAAAAGATCGCTATCATGAAACAGCGACTAACAGCGTATGTATTAAAAAAGCATCTTCGTTCTTTTCTTCATGTATTTTGTTTAAAGTCGCGTAAAAGGATACTTTTGCCTATGTAAACCATGCAACACCAGCATAGAGAGGCTTCAACTCAACATATGACATCTAAGCCTAAAACTTGGAAACCAGCCAAAAACACCGAAGCAGTTGGCACTCAGTAGCCTGTGGCTCTCGGCTTCCAATTTAGATCATTCCGTTTGAATATACATAATATATACATGTACCCACATATAGAGATAACTTAAAAAACATGTCAACGTATGAACTCTGTCTGATCTCTGTCTGATCGTACTGGACATGTTGGTTTATGTACATAATCGTGCGGAATGTATTAAGTTGGGAGCATGATCTTTACTATGCAGTTCGGGAGGGTGATGGGAATCGTAACTTTATGCTAATAGTTCAAATTAATCTCTAATAACTCATAGTTTCAAACATAATGACCAACTTGGGGAGCAGGGTCAGGCAAGGATCACTCGGGCTACCGTTGAGCCCAAGCTGTGGATCAGTCACTCCCAACTGTTTAAGATCTCTGTCTCTTCTTTTGGACTCTAAATCTCTGATGGGTCTTGTTGGTTGTGTTTTTTCTAAACAGGTACATAGAGAACAAAACAGAACATTGGTACCCAGCACCAATGGTAGTAGTAAGGGATGTGGATGATCTGAACAGGCTAAAGATTTCAATTTGGTTAACGCATCGAATGAATCATCAAGACATGGGAGAGAGATGGACAAGAAGAGCTCTAGTTGTCGAAGAATTGATTAAGATCTTAAGGGAACTCGACATCGAGTACCGAATGCTACCTCTTGATGTCAATGTTAGAAATATGCCTGGTTGGTCGTCGAACCGTGTTCCCTCCAATTGGTCAGCTTCCTCCAACTAATCATCAAATTATCAACTCACCCAATTTAGATCTCAAAAAACATGTATTTGAAGTTGGCATCCTCTTCTTTAGTTCTAGGGCTGAGTTAGGATGGCATAGCAGTGGTTGTGATTGAGCAGGAAATTTTCTTCTTTTACTCCGGCATTTTTCTCTTTTGTGGTGTATTAAGAGTTCAGGAGGCAAATGTAATTGAGTAAATCAGCCAGATTTGTAGATTAACTTGATGTGTATACACTCGGTCACGCATTTATACGTGTTCATCCCAGACTCAAACAGGAGCCCGGAACGCATTTATATCGGTTCTGATTCCACAATACCCACCGAATATTACCCAATCAAACTTAATATAAGATAAAATAAAAATCAAACTCTTTTACCTTTTTATTAGTATACAGTAAATAATGATAATAACAATTACATTTCCCAACAATAAAGAATTCAAATGTCTCCTCCCAAAGAGAGCATAAAGAATTTTGACTTTTTTTTTGTTGAAAATAAAGAATTTTGACTTTTTTTTTGTTGAAAATAAAGAATTTTGACTTGGTGCCTAACGAGATGGTATGCCGCTTGAGAACTCACAAATTCATAGAATTCTAACCTAATTATCGATCACCTCCGACCACCAGAACCCACCTTCAATCATGGACTAGGGGGTGGCAGGGAGAGGCCGGCTGCCCTACCACAGAGAAGGGCGTTCGGTGGGATTGGGTGTTGGTCCCTTATCGACTCCACTGAAGAATAAACGCGTAAATAGAATTGTTGACCAAGGTATTGGCGTGCCCAAAACTCAGATCTTATGTTCCACATTCCTACATTATCTAGTGGGACATATATCGCAGTCCATGAGGCCGGATAGACCTGAACAGTAGACCGTACAATCGCATCATTCAGATTGTATTCGCCCCTACTAGCGGGTGTCCATTTTCCTCCTTCCATACTGCAAAACACGTAAAAAAATGTTAAGTTAAAGCACTAGTTGTCTTTTGAAGAACGCCATTTAACTACTAGGGTAATGAAAGATATATACCCAACAACGAAGAAGGAATAGCCATCTATATGCCAGCTCTGAACGATGTTTTCAGGGTTTTCAAACACAATCTCGACGAATTCTCTAAAATCAGCACCCATTACCGATGTGTCGAGATACATTGCTTTACCGGTAGGGGCGGTTGAGATGGTTCCGACACGAAAAACGTTTGGTATTTTAAAGGCATCGGCGATTTTGAGAGGAGTATCAGCTGGTATAAAAGAGACATTATTAACTGCATATCTCTGCTTCTTATTTACTTGAGCAGCTGTGCTTGAAAGCCTGATGGTTCTGCTGATGTTTACTTGGCCATAGTGGTATGAACCTTGTGGGTTTGGCCTTGGTCCACTTGCAGTAAGATTAGTCCTACACATAGTACAAATAAAGAGCAGGGTTAAAATCCATGGACTATGTTGGGGTTTTCATGGGCCGACTTGTTTGCAGTACAATGATGCGTACCTGATGGAACGAGCCTGCTTAAGTGAAAAGTCGATGTCAAGCGTAGGACCACCAGGGGGTGGCCCGGTGAACCCGATTCTAGAATTACTGTATTTGAAGGTACCGGAAGAAGAAAGTAGGACCGAGCTAAATCGGTTGGAAACAACAAAGTAATAGTCCTTGGGTTTTTGATTAGCAGTGACTAGAACAGAGTAAGACTGGCCCACGTGAACGTCTAGTGACGAATATGTTGTTTGGACAGTGTGAGTCCCCTCGACTTCAATTAAAACCATGGTGTGACCTTCAATCCTGAAGTTGAGCGAATGTTGTAAACCCACGTTTGAAATTCGAAACCTATATGTTTTTCCTGTACACATTAAATTCACTTATATCAGTTATAAAGTCATTCGAAGCAGGCTGCTAGCAATACTGTCTGTCATGGGTCTTTTCTGTCGCATGACTTTAAAAAATGTATTGGCAAGTCTAACAAATTAGAACAATGAAATTATATAGTCACCTTGTTCGACTGTGTAAGTAAATAAGGATGCTAGCTGCTGATTGTTCATCGACCCTCGACCATTGATGAGGATGCCATCAGGGAAAGGAAGCTTCTTGCCACCATCAAGAATCGATCTCAACCTCTGAAAACGCAAAGCAGAATAAATGATGAGAACAAGAAAAAAAAAAAGATCATGTTTGTTAAGTTTGTGCTCATTCCATTCAAAATCAATTGGCAATAAGCGGAGAGGACCTAGAGATTATATTCTTAGTTACGAGATCGTCCTTCTCCTATGCGGGACTATCCAGAGAAAGAAAGGGTTTATTAGAGTATTACATACCGTGTGGTTAGCCTTGTACCAATCACCAATGAGAAGGGTAAAATCATCAGCAGGATCAGGGAAGGGAACTGGAATTCTAGGTCTACTGAGAATACTGATTCCTCCAAACCCACCAGCTGCTTTGTGGAAAGAGAGAGAAGGGAAGTAGAAGAAACTTCCAATTTGATCTTTCACTTGCAATGTGTATGTGTAGTTCTTCCCTGGTGGAATTGGACAGTTTGTTCCATATACTCCATCTTGCCATGAATTCCTCCTCTGTTGTATTCCATTCCTGTGTTTATTTTCATTATTCATTTTCAATACGATAACAAAGAAAAATGAGTCACTTTTATGCAGTCTTTTTTTTTTTTAATTCGGATCTTACTCGTCTGAATAGTCTAGAGTCGATTTGTTTTCAAAATGTTTGACTTTTATCTGAATTTATCTAAAATGATGATTAGCCTGAATGATTTGACTCCTCTAAATCAACAATGATACAAGTACCTCCCGTCTTCCACGTGGACTCCATCCTAATAAGACAAGAGACATTTTGGTCATTTAACTCGAGAGAAATACCAATAACCCCTTGTCTTGTTCACCATGTAGACAAGGAGGTGAGCCATTGAGGAAGTACTTTTATTATTTTTGGGTCTGAATGGTCTAACTCAACGAAGTAGTTATTCTGACAGATATTACGTCTATCTGAATTAATCTAAAATGACTATTGTACCCTTGCCTAATTACACAAGTCAAATTTTGATAAAACAAAAGCAAATACTACCATCTTAGAGAGATAAATCTAGCTAGAGACATACCAAGAAAGGAGAAATGGTTCATCCAAGTTGTTGAATACATTAATAATAAGATTGTCATTTGTAACAGAGAAGATATTTGGACCAGGAAATTGACCATTGATCAGTATACCCTGTTGAGGAACTCCAACAGGGGAAATTGTGCCATAAGTCACATTCCAAGTGAAGTATCTGTATGGATCTTCACCTCTAACCACAACAACAAACACCAAGGTCAATGAGATGATGAAGATGGCAGCTACATTCATTGACATTTTCTTGAGAGAAAGCTCTATAGAGGTAAAAGATGGTAGTTTTGATGTAAGGGTAGGTGTATAAGTTTCTCCCTTTTTGGAGCTTAGAGAGAGAGAGAGAAAGAGTTGGAGAGGTGGGAGGTGATTGGAAGAACGGAGGAGGACTGGAGGAGGAAGGCTATTTAAAAAGGAGTGTAGAATGTTAGAAACGAAGCATCAAAGGAAAAAGGGCTAATTCCATTTTGGCCCCATAAAGATGACTAACTTACCAAAATGACCCCCTCAGGATGACCAGCTTCCAGTATAGTTCTCTTTTGAGTTTTTCCGTTAGTTAAGATAAAAATTAAGAGAGTGCATATAGGGGAAGATGGAGAGGGGGAGAGAGATAAAGAACCTTGATAATTTAGGTTAAAATAGAGAAAAGGAAGAAGTAAGAAAACGAAGATGAAGAGAAGTTTTTTCTTATTTTTTTTAGTTGTCGATGATGGTCGTAGGCGAGGAGTCGGCGACCCATCTCTGCTAGCAGAGAAAGAAAAGATAAATAGGATATAATTCCTTAAAAGAGGTGTAAAAAAGAAATAATTAATCAACTTAAAATTCACTAACTGAAAAATTCAGAAGAGGTCTATATTGAAAGTTGGTCATTTTTAGGAAGCCATCTTGGTGAGTTGGTAATCTTTATCGAGTCAAAATGGAATTAATACACGCAAAAAGAAAAGGCAAATCTAGAGATAGAAGAAAAGGAATGAGACATGAAAAGGGCCTAGCCAGTTATGTGTGAGCTAAGATGTTGTGACTTCCACAACTAATTGACAATTTAATATTATGATCATATACACTCTATACATGATGTTTCGTGTATCACGCATTATTATTTTAATCTCTCACCATTAAGCAATGTAAACTGTCCTCATTCTTTTAAAAGGAACTAGAAATTGTTATGTGAATTAAGAATCTCTTTTAATATACTCATTAAGGTTTGAGTTTACATTTTCTATCATAGTTTTTTCTTTTTTTTTTCTTACAATCCACATAAAGATTAAATTTGTACTGAAAGAACAAATAATTTGAAATTTAACGCGTGTGGTAAAGAAATGTGTTAAATGTTAATTCATTCTTTTTCCACTGGTTTATACAAACTAATAAAATATCAGAAAAGTAAACGTCTCGCAATCACTTAATAGAGTACATACTGGGGTATCTTTTTTGTACTTGTTAGATGAAGTTATAACTAAAAAATAAACGTGGCAACAAGTAATGCAAAATCTCATTCTAAGTTACAAATTTATCATCAACATAAGTTTATATCTTACTTCACTGATTTTCTAAACAATTTAATTCGTGGGAAGCAAATTGAGATTAAAATTAGAGTCGCCCGCCTATGGGCCATAGAAAATGTTAGAAATAGGTTTAACATGTATGTTCCCACTTGTGATTAGTTGACTTAATCCCATGATTAATGCGAGGAGTCAAGTAATTGAAGGTAAAGATTAGTTCTATGTATTTGTATTGCGATAATACATATTGAGAAGCTTCCCACCGGTTTTTCTAGGTCAACCTAATTATTTTTGTATTTACAGTCATAAATACAAATCCATGTGCTTAAACACAGTAATAATGTACTAACTACACTCTTTGAAACCAGAGTAATTTAAATATTTTTAACAAAAGGTCAAAGTTCAACAATATACTATATATGATCATAGTATGAATTAATCAAAGAATGTGTTGATTTAGACTTTTCAATAATTTTACTCCAAAAGTGACCAAATTGTTGATAGTAAGTAAATATGGAATTGGCATTAAATGGGCAAAACGCGTATTCAAATAATCTCGTGTCAAACCTGTAAACGCGGGAAAAACAAAAAAAACAAATTTTTTAAAGATGGTATAATAGCGCGTCAATCTTGGACACCCATCATACCGGAAAGTCCCACTAACTGGCGTATGAGATAATACTTGTGTGACATTGATCTTTCTCGAGGTTTGAATAGTATAACAGATGAAAGAACACTATCACCGCCACGGCTTCAGATCTAAAGCAAACCGTTGACTTGATATAAATAAGAAGGTCTGAGAAGAACAGAACATGTGAATTGTATGCACAAAGTCAAAGAAGTAGTATATCTAATAAAAAAAAAAAGCAATAACAATAATGAGACTGTTTCACAAAAATAAAAATAAAAAAAGTGGCCATTTTTGGGAAACAAGAAATGATTTCGGAAAAAAAAGGCAGAAAGTCGTCGCCCGGAGTTGACCGTCGACTTCTTTGCCTCTTCTCTCTCTCCCTTCTATTTGTCTCTTCTCTCTGTCCACTTTTTCTCTCCCCGCTTGTCTCTCTTTTTTTCTGTTTAAGTTCCGGCGAAGGAGAGAGCCCCTTCCTAGAACCCTTGGTTTGGTTTGTAGACGAATGTAAGGTTCATTCGTCTACATCTGGAAGAACCAGATCTAAACGAGATTCCAACCGAGGGGATCTCCCTTTGTCGGAACCTAGATAGAGAAAGATAGAAGCATGGAGAGGGAAAGAGGCGAGAGAGAAGAAAAGAGAGAGAGAGAGAGAGAGAGAGAGGAAAAAAGGAGACGGCCAGATTTGATGGTGGAGATCGCCGATGTTAATGGTGAAGATCGAGCGACGTCAATGGTGGAGGTCGCCGCCGTTAAAGGTGGAGGTCGTCGGCGTTAAAAGTAGAGGTCGCCAGAGTTATAGTGGAGGTGGTGGAAAGGGAAGAGAAAAGAATAAAGAACTAGGAAAACTGACAAAAAAAAAATATAACAATGGCACTATATTGCCATGGAAACTTTTTCTTCTTTTTCGAAAACACTGACAAATAAAAAATATAACAATGACACTATATAAAATAAACCAGCAACTGACAGCTCAGCTGGTAGTGCATGTACTCCGAAATCTTGAAGGTCCCAACTTCGATTCCCAGCGAAGATAAAATAAAATAGTTAGATGGGCTTTGGGCTATTAGTTTAGTTGGACTTTAGACCATTAGTATGTTTTATCCTTTAACAAGGACTCATTAGAAGAGTAGAAGATAAATTACTAATTAGGGTTTTATCTTTTAAAAATATCAAGGAACTGGTACGAAGTTTATGGTTGGACATATTTCATTTTCATTTTGTTAAAAGGATTCGTGCTTGTTCCTTAATCTTAATGATTTTCATTGCAGGTTAGAAGTTACACTTTTGCTTACAATTGGCTAACGTTCAACCTGTTAGAAAGGTTGTGAGTCTTAGACACTCAATTGCAACTAAAGCCGAATATCGAATAACACGAAGATGAACAACTTTGTAGATAGATTTATACTTAAAGATGAATTACTTACAACTTCTTCTCTCTAAATAAGGAGATAACAATTATGAATAACCTCTCTCTTATTCTAGGAGATATACTATCAACTCTCTCTTTACCAAAGGAAAGACAAGTATTTAGAAGAAACTAAACTCTCTTTCTAATACTAACTCACTTTCTCTTCACTTGGCTTGCTTATGAGATGGAATAGATGGGATGAGAATGGGATGATTTGAGTTTCTACTCTTCATCTCCTTTTATAGTAGGAAGTGTGAGATATGGTGTAGACACCTCACCACATGAGGTGTTTCATTAAGCTTGGATGTCCTCTTGAGAGTTGAACACCTCAAAAGAGAAAAGACTTGTCATCTAGATTAGGTGTCTCATTCACAATAGGTGATTCATGTTGCTTGACACCTCACATTGTAGTTGACACCACAAGCTTGTTGATGCCACCTCAAGCTTCAAACAAAGTAGCTTTATCTCATCACCATTTTCAACACAACCAAGCATTCAGTAAAGGGTTGGAGATTTTTCTCATTCTCTCCAAGAACAACCCAAACTCTGGCTCATGATCATAGACATGAATTTGGATGGTTCAATTACTTTTTTTTTTTTGTTAAGGAGGACGGTTCAATTACTTGGTACATAAAAGATACTTTTTTTTTCAATATTTTGTTCAATTTTTATATGGATATCATAATATATTAATTGGTCTTTCACTACAACTCAGTTGCTGTAACTAAAACATTTTTGGACAAAAACTTCAATTTTTTTGCTAAGAAGAACGATCATTTTGTTTTGAAATATGAATTTTTTTACTATGGGACAAGCCGTAACTGAACCTGGCTTTTTAGTTATGGATATCTGTAGCAAAAAGTTCGTAGCTAAATTATTTTGTGATGGTGATATCAGTTACGAGGTTGTGGTCATAGCGAAAGATCATTTGCTACAAGTTTTGGCTTATTTTCTACAATTTATGTCCATAACTAAAGTCTCAATGTTTTGCAATGTACCACGTCAAAATCTACAACTATTATCTAAAGCTCATGTGACTATGTGCGCTCTAGTTTAATAGGGTAGTTTTCAATCTAAAAACGAAAATGCAAAAAATAATGAAAACTAGTTTATTTTAAACAAAGTGAGACAAAATCAAATTATTTCCATTTACTTAATAACAACAACAATGAGGAAAGAAAGAGAATTGAACAACAATAACAATTGACAATAGCTAAAGAATACCTAACTTAGTTCTTACTTTCATGGCTTCATCAAAATTCATAAGCGCTTGGAAACCCTAACCCTAATAATCATCTTCTACTATGACGATCATGGATCTACCTTCCATCAAACGCTGGGTACAGGAGGCAATGCGAGACCAGCTGCCCTACCGCAGAGAAGAGTATTACTTGGGATTAGGTATTGGTCTCTAATGGATTCTACTGGCGAATAAACACGTAAATAGAATTGTTGACCAAGGTATTGTCGTGCCCAGATCTCAGATCTTATATTCCACATTCCAACGTTATCTAGTGGAACGTAAACTGCAGTCCATGAATAAGGATATACCTGTAAAAACGCCAAATGCCACTCGATTTAGCCATTCAATCCATGATATTATATATATATATATATATATATATATATATATATATATATATATATATATATATATATATATATATATATATTATGCATACATAATATATATACAAAACCGATCGAGTTATCACAACATTAAAACATCTTTTCAATATGTCATACCTGAATATAATATATATACAAAACCGATCGAGTTATCACAACATTAAAACATCTTTTCAATATGTCATACCTGAATAGTTGTTCGTACAACTGCGTCAATCAGATTGTATTCACCTCTACTAGCAAGACTCCACTCTCCTCTACCCATACTGCAAATATATATACACGAAAAAATATATCAATCATGCTAATCTTTCAATGAAAACCATTTTATCGTCTACATGGGTATTTAATAAGTACTTACCCAACAACGAAGAACGCGTAACCATCAATGTGCCAGCTCTGCACGAGGTTTTCAGGATTTTCAATCACAACCTCGACGAATTCCCTAAAATCGGCACCCATTACGGATGTATCAAGGTGCAATGCTA
>BEHA01000984.1:985873-998124 GCA_002897215.1 Eschscholzia californica subsp. californica | reverse complement strand
TAAGAAAGGAGAATCAGTTTTTTTTTTAAATAAACAGAAAAATCCATGAAGAGCTTACAATTCTAAAGGTAATATTGTATGCTTTCAATTCGAGTAACTTGTGATACTAATTTATTTTCAATTATCAATACTTTCTCGTGTAGAGACCATTTCGACTAGAACATGAGATGTGGCTAATGGTCTCAATTGCACAGTGGTACGGTACTGAATAGTTGAAATCAACAGGAGTTAGAACTTGACCAGTTTGTTGAAATAGAGTTATTTGTTGCCATGTTTTTTTGTTCTTTCCCTTTAGTAACTTTATTCTTCTTTGCTCTCATTTTCTAAAGATCCATGATTTATCTCAAGAGTTATTATTTGTTATACTGGACAACCTCATAGACAGATCCAAAGCCAGTCCAAAGGAGTTGGAGGAATTTATTGGTCTATTTGTATCTTTTAACATTTTCATTCTCTCTATTGTTAATTATTAAGGTGTTTGTATTAGATTTTTTTTAATGGAAGTATTCAAACTGTCTTTTTTATTCTTTACATTATATGATTTATTATTTTATTCATAAGATGTGGAGTAGTATATAGATGAACAAATGCAACATATGAGTGTGTTAGACTTTTATTTGTACTTTTTTTTTTTTTGATGAGAAACTTTTATTTGTACTTGCAAACTACATATGTATATAATCATGAACAAATGAACAAGTTACATGCTGACTAGATTGCCACGTAGACTTATGACTGGGACAAACTCTACAAGGACAACATTAATGACCGTCTATTAAATGAAACTTGATCCTTTAGTTAATCCAACGGTCCAGATTTTACCCGTTTGTCTTCCTCACCTTATCACCTCTCTTTCTTTATTAGCCGAAAGACCAAAAACGCTCCACTCTCATGGAGATTGGTTCATTGAATCTCTCTTTCATTGAATCTGTACTGTTATTGAATATTTTTTTTCACCACCATCATTCCAAGAAAACCTAATTTCATTCATTGATTTATGTCCATGTTCATTGAAAAATTATTTTGCAGAGTTCATCTTTTGCTAAGAAGGATAGTATGATATCAAGGTCCATGTGATTTGAGATTGAAATTGAAGATGATATGATGCTCCATGTGATTTCTTTATGGTTGGAAGAGGTATTTACAAATTTAGATTTCTAATTCTTCCTTTACTGAAATCTTAAATCTTCTATCAATCATTTAAGTCCTCTTTTCCTCTTCTTATTTAAGGTTTATAATTGGTATAAATCATTATAGCTTTGATCCTTTTCGTTGAATTTGGAGTATATGTTTGTGTCTTACATCATATCTAGAAGAAAAATTGAAATGTTTTCGATAGAGAAATGTCAGCCTATTTTAATCTGGTATTGCAGAGAACTATGCTATTTGACCGACTAAATTAACATGTTTTTCAGAAATTTTGGATACCTGATCCCAATATGGTGGCATTTTTTTAAATTTTTTTATAAAATGATTGTCCGAATCGGATTCCGCTAACTCAAGATTAAAGATCGCACCAAATTAGTCATTCAAATGACGGAGTCAGACAAAATTTCTTTTGAAATCTGACTTGATTGAACTGACAACTCACATGCACATATTAACATATGTTTTTTTCGTTAATGTTAAAATGAAAAAAAAAATATATGTCGTGCTTGTTGTTTGAGATGACGTTCTTATTCTCATGAAACTTTTCGTATGCAGGTAGGTGCCTAAGAGAGCGGTTAGAAGATGCTATCATGGAGGCTTGATCTAAAACTCATGCGCGGTATGGACTATGATAACAATTTTCTTACCCAACTTATTTAACTTTTTTTCCTTAGTTGTTCTTGTACATCTTTAATGTTATGCAGATCTTAGAATCATCCTGTCATAATCCATTCTACTCATGGAAAGGTATAGCTCGAATCCTTGTGACATCTTTCTTTGCTTTCACTTACTAAAACAAGATGATTAATTGGAATCTATTTTTGAATATGAACATCATCAAACAAGTTGTGTGGTTGGTTTCTATGGAAATTGGAGAAATGGTGCTTGCTTTCAGTGTTCAAAGAGCACCATTTTTTTTTGAATCCTTGTAACATCTTTCTTTTCTTTCACTTCTTAAAATTTAAACAAAATACAATATGATTAGAATCTATTTTTAAATATGAACATCATCCAACAAGTTGTGTCCTTGGTTTCTATGGAAATTGGAGAAATGGTGCTTGCTTTCAGTGATCAAAGACCACCATTTTTTGTTGGTGCCCAATAAGCGATATCTCACCTTTTATTCAATACCTTTATACTATTATTTGCCAGCATGTCACGCATAATCGAAGATAATTGTTTTATAAATAAGAGATTGTGCACAAAAAATGTATACATTCTAGCTACCCTGCATTTAAACAAAATGACTTTTTTGCTTTTTTTAGGGAAATTTTAGATGTTATAATTTTCTAATTATTATAAGCGTAAATGTATACATTCTCTAATTAAATAGGTCATACGAACAATCTCACCACCAAATTTTAGCCGTTTTATTTGTTTGTGACCTAATTTTGTTTACATAGTGTCTATAAACTTTGATTCATTACTGAAGTATTAAAGTTCTTTATTCATGTCAATGACCTAATTTTCTTGATGTTTATGACCTTACAGCCCTTCAGGCTTGGGACAACAGGTCAAAGCTTCATGAACAAACAACTAAAAGTGGACAAACAACTTCAGTTTAGTATCTGGGCACTTATAAAGGTAAATTTTCGTCTTGATCATCAGTGTTGCAGTTGTTAGTAATACGTTCCAACAATAATTTCATGTTCATAGTAGGTTAACCTTGCTTTCGCCCTTTATAAAGTTTCAGTTACTGCTTATCTTGCTGAATGGAGGAAGATATATTGAGTGCTAATATCTGGACCGCCTATTCAACAGTTGGTCGGAATGTTGCTTATAGTAATTTTGTATTTGATCAGTTTTTTTCATCTTTAATCTGTGGGTGTAGGTGAATATATTGACACACACTTCTGAAGTTGTTCCAACCGAAGAGCAGCTTTCTGTGATAGACATATTGAAAAGGAAATACGTTGAACATGACACAAGGGAAAATCTACTTCTACCACCATTGAATGAAGATTGTGCAGCTAACAAAATGACTCTTCATTCTATCAAACTCTAAAGGATTTGGAAGATCTCACTGCACTTGCAAAAGATTAGATGACACACGTCAGTGTCGATGGAGATATGGATCTTCCTTGGAACAGCATTAGAGAAGCGCCTCCTATTATCAATTTTGCAGTTATTGTATTTATTGGGAGCAGTTAACCTTGCCTTATCTGTTGTTTGCTATTCAGCTCTTTAGTTATGAAAAGAAGACATAAATAAAAGAAAAGTTAGTTCTTCATATGACCCAATTTGATTTGTTGTTTGGCTTTATGTTTGATGACCAAGGGCGATGCAAATTTTTCTTCGGATGCGGCATTAGGTATATGAGTAGGTGTATATCTGTCCCGTTACACCGGTTTAGGACGATCAATTTTAGAGTTTTCATCTTAATTTTGTTAAAACTTCCAAGCTCAGGGTACCAAGGTTTCCAGGTTTCTAATCTATTCTTTATACTTCTAATGAAACAGATTTAGGGGTTATATGATTTTATAAACATAATTTTCATAAATAGGGTTTATGAGTTGTTGGGTTCTTTGGTGATGGAAGTAGTTTTTCTTTAAATATGGTTCTTGTGGGTTTCAGAGTGTCCATTTTGATATCAGTCAAAAGGCTAGAGGTAATTCTCGGGTTCTCTCACTTTGGTATCTTTTCACCTACCATCTTTTTAGGTTCGATTTAGATGTTTACTAACTATTTTTTGTATCAAAACTGATTCCTTCAGAAACATTTAGATGTTCATTTTAGGCTGAATGGAATCAAATTTTTGATTAATTGTTTATATCATTTCCTTGACATCTTTTTAGTTTGGTTTAGATGCTTTAACCAAACTAACTATGTTTTGGTCATTTACTAATTGTATTTTGTACCAAACTGATTTCTTTGTTTCTCATGTACTTATGTATAGTACATACATATCTATCTAAACGGGTTTTTTGGTTTTTTTCATGTCTATATTAGCGTAAAGGTTGATTATAAACTACCCGACTGTATTATACTACAACTGGGCGCTAGGTTGGTTGGTATTTTTTGTTCGCATTCAACAACTAAAAATGTGTGGATAAGGTAAATTTTGAGCTTCTACAATAAATAGTTGTTAATTTTAATTTTTTGCAAATATAGATTGGTTCAAGATTGTATTGTAATTATAGTCCAGGTTCAATTTTTTTATCATAAAGTTTTTTATAGAATTTTCTTCCGGCCAAGTTTTTTTTTTGATGAGAAACATTCCGGCCAAGTTGTTTGGTGATTTTTAGGTAAAATCTAAGTTTTATTCCCATTACGTCAGAGTATACGAATATATGACATGGTGTTTCATGTGTACAACTAATTTAAAGAGATGTTTATGAGTATACGAAGTCATGCATATCATGTTGTAGCATAAAAGTCATTTCGTTCTTTCTTTCACCACTATTTGCCTTTATCGTTTTTTTAGCTCTTCCCCACAATCTTCCTTCTTTTTCTTACTTTATGTGTTATGCCATTACTTTGGTTATTTACTTGAAGATTTTGCAGGTTGACAATAATTATTTTGTTATTGGTTGGATTTAATATGACCTATTTGTACTGTCTCCAAACGTATAACATGTATGTAGCTAAAAGGAACAAAAGAAGTACAGAGAATGAATAAGCATTCAAGTTGATCACCCCAAAGGCATTTGAATTCGTCAATCATGAGAAAGTAGGCATATATGTAGTTAAAAGAAACAGTGCCCAAAGGTATAATACGAGCATATTATTTGATTTATTTTCTTTATGTTATCAATTTTTATTTGAATATTCCTTCGAATACAAAGCACAGTTGAATAAAATTAAATTGGTATGAATGTTTGTCTTTGAGGCTTTTGGAAGATAAGATGTCGAGTCGATTTGAAGAAGAACATGTCATACCGATCCCTTGGGTTTACATTCTTTATTTCCATCAATCCCAGAGTCTGTTCGAGTTCAGTTAGCCTCAGCCCCATCCCTTGATGACATATGGACAGTAATTCAAAACATGGACTCATTTAAATCGCCCAGACCGGATGGTTATCCAGTATTTTTTATAAAAAATGTTGGCCAGTAATTGGTTCAAATATATGTAATTACATTAGTAACATCTTTATTACTGCTTCTTTACCTCCATCTTTGAATCATACCTACATCACTCTCATTCCAAAAATAAATACCCAGAGAAGGAAACGGATTAGACCGATTTTGTTATGCAATTCATAACTAAAATAATTGCAAATCGAATAAGACCCTTTTTAGAGGACAAAATCTCTGAGTTTCAAAATGTAATTGTGTCATCACGACAAATCTCTGATAGTCTCATTATAGCAATAGAATTAATTCATTCAATGAAATTATCAAAGCATACGGTTGGGACATTCGCATTAAAGATGGATATGGAGAAAGCGTATGATAGGGTGGATTGGGTTTTCTTGAGTTTCACCTTTACATGCTTCGGATTGTTAGACACAATTCATGATTTAGTTCTGAATTGTGTTACATCTCCCTCCTTTCAGATTATCTGTAATGGAGTTCCTCAAGCAAAAGTCACAAGTGGTAGAGGGCTAAGACAAGGTTACATATCTTATATATGACTATATTCATCACATTGCAATTTATATGTACTAACTGTCGTTAAATCGAGTTTGAAGAAGTACTAAATGTTTTCTCTATAGTTGAATTACAGTTCGAATGTCAATCTCTTAGATAATCCCATTCTTTTCTTCACCGATCAAACTACACGACTTCACTTAAATGACAAGGATTATTGAAAATGGTCTTGCATAAGAAATTGGTGTGGTTTTTGTCTTCTAACATATTCGTGTAGAAAGAAAGGTTTGACAAGTGAAACTCAGGGCAGACTTGTCTGTTTTATTTTGGAAGGTAATTTTCTTTGATGTATTTTTGATGAATTCATCATTTTTATAGCTTATGATATGAAAATTCATTATTTCTTTTTTGATTTAAGATGTTAATCTTACATGTATAAAACAACATAGATACGACTTTTGGTAAAAAAAAAAAAAAAAATTGTTTCTCTCACATGGGTTTGTTTCAGTTTGGTGCTTTTGGTTTAATTTTGTTTCTTTTATTTAGCCTATAGTTACTGAGATGCTACTTTACGTCGCAAATACATTTGATATATTTTTGTAGCTTTGGCTGAATTTACACTCTCAAACAACAAATGAGGCATGTCTATGTCTTTACTTATGAATTTTTTATGTCAACTTACAGAGAAGGGTCATGCTAGATTTGTTCAATCAATGATTGAGTATCCTGTCAAACAACAAAAATAGGCAGGAAGAAGAACCAAATGAACGGTCTCGAGATGAGATATGCATTCTTTTTGCCTCAAGTTAGTATTTTTTATTCTCGGATCTAATTTGATTCACTCATTCCTCATTTTTGTTTGTATTCTTAGTTAAGATTTTCACGAAATTTACAAGTAGTTTCAGGAGACCAGGAAAAAGACCAAGATAATAATAAGGATCAAATTTTTTTTCTATTTGTTGTATTCTTAATGAGGATTTCTTTTTTTTACTCTACTCGAAGTTATTTTTAGTTATTTATTTCTTAGTCTTTAATAAAGAACATTAAGTTATATTTTTATTTCATTTGTGTAGGATGAGGAAGTGAGAAACAACAAGGTTTGGAGATGGTTGGTAGAAAACCCAAGGTGAACTACACTACCTAACGTACACAAGAATTGTGTCTGAACATCTTGAACAAACATTGACACAATGGTGAAGAGTTTAGGCAAATGTTCTAGATGTCTTCTTTTAAAACTTCATTCCTTTTATCATTTAATGGTATTTCTATTAATTTCTTGAAATTCTCCTGCAAGTGAAAACTATTTTCTTGAATTTACACATATATATTGCTCAGATAATGTTTACATTTGTTCTGTTTATGATTTTCGCATATCTAAATGTTGATCAATATAACGGTTTGTTTTTATTTAGGTCATTACTTGACTCAATAATCGTTAATTAAATTATACAAAAAACTTTTTAGGTAGTTTTAAGTTAACTTCTTCGCGCTGCGTAAAGGGCATTTCCCCGCCCGTAGGGCGGGGATTATGCCTAGTATATATATATATGATCATAGTATGAATTAATCAAAGAATGTGTTGATTTAGACTTTTCAATAATTTTCCTCCAAAAGTGACCAAATTGTTGATAGTAAGTAAATATCGAATTGGCATTAAATGGGCAAAACGCGTATCAAAATAATCACGTGTCAAACCTGTAAACGCGGGAAAAACAAAAAAACAATTTTTTTAAAGATGGTATAGTAGCGCGTCAATCTTGGACACCCATCATACTGGAAAGTCCCACTAACTGGCGTATGAGATAATACTTATGTGACATTGATCTTTCTCGAGGTTTGAATAGTATAACAGATGAAAGAACACTATCACCGCCACGGCTTCAGATCTAAAGCAAACCGTTGACTTGATATAAATAAGAAGGTCTGAGAAGAACATAACATGTGAATTGTATGCACAAAGTCAAAGTAAGTAGTATATCTAATAAAAAAAAAGCAATAACAATAATGAGACTGTAAAAAAAAAAACAGTGGCCTTTTTCAGGAAACAAGAAATGATTTCGGAAAAAAAGGCAGAAAATCGTCGCCCGGAGTTGACCGTCGACTTCTTTGCCTCTTCTCTCTCTCCCTTCTATTTGTCTCTTCTCTCTGTCCACTTTTTCTCTCCCCGTTTGTCTCTCTTTTTTTCTGTTTAAGTTCCGGCGAAGGAGAGAGCCTCTTCCTGGAACCCTTGGTCTGGTTTCTAGACGAATGTAAGGTTCCTTCGTCTACATCTGGAAGAACCAGATCTAAACGAGATTCCAACCAAGGGGATCTCCCTTTGCCGGAATCAAGATAGAGAAAGATAGAATGTTAAGTTTGTGGCCATCCAACTCAAAATCAATTGGCAATGAGTGGAGAGGACCTATACTTTATATTCTTGGTTGCTAGTTACTCATTCTCCCATGTGGGACTATTCTCACACGCCCCCTCACGTGTGGCGTTCTTTGAGCGTAACACATGTGTTTTTTTTCTTTACGGGTGACGTGGAGCACGTGTGGCTTTTAAGCCTATCACGTGTGGGCCTAGCTCTGATACCATGTTAAGTATGTGGCCATCCAACTCAAAACCAATTGGCAATGAGTGGAGAGGACCTATACTTTATATTCTTGGTTGCTAGTTACTCATTCTCCCATGTGGGACTATTCTCATTGCCAATTGATTTTGAGTTGGATGACCACAAACTTAACATGATATCAGAGCTAGGCCCACACGTGATAGGTAAAAAGCCACACGTGCTCCACGTCGCCCGAAGAAATACACGTGTTAGGATCAAAGAACCCTACACGTGAGGGGGCGTGTGAGAATAGTCCCACATGGGAGAATGGGATTATAGTAACCAAGAATATAAGGTCAAGGTCCTCTCCACTCATTGCCAATTGATTTTGAGTTGGATGACCACAAACTTAACATGGTATCAGAGCTAGGCCCACACGTGATAGGTAAAAAGCCACACGTGCTCCACGTCGCCCGAAGAAATACACGTGTTAGGGTCAAAGAACCCTACACGTGAGGGGGCGTGTGAGAATAGTCCCACATTGGACAATGGGATTCTAGTAACCAAGAAAATAAGGTCAAGGTCCTCTCCACTCATTGCCAATTGGTTTTGAGTTGGATGGCCACAAACTTAACACAATAGTCCCACATGGGAGAATGAGTAACTAGCAACCAAGAATATAAAGTATAGGTCCTCTCCACTCATTGCCAATTGGATTTGAGTTGGATGGCCACAAACTTAACATGGTATCAGAGCTAGGCCCACACGTGATAGGCTTAAAAGCCACACGTGTTCCACGTCACCCGTAAAGAAAAAAAACACACGTGTTAGGCTCAAAGAACGCCACACGTGAGGGGGCGTGTGAGAATAGTCCCACATAGGAGAATGGGTAACTAGCATCCAAGAATATAAAGTATAGGTCCTCTCCACTCATAGCCAATTGGATTTTGAGTTGGATGACCACAAACTTAACATTTTTTTTTTTATATTTTTTTTAAAATTGTTTAGCGTGTGCCAACAACCCTTGCATGGAGAGGGAAAGAGGCGAGAGAGAAGAAAAGAAAGAGAGAGAGAGGAAAAAAGGAGACGGTCAGATTTGATGGTGGAGATCGCCGATGTTAATGGCGAAGATCGAGCGACGTCAATGGTGGAGGTCGTCGCCGTTAAAGGTGGAGGTCGTCGGAGTTAAAAGTAGAGGTCGCCAGAGTTATAGTGGAGGTGGTGGGAAGGGAAGAGAAAAGAATAAAGAACTGGAAAAACTGACAAAAAAAAAAGGCCAGCACTTTGGGGAAAGCTAAATAGTTTCCGGGGTGTGAAATTTTAAAGGGAATATGTAAAATTTTGAAAATTTTCGAGGAAATATATTTTATGGGGAAATTTTCCACCTCACTTCTCTCTCACCACCTCACCTCTCTCTCTTCTCCGACAGGGTCGCCGGCCGGAAAAAAACTTTTTGCTCTCTCCTCTATCTCTCTCTAAAACTCTTTTTTTTCCTCCTCTGGGGTGTGAAATTTTAAAGGGAATATGTAAAATTTTGAAAATTTTCGAGGAAATATATTTTATGGGGAAATTTTCCACCTCACTTCTCTCTCACCACCTCACCTCTCTCTCTTCTCCGACAGGGTCGCCGACCGGAAAAAAACTTTTTGCTCTCTCCTCTATCTCTCTCTAAAACTCTTTTTTTCCTCCTCTCTCTCTCTCTCTAGATCTAGAGAGAGAGAGAGAGATGAACAGACCTTGAATAGATCTGTTCAAGGTCTGTTCAAGGTCCCGACCGGACCTTGAACCAGATCTGCTCAAGGTCTGGCCGGGAGGTCTGAACAGATCCGTTCAAGGTCTGAACCGACCTTGAACAGAGCCGTTCAAGGTCCGACCGGGACCTTGAACATACTTCCTCTCTCTAGATCTAGAGAGAGAGAGAGGAAGAAAAAGAAAAAAAAGAGTTCTTGAGTGAGAGAAGAAAGAGATTTTTTTTTTTTTTTTAAGTTTGAAGGTTGCCGGCCGGAATTTTTCCGACCGGCGAATTTTGCCTGGGAAAACAATGAGGTGGCGAGAAGGTGAGATGGCAGAGAGTGTGAGGTGGTGAGAGAAAGGTGAGGTGGAGAGAGAGAGAGAGAGGTGAGGTGGAGAGATAGTGAGGTGAGGTGGAGGGAAGTGAGGTGGAGGTTTTTATTTCCCTCTAACAACTTACAAAATAAAATTGTCAAAAAAAGTTGACCAATTTTTGACCAAGTCTTCACACCCCGGAAACTATTTTGCTTTCCCTAAAGCGCTGGCCAAAAAAAAAATATAACAATGACACTATATAAAATAAATCAACAACTGACAGCTCAGCTGGTAGTGCATGTACTCCAAAATCCTGAAGGTCCCAACTTCGATTCCTAGCGAAGATAAAATAAAATAGTTAGATGGGCTTTGGGCTATTAGTTTAGTTGCACTTTAGGCCCTTAGTATGTTTTATCCTTTAACAAGGACTCATTAGAAGAGTAGAAAATAAAGGCCGCGACTTTGGAGAATAAAGAAAAATCTCCAGGGAATAAAGTCTTCGGTCAACTAGTTTCGATCTGGAGGACATATTCACTTCGAGTCCAAAATTTGATTTTTTAAATTTTTGCCCCCTATCCTTCGTCTCCTTCTTTCTTCCCCCATGCTCACAACTCTCTCATATTTTTCTTCCTCCTGTTGATTTTTGTCCCTATCTTGCAGCTGTTGATTCTCCTTGATTCTCTCTCTCTTTCACCATTGCTCATTCCCCCCTCCCTCTCTTTTTATCTCACTCTTTACTGCTCGTTCCCTCTCATTCTCTCTACCTCACTGTTTCTAAACTGCTCATTTTGGGCGATTTTCAAGAATTTCATTGACTTAAAAAAAGACTAAAGGGTTTTAGATGAAATGATAGGTTTTAATATCTTTACCAGGTTGGATAAGTTGCTGGTTTGGATCAGAATGTGGGTAGTTCTAGGGTTTGTAAATAACAAAGAATTTGACTGGATAATACTTCATATAGGGTTCAGACCTCAATCCTTCTCTCATTTTCTTAATCATCCGTGGGAATTGGATGTAAGATTAGGGATCTTAAAGTATTAACCACTTGACGATCTTTAACCTAGGTATACTGCATATATGTTTGGTTGATTGTGTTTAAGTCAAACAAAGTTATTTATGGCTTCATTTCATTCTGGGGTTTTATTAAACCTCTTACAAGAGAAAGATTTAGATGAACATATAACTGGTGGAGCCGATCTATAATAGAGAGAGAGAGAAATAGAGAGAGCTAGCAGGAGAAAGAGAGAGAGAGAATGAGAAAGAGAGAGAGAGAGAGAATGAGAAAGAAGAAGATAGGAGAGGAGAGAGAAGAGGTGGTCGGTGGATCGTAGTTGGAATGGTTGTGGTCGGAATGGTGGTGGTGCACGAAGTGAGAAGATGAATGGAGGTGAAGAAGATGAAGATTAGGGGTCATTCTCAATCTAGGAAAATATTTAAGGTAGAAGAGAAATATTCTCCTTAAGTCAATATTAACTGATTAATTCTTTATTCCCTAGAGATATTTCTTTATTCCCCAAAGCTACGGCCAAAATAAATTACTAATTAGGGTTTTATGATTTTATCTTTTAAAAATATCAAGGAACTGGTACGAAGTTTATGGTTGGACATATAAAATTTTTATTTTGTTAAAAGGATTTGTGCTTGTTCCTGAATCTTATTAATGATTCCATGAGAACAGAATTTGCTTTAAATTCTTTTTCTTGTCTAAAATATTATTGCAGGTTAGAAGTTACACTTTTGCTTACAATTGGCTAACGTTCAACCAAGCATTCAGTAGAGGGTTGGAGAATTTTCTCATTCTCTCCAAGAACAACCCAAACTCTGGCTCATGATCATAGACATGAATTTGGATGGTTCAATTACTTTTTTTTTTTGTTAAGGAGGACGGTTCAATTACTTGGTACATAAAAGATACTTTTTTTTTCAATATTTTGTTCAATTTTTATATGGATATCATAATATATTAATTGGTCTTTCACTACAACTCAGTTGC
>BEHA01000984.1:908629-958509 GCA_002897215.1 Eschscholzia californica subsp. californica | reverse complement strand
ATATACATCTCTTTTGATAATCTTTCTCACTCTGAATAGAACCGTTGATTTTCACTTTGGTCTAAGGAGACTTTTACTTTTAGGTGGTTATATTGTTGTTGTTCATGTAGATAGACCAAACTACAATTTCATGGGTGAGACCCTAGTGTTGTATACTGGGTTAGGAGTTCAGCCCAGATGGGGCCCCGCCTAAGCCCTCAGCCCAAACATGTAAATTAGATTGACGACCCACAAAAAGTCGTGTTTAGCACCAATGTGACCCACAAAAAGTATCGCCTTCATCGGACTTTAATTTCTTTGCAAACTTGTGGCTCGATGAAGTTTTTCTTCTTAGAATTTGTTTTTCCAATATTTGTCTTGAGGTTTTCAATTTTGACTAGAACATTTATTTCGGCCTGCGGGCCGGCTCGAACAAATTGACACAGAGAGGTGACCCATGTAATATATTGATTAAAGTACTTATGAATAATGGGTTGGTCTGATTTTAATTGATTGTTTGCAGCTGGGGCATGTGGGTATGGCTCCTTGGCTCCAAGTTTCTTTAATGGATACCTAGCAGCTGGTATCCCATCCTTGTTTAAAGATGGTCTTGGATGTGGAAACTGCTTCCAAGTATGTACCTAATTAATGAACACAATAATGAAGTTACCCTCACTGCTGTTTTTGTGATGATTTTTTTCACCCGATCAGTTTTACTTTTGATAGGTAAAGTGCAAGAATGAGAAACTCTGCCGAGGACAAGGTACTAAAGTGATTTTAACCGATACCCATAACAACAATAAAACAGATCTCGTTCTTAGTCAAAGGGCTTTCATTTCCATGGCTCATAAGGGTATGGCTCATGACCTTTTACGCCAAGGAATCGTTGACATTGAATACAAAAGGTAATGAATTTGATAGCTAATCTAAGGGTCGACCTTATATATGTATGTATTATCGGATCACTAAATTAAGCTATATCTCATTGTTATGAACTAAGAATAGTTAGTTTTTTTTTGTTAATATGTAGGATCCCATGTGTTTATGAAAACAAGAATATTTCATTAAGAGTGGAAAAAGCAAGCAAGAATCCAACTTACCTAGAAGTTACAGTCTTGTATGAAGGTGGACAAACCCAAATCAAGCTCTTAGATGTTCTATTGGTATGTAAAATTGGTTATTAATGAAAGCTAGTATATCACCTATGTACGTACGTATAGACTCCTCACATGAGAAATGTATGTGACCGAGTTGGACATGGGTTGACTCAACCACAACCCATGGTCAACCCCTAAAACAATGCGGTAACTTTTATATTTGTTTAAAAATGCAGGGTAATGGGAGAGAAAGTTCAATGAGCAGGAAGTACGGAGCCGTGTGGAGTATGAGTCCAGTACCACAGGAGCCAATGTTGTTCAGGCTGTTCTTGGTAGGAGGAGGAGATAGGTATATGGTGTGGACAACTAAGGGTTTACCCGTTGATTGGAAAGTCGGCGAGATTTATGATTTGGGTGCTCAAACCAACAATGTTGTCGATATGATAGAAGGTTGCACTCCTTGTACTAGTAGTTCTGATGAATTACTAGTTTCTTCTTAATTACTACTCATTGCTACGTATTTTAATTAGCTAGTAATGGAGCCAATGTCGTTTGTTGATGTCCATTATTGTGGTTTGATAACATCAATATGTAATAAGGCATCCCTCCTTTAATCAAATCTGTGTTCTTTATTTGATCTTTGGCGTTTGAATCAAAAATGAAATTTGGGGCTAAAAAAAGGGTCGAAATTCAACGTGGGCGACTTGATTTCACCCTTTTATTTTAGGGTGAGGAGGGAGAATCAGACCCAATGTCTTAGATTAGTGATTGAAGATAATATCCTTACATACTTGAAATATTATTTAATTGTCGACCTCGGATAGACTACAACGATTGTAAGCGCCACTGCAGAATCTCACATAATAAAAAACTTTGACAACTAATATTTTTTCATTTATAATGATGTGGACGACGAGGAACTATTACACAACCTTATTTGAGGAGGAGACTAGGTTGAATTTGGAATATGAGACTACATCTACATTGAGTTAAATAGCATTAAAACCTAAAGAACAGAGAGAGTCAGTGAGAAAAGGGTGATCAACTAGACATTGGGTAAAATCAGTGAGTTCAACCTCTTAAAAGGAATGAATTCTTGAGTTTCGAGCCAACAAGTTCAACCATTCAAGCCATGCATCAAACATTTTTATTAGGGTTGTTTCCCGATTGGTCCCTTGAAGTGTGACCAGCTTTTTGCGTGTCCCAAACTAATGACTTGAAGATTAGTGGAGATTTGAAATGTAATCCCCCGATACACATCTTCCTTATTAGCTTGTAATTTTTTTTGGGCTAATGTTGAGTGATTTGGAGGGCACTACATTCAAAGAGTTTTTCCTATCAATTTGCCATACTAGAGCTATGATGTTCTTGGTGTTTTCATCTTCAAACTTATAAAGGAAGATCTGTTTAATTTCACGAATGTTAATTGGGCCGACTAGGAGTACGACTTCTCATTCAAATGCAAATTATATATGGACCCTGGAATGATCTCAACCGTTCACAAAATAAATAGAAAAATCCTACCGGAGCTCAGAAATTATATGTGGCAATGTCCCGTGACCTCTCTTGACCATATTCTCTCTCTATTTGTTCTACGCTTAAATGAGACGTCACAACATCAGTCAGAGCCTCAGAGGGTTAGGAGAGAGCAAATTGAGGGAGTAATCGAGTATGATCTAGACTTTTGCTCTTATTCCACTTCTGTGGTGAAGGAAAAGGTATGTCTTAAAAGGTTTGAGGGCAGAATTTCATGTTTCTTTCAATAATTCAACAAACTCCAACCCTACCAAATTCTAAATTATATGGTATTGTACTCTAGAATTATTCCAAGGAGGAACCACCAGAAGATATGCTCGCCTTCTCGCATGTGGAATTAGTCTCACACGTCCCCTCACGTGTGGGGTATTTCAGCTTAACACGTGTTTTTCTTTCTTTTCGGATGACGTCACGTCACGTGTGGAGAGGACCTAGCTATGATACCATGTTAAGTTTGTGCCCATCCAACTCAAATTAATTGACAATGAGTGAAGAGGACCTAGACATTATATGCTTGATTGCTAGATACCTTTATCCCACGTGAGACTATTCTCACAGCCATGCATCACGGTTGAAGCTATGCTGAGAAACCCAACAACTGCTTCCTTTCATGAATTCTAACCATGGCATGTCACCACTGATTAGAAAAATAGATAGTGGGGCATCAATACTACTCCAAGAGGGAATGGACGAATTTCACTGATTGTCTCTTCGAGTTCATAAATAAAACCATTTCAAGTTCCACTTTTACTCAAGGCTCTGACATAAGCTCTTCCGGCAGCCATCCATCTCGAGAAGCTTAAAGTCCAATTTACCAACTCCAGTTCGACTTAGAAATGTCGTCACAGAGCCGTGGCTAAGAATTCGAAGGCCCGGTGTCAAATTTTACAAGAGGCCCTCTTGTATGATAACATGAAGTTTTAAAAAAGATACTTTGCATATCTTAAACTAAAGATTCAAAATGACTCAATAATATTGATATTAAATTGTTGACGAAACTAAACTCCTGTGAGATTTTTAAATGACCGTTTCAATTATTTTCCATATAAAGTTTCTTTGATAAGGTAGCAGTGTAGGTTGTATAGCAATTAGCAACTCAGTAAAAACATGCAGACCTAAGATTTCACGTCCAAATATGCAAAAAATAGAGGATCAAAGAAGATATAATATTAAAAACATGTAGACCTAAGATTTCACGTCAAAATATGCAAAAGATAGACTTGAAATATTGTAAATTAAAATTTTATCTCGCGAATTAGTGCTCTTAAGAAATTAACAGAATCGTCTAATAGATATTTCTTGTTTTCTTTTTTACTAGTCAAATGACAATAAAACCTTTTATGTTTTCTTCAAATTACAAGTTACCCATGACTTGTACTAATAGTTAAGAAACAAGTTAAAAAGCAAATTACAAGTTATCAATCTGATTTGTACTAACAATAGTTAAAAAAAAACACACTTAAATGTTGGCACCTCTAAGGTTTTTTTTTTTGATGAGATCACCTCTAAGGTTGGAAACCAGGATCTCTGATGCGTGGAACTAGCATTGCACGGTTGGCAATTTGCTTCCTTCATTATTTATTTCATTACCCACTGTGACAAACAATATTAAGTTCCAGTGGGCCTTTTTGTGGTGGGGGCCCAGGGCGTCCGCCCTGTCGGCCCCCCTCAAACACGGCTCTGTGTCGTCAGATGCTTTCGGTTAGCGCCTGGATCTTAATCTTTTTTTTTTTAGAAATTGATCACAATAGTCACTATAATTGCGTAGTTACATCAATAAGACAATAAGACGTGATATGTACGATATTCATCAAATTTGAACTCTCACAAGAATGGATCCAAACCCAACTAAACTATTTTATTTATACATTTTAATAACTCAAGTTCAATAAATGATGAATTTAACCTCCCTGAGAATCGAACTTAAAACCTGATCCAGTGCTTTAGAGTACATGCAATACCAACTATCAGTTGTGGACCTTATAATCATTTTAAATAAATGAAAGCAAAACAAAATTTGAACTAAGAAATTGTTTAAATAAAAATCCTTAGTGAAATAACAAATTAATTTGTAATTCGTATAGAAATGCCTATACATTTCAATGTTATGTCACTCGCTCGGTATTTTCTAAAATCAAGCTTTAAACATGTATGATACGAAGTTTCAACATAAATCAAGATATCGTCTATGAGTACACTTCATCTCTTTACAATAGTAGTAGTTTTTTTTTTCTATCACCTCCTCCTTCAAATTGTTGTTCCCCTCAACCTCAAGCATGCATCTATTAACTGCATTCTCTTGATATCAATATATCATATGATTTTTCTCTTAATAAAAAGGTATATTTGTATTATAAAACTTGTAACAACAAACAATTGAACAACTAATAAGAAAAAAAGATTTAAATCATTTGAGCAAGAACAATTTGATAGAACTTAGAACTAGACTTTGTTGGAAGGTCCACTCCACTCGGCCAAACCGAGTGGACTTGGTCCGAATAGGAGTCCTACTACAACTAGGATTCCTTAGGTATTAGGATTGTAATTTAGATTAGTTTAGGATTAGTTTTAGTTTTAGATAAGTTTTGGTAACTTAAAACTCTTCATCATGTAAACCTATATAAGGAGATCATACACAATGTAATTAACAAGTTGTAGTGTAATAAAGCAAGGTATTTACCTATCTCTCTCACACAACAACAACAACAAGCTCATCATCTTCATCTCTCGGCTACAACCGAGATTGTCATCATCATCCCTCGGTTATAACCGAGAGCTCAGCTCATCTCTCTCTCTCTCGGTTATACCCGAGCTTCATCACTCTCGGCCTCACCGAGAGTTGACATACACCTCTCGGTTATAGCCGAGAGTGCCTCATTCTCTTCCTCTCACTCGGTCATCAACCGAGATAAAGATCTCCTTCGTCTCCACTCGTTCATACTCGAGTGTGTCCATCTCTCAAAGGTTTAACCTTTTCACAGACTTGTTTAAAAAAGCAAGGATAAGATCATATGATTCATAAAACATGCTTGTTTTCCTTAAACTTGACAAAAATTTGCAAACTTTATTTTCTATGGTTACCTCAAAAGTGTGGATGACAAGTGTTTAAACAGAAATTGAGACTCACTTTCTTCCTTTCCTCTTTCAGGGATTCTAAGCCACTACTAGTTCTTACACGTAAGTTTGGCATTTTCCCATCTTATCCATTGGCTAAAGAGGCACGTCGTCATCAGGTTGTTTCCCACCTCACCTGCGTAGGTTTTGACGAATGGTGGGTTTATATTGATTAGGTCATATGAGCCCCATAAGAGAAAGACCCACACCAACAAGTCATGAGACTTTGCTGTTGTCACTAAAAAGGTTGACGCAGACATTCAGAAAAATGTATCTTTATATTTATTCTTTTAGATAAGGTTTATAGTTATCATTTCACAATAAGTCATGTGTCATATGAATTTTCTTTTACAATTCTAAAATTCTAATTTGTATGATTAAGAAATGACTAAATGAGAGTTGATTTGTCCTTACTCTTTCGAGATAATCAAAGCTCTATAAATCACTCAATATAGATGAGTTGAAAGTTTAATAGATATGTGAAAGACTATAAATTTTAATTAATAATAAATAATAATTAATTTTAATAATAATACTTTTATAATTAATAATAATATAAAAATTAAAATTTTAATAAATTAATAACAATATAAATTTAATAAATTTTAATAATAAGTTTTAATAAATTTAATAAATTTAATAATAATAATAATAAATTTAATACATTTTAGTATAATTGATAATGACATAAATTTGAATTAATAAATTTTAGGTTTATGCCTTACTTTTATAATAATAAAAAAGGACTATATAAAATAACTTTTCAAGTTCGTCTACGAATCTAAATTTCTGTGGCAACCTGTTAGAATTAGATGGACATGACAAGCTTCTAATATTATTATTTTCAAATGATTTTTAAAACTCAAAATTAAGATACTTAACTTAATATTTGATTAGTAAAGTTGAAAGAGAAAAAACACCAATATGGCTATTGTTGTTTGTCATATTCAGACACCTAGTATCAATTGAAAGAGATTCGGCGTATATGGGTGTTTGCTGCCAAAATACTTCTCAAATTATAAATCTGTAGTGGGAAAATTTCGTAGACAATCAACATATACAAGTTTAATAATCATAAATTTAATAGTTAATAATAATATAAAATTTTAATAAATTTAATAAATTTTAAAATTAATAATAATAATAATTTTAATTTAAATAAATATTAATAATAATAAAGTTTATTATAATTCATAATAATATAAACTTGAATTAATGTTATAAAGTTGAATTAATATAAAGTTTAATGAATTTGATTAATAAATTTTAGGCTTATGCCTACTTTCATAAAAAAAAAAGACACAATATAAAATAATTTTTCAAGTCCTAGAAATGTTGAAAAAAAAAGGTCCTACAAATGTAAATTTCTATAAAAACCTATTAGATGGACACAAAATCTTCCGATATTTTTATTCTCAAATGATTTTCTAAAGGTGGGTGATTTGGAGAAGAATGCAAATTTTCCAGGAAAAAAAGCTAAAAACCTAAAAAATGCCCACCAAACACACCATTAAGTCACCGGCATAAGTCGGTGACCGGAGACAGCCGGAAATTGTCGAGACAGCCGCAAATTGTCAGCGACGTCTTTCTCTCTCTCTCTTTTATGCCGGCGACCGGAGACGACCGGAAATTGTCGGCGACGTCTTTCTCTCTCCTATTTCTTCTCTCTCTTCTTTCCCTCTCCCCTCTTTTCTTATCTCTCTTCTATGTGTAAGTTCCGGCGAAGGGGAAAACCTCTTCGCCAAAACCCTTCGTCTGATTTTCATACGAAGGAACCCTACCTTCGTCTGGAAATCAGACTAAGGCGTTTGGATCTGGTTCTTCAAGATCTAGATGAAGCCATCTCGTGTGGATCTGGAAGAACCAGATCTGGACGAAACAACTCGTCTGGAAAACCAGACGAGTTTTCGGCGAAGGGGAGATCCCCTTTGGCGGGATTTAGTGATCCCCCCTTTGCCAGGAGAGAGGATAAGAGGTGAAAGGGAAAAGAAGAAAGAGAGTGAAGAAAGAAGAGAGATGAAAGAGAGAGAAGAGCCAACCTGATTTGTGATGGTGCTCGCGCGAGATTAATGGTGGAAGTCGCTAGAATGTGGTAGAAGTCGTCGAAGTTCTAGTTTTTTTTTTGAATCAAAGGGAAACATATCCATTAATAAGTGATAAAATTACAATGATACAAGGATGATAATTGTTATTTCTCTCCTCTGAAGACTTCATGAGAGTTACATACTTTTAAATGCAAAGTGTCTCATGCAGGGAAAGAAATTGCACTAGACAAAGACACAAGGGATCTTAAAGATCCGAGAAAAGAGACCCTAAAGGTCTGACACAAGCATCCTAAAGATCCGTGAAAGGAGACCCTAAAGGTCTGACAATACCGAAATTATTATACTAACTGGAAGAACCACCGCCGTTGTCACCAGAAACCGCCGCCGTCACTGGAAACCGCCACCGTTACTGGAAAAACCGCCACCGTTACTGGAAAAACCGCCACCGGAAAACCATCGCCTTCACCAGAAAACCGTCACCGAGAAACCGCCGCCATCACCGGAAAACCGCCACCCTCATAGAAAAACTGTCTACACTAAATCCCAGAACCCCCATCACCACGCCATCACCGTAATCACAATCATGTTCTACTGTTCATCTTTTGCGAGTAGTCATGAGAAGATTCAACGTCCAATATCAAATCAAGGGCATAATCATAATATGGAACTTGATTGCTTGAACCATAAAAGTTAAAATCATCTTGAATGTACTCATCATCAACTTCAAAGAAGAACTCGTTCCAACGGAGATTATAAAACCATGAAATCCAAGATTTGTCTTCCCCATCAGAACCATCTCACTCAGATTCTTCTACGGAACACTTAGCTTTGGAGAGAGAAGCAGAACGAGTGTCTCTATGATCAGGAGGTTGCTTTTTTGAAGATGTTGAAGGAATTGACAATCTTTCTTTATCTTTCCCATTCAAACCTCTTGAAGAAGATGGTGAAGATTTCTTAAGATGTTTATCTAGTGCATCATTGGTTTTTTTAGATGTTTATTAGAAAACAAAAAAAAGGAATCCGGCAAAGGGAAGACCCTTCTCCGGAGAGGCAAATAACTTTTGTTTCCACCCAATACAGTACGTGGTTAAGAGAGTTTTGACTCCTTTTAAGTACAACATGGATTTATAAAGTAAATTACAACATGAACATATAGAGCAACATGAAAGTAAAGAAGTATAATATTACAAAAATGAAATGAAAAGACTCCAAAGTACAATATTTTTGTTGAATCATTTGATTACCCAAACCGAACATAAAAAAAACTACTGGGCCGGTGAATTTGAAGGAACCATCTTTAGATTTAGTAACCCCAAAAGAGATAGGGGATTCCCAATAACACTTCAAGATATATTCATTGGTTCATGAAGATGGAGATGATTTTTCAAGATCAAAGAGATATACCCATGTTAACTTCCTCTTTCCTTTTCTCTTCAACTCTTTGTTACTCCAAAAACTGAAAAGTGAGATTACATGTAACATAAAATTTAAACTTGAACTTTCTCTAATAAACAGGAAATTGGGTTGGAGACCCAATTTTTTGTTTTTTTTTGTCAAAAAGACAAGTTATCTTTTTTTCCTTCTAGGCACCATGAAAAGTTTGGAAATAGGCTTGAAGGACAATTCTAAAAATCCCTTAATTTTGTATACCTGAATTGACCTTTGTATAAAGGAAAATTTTAGAAACACCCTCAGATTTTCCAAAAACCCTCACATTTTATATAATCTTACTTCTTAGTTACTTATTTTGTTAGGGTTTGATTTTGCGAAGCTTTGCAAACTAGTTTGCAAACTGATTTGCAAACTGGTTTGCACTACTTTGCAAATTGGTTTGCAATCTGGTTTGCCTTGCAGAGCTTTGCAAACTGATTTGCAAACTGGTTTGCAATCTGGTTTGCCTTGCAAAGCTTTGCAAACTGATTTGCAAATTGGTTTGCACTAGTTTGCAATCTGGTTTGCCTTGCAAACTAGTTTGCACTGCTTTGCAAATTGGTTTGCAAACTGGTTTGCAAACTAGTTTGCAATAAGGTCAGTTTTGTCTTTTCCCTATATTAGATAATTTACAAAAATGTCACAGGGAGCTGAAGCCCATAAAAAATTGTCCAATCCTTTTTAACCAAAGGCCAAAGTTTTTAGGGAGTTTTGGCCAAATTTCCCTTCTCTAAAAAGTGAAGAGGGATCGAGATTCCTCTGACAAATCAAGATTTTGTGGGATTTGGGTGAAGAGGTTATGGAACCGGTTAGGCAGTGACAATTTTGTGGGATCGGGTTGTGTTTAATCAGGGGAGGAATTTTGATGTGTGGGTCGTTCACAATTCAAAATTAAGAGACATTATCTTTGATTAGCAAAGTTGAACCGTTCACACGTGGCATTATGTTATTGGAAAAAAGTGAGAGATATTGTGGGAAAAAGTTGGCATGGGATTTTTGATGGGAAGATCTCCTCAACGGATCTTCTCCCCCTCTTCCAAATCTATCTATCTATCACCGTCTCCAACTTGCTTCTCTCTCTCTCTCTCTAAACCCCTCCCAACTTCCTCGCCCTATAAAATCTTCATCTCTCTAGTTTCGTACTCTCCCAACTCCAATCACCTAAAACAGAAAACCTAGGGTTTATTATTCAATCCTCTTCTCTCTCTCTCTATATGTATATATATAAATGGAATTGTTGTTAGTATAAGCTATAGAGATAATGGCAACTACTTCTACTACTCACTTTGCTTCTTCTTCTTCTTCTTCTCCGTTCATTCGTCTCAAACACAAAACTCTTGATTCAATTCATCCTCAGTATCTTGAACTGCATTTTCAGAACAAGAGAAAAAGATCCACAAGCATCATTTGTTCTGACTCTGTGTCTCTCATTCGAAGGAAATCTGGTTCAAGGAAGAGTGTTGTTGAGAATGCTGATGATTTGATCAGGTCGGATTCCAACAAAACTCAACGTCAAGTTCGTATTCAAGCTATTCCTACTACTACTCCTTTCGCTTCATCTAGGTATTCATTCTGTTTACCCATCTAAATTGTACTAGTGCTTAGTTTGATCTGTCACTTAACTTCAATTTTGATGCTTCCGCTGATATTCTCACTGTAATGTACTTAGTAACCCTAGATAGATCAACTTGATTTTCCCTAAAAAGCATCAACCTTTTTCGCCATTACACTTGATAATTTAAAGTTTGCAAACATTAATTGATCAGCTCTACCTTTGATGGAATATGACCAGTATGTATAGAGTTCAATCAGTTAATGTTTAAAGATGACATTTTTTTTTTACTGAAAAAAGAAAAGCATTTTTCTCTTGCTGTTTACTGCAGACCTCGTGGTGCTTCGGAACAAAAGAAGTTCTATCCTCGGTGTACTCCGAGAAATACTGCCCCACAGTCTCGTGACACTCCACCTAAAAGAGGTAATGAATCAACAATAAACCATATAATGTCTAACCTAATGCGTGTTTCAGTTTTGGACTTATAGTGTGTCAATTAGTTAAAGGATGAATTTTTAGGATTATCATAAATGCCTGGTAATTCAAGTTATACTATCCCTGTAGATACTGGTATTGCTAATGAGAAAGATTGGGGAATCAGTTTGTTAAATGAAAATGTAAACGAAACTGGTACAAATGAAGATGGAAGTACTTGGTACCGTGAAAGTGGAGAAGACGTTGGAGAAAATGGGTATAGATGCCGCTGGACTAAGATGGGTGGTCAATGCCAGGATGGTTCTTCGGAATGGAAAGAAACGGTATACTTCTGCTTATACTAAGATTCGTGTATGACCTACATTGTCCTTTGTCTTCTCGTGTAATTTTTCTTTTCTGTTTGATCACGAAGCACCCTTTTCCCAAATGTGTGAAATAGATACTAGTTTTTTGTTCATTCTGGTGTATCAATGCTGCTACTCAACCATTTAGCATATTGCAACGATGCATCTTTACTTTGTTTTCAAAACCAGGATGACTGTTATCCAATGTAGATGCGTTTAATTGGCTTTTTTAGTATCTTAACAGTGGTGGGAGAAAAGTGATTGGACTGGATACAAAGAACTAGGTAGTTACTCTCTTTATCATTCATCACTTTCTTCTTTGATATGCTAAATGCTATCTCGAATTTGCACAATTATTGTTCTGGTGCTTATTTTCATTAGTTACGGTTCCTATAGGCGTAGAGAAATCAGGGAAAAACGCCGAAGGGGATGCGTGGTGGGAAACATGGCAAGAAGTTCTGCATCAAGATGAATGGAGGTAGCTTTAAAATAAACTTATGTACTATTTTTGTAAGTTATGAAGAATCTACCACCGAGTTTGATCTGCCTAAATATGTAATATTCTGAATTACAGTAATTTAGCAAGGATAGAGCGAAGTGCGGAGAAACAAGCGAAATCAGGAACTGAGAATGCAGGATGGTATGAGAAATGGTGAGTGTGAATCTCAGTATTACTCTATAGCTTCATACTTAAGTAGAATCGATTCGATTGTGAAAAGGAAGCATATAATGGTGATTTATTTCTTGCATGTAGGTGGGAGAAATATGATGCTAAAGGTTGGACAGAAAAAGGAGCTCATAAATATGGTAGGTTGAACGAGCAATCGTGGTGGGAGAAATGGGGAGAGCACTACGATGGAAGAGGATCCGTCCTAAAATGGTTTGTTCAAAACTCTCTTGTTTGACTTCAATTTTATCTAGTTGAAATATTGCGGGTGTCGAGGTTTCTATTGACTATCAAGTTTCTCTATCTCTTCCTTTTCCCAGGACAGATAAATGGGCAGAGACAGAATTAGGAACCAAATGGGGAGACAAGTGGGAAGAAAGGTTTGTTTCAGGCATAGGATCACGACAAGGAGAGACGTGGCATGTTTCACCTGCTGGAGAACGTATGCTTCTTCTCTTTGTCATCCAATCTCCAATTGCTACACTCCTTACTCTTAAACTGTTTGAAATGCAACCAACCTGCATGATTACAGCCTGATGCTTTTTGGTACAGCAAACTTATCTTACTAGATCATTTTAAATACCCAAATGTCATACACCAATATAAGCTAATATTGAGCAGCAGAGGTAGGAAATCGGTAATTAATGCAAACCTTAAAACCATATTTAAGAAAAACCTTTTCTCTGAAGTAACTAGTTATGTACCGTCTTTATTGTGATTAGTTACCATGCTTTCCCTAATTTTGTTTTTACAATTTGTCATGTCCTTCACAAACTTAAATATCACTGAGATGTTTTTCATGTCATTTCAAGGTTGGTCGAGAACGTGGGGAGAAGAGCACTTCGGAAACGGGTAAGTACCTCCGCAATGTGGAAACGTCCTATAACCATTATACCAACTTAGCTTGTATGGACGAACTGTTACTCTTCAGTGTAGTTCCTATATCGACTTGATTCAATGTTGTCTGAACAAGCAAAGTTTATATCTTCAGGAAAGTACACAAATACGGTAAAAGCACAACAGCTGAAAGCTGGGATATCGTTGTGGATGAGGAAACCTATTATGAGTAAGCTCATATAATCTGTATACATAACTTTAGATTGGAATTTGTCCCTCCTGCTAAATCAAAACTAACGAAAACTGCATTTTCTATCTCGAAGGGCTGAACCTCATTACGGATGGGCAGACGTCGTGGGTGACTCCAGCCAGTTGCTATCAATTCAGCCTCGAGAGAGACCACCTGGTGTCTACCCACATCTCGAGTTTGGGTCTTCTTCACCACCTCCAATTGATGAACAACCAGGCTCACTTTCACAATGAAGTGTAGAATTCAGAAATATTTATTTTTGAGACCATATTTCTTGTACTCAAAAGACTGAAATAGTGTGTAAACAAAACAGTAGAAATGTTAGTTTTTTATTTAATCATTCTTTCATTTTTGGCATACTTGTTAATCACATCTTTTGCCTTGATTTTGTTATGTTGATCTATAGTCTCGATATCACGTATCATTTTAATTTGATTCCATGAACAAAATAGACTTAAAATGAAAGCTTTACATACATCTACATTACAATGATCCATGATGTTTATGTATCTGCTGAAAAATTGGGTCAGAAGCAACGGGAAAGGGAATCAAACACGTACAGGAAAGCTTTGTTTAATGACTTCAGTCTGAAAGCAGCTCTTCCAATTCTGTTGGTTCCTCAGATTTCATAACTTCGTTTGCTATGGTAACAAGTATTTCGATCTCAAAAACTAGAGTTTGACTATTATGGCGTATTGTCTGAAGATCTTTGTTCAAAGATAACTGTGTTTTTGCTTATACGTACTAACACATCGTTCTAATAGTGATATATTGTCGTACTAATAATAGTGATATATGGTTTTTATAATGTCAGTGGGAGTGAAAAATTGTGATTCATTTGTTTATGATATTTATCACTCTACAAGAGAACAATATTTTTTTTTTACTCTTACAAAATACAAATAGAGTTGTTATCCAAATTATATGTTGTATAATCATGGGTTTTTATCTTAATCAAGATTTAGAGAGTTTATCTCTCTTTTTTTAAAAAAAAAATACGTAGATGAGTTCGAGTAGGTGTACTATATTATCAACTGGATCGTTATTATTTTTTATTTATACTCAAATTCAATAATCTTCGATTTACACTTGCATACAATTGAATACGGGGGTTTTGGTATTGCCCAGTAGATATGCTGCCAACTCTACTACCGTGGTTGGCAAATATAGTCCAATCAATCATATTCAACACTATATTTTTATTTTTATTTTTGTTTAAAGGATATTCAACACTGTATAGTATTAGAATATAAAAATGTTCACAAAATCTTGTTTAGATTATAAGTTGCTTAGGTCTCAACAGGCAGGCAGGGCAGGGGCAGATCCCTTCTGAGAGGTTATATTCTAGAGAGAGAAAATAAAAAATAAAACACAGCACAGGGGAGAGTGATAGAGAGAGAGAGTGAGGAAAGAAGAAGAGAAGAGAATGTGTTCATTGACATTCAAGTGGTCAACCCTCATTCCATCAACTTCTTCTTCATCCCATTCTCCTAATATCTCATCATCATCATCACATCGCTCTCTCTCTTCTTCCTACGTTAGATTCCCAATTAAAACCAGCAGAAGAGGAAGATGTTTTTTAATACGCTCTTTTAATTCTCCCGGTGATAATAATAACACCAATGAAGCCGGCTACACCAAACCCCCAGACGGTACTCTGGTAATCTCTCTTACTTATATTTGAATTATACAATTAGGGTCTAGTGATGAATATAAGGACATGGGTTTTGTTATTATTGTGTTTGTAGATAATGTGTTTGTCTTAATTCCTCAAAGAATTTATGATTTGTTCGAAAGTTTACTTCCTACCCTTTTTGTGTATTTTCACTAGCCATAAAAGTAGGGGGTAATTTGATGATACAACTAGGGTTTAGTGATGAAAATGAGCATGGGTTTTGTGACCATTGTGTTTGTAGATAACATGTTTTGTTTTAATTCCGCAAAGAGTTTATGATTTGTTCGAAAGTTTACTTTTGAATACTTTTTGTGGTTGTTCATTAGCCGAAAAGTAGGAGGGATATTTTGCTCGAGTATGTTAAAAATGTCCAACCTGAATTCATGGAGTTATTCGTGAAAAGGGCACCCCAGCAGGTCTGTTTTCCGCCCTGCTTCTTCAATTTTTGATTTGTTTGTTGAAGTTTCATGTTGCCCTATCAATTTGAAAGACAAATTCAATGTGGGTTTTCCTGTATGTAGGTAGTTGATGCCATGAGGCAGACAGTGACGAATATGATCGGAACTCTACCCCCTCAATTTTTCGCTGTAACGGTTACTACTGTGAGTATTTGCTTCAACGTCATGAAATTCTTTTGCTTTATTGATTAATGAGCAATCTTGGGACAGTGTTCAACTTTTTTGTCTTGGGTCTGCATTAGTTGTGTAGTACTTTTGAATATTTAGTGCTCGTTGTGGTAGTAAAAACGCTTGGTTCTTTGTTCAGGTTGCTGAGAATCTAGCTCAGCTCATGTACAGTGTTTTGATGACTGGCTACATGTTTAGAAATGCTCAATATCGTATGGAACTGCAGCAGAGTCTGGAACAGGCTGCTCTCCCCGAAGTTCAAGAAAATAAAGTAATTTTCACTTCGCTTTATTTAGTTACTACTTTCTAGTCGTTGTGCTTGGTGGCTGTGGGCATCATTTTCTTTCTGTTTATGTTTGAATGATTCTGCAATTTGCATCATCTAGAAAGTGGCCTTCGAGAGTCCGACTTATTACTTGTGCAACCCGTTATTCGTGCTCATGATTGTTGCAGGATAAACCAGATTATGCACCAGGGACTCAGAAAAATGTGACAGGGGAAGTTATCAGGTGGAATAATGTGTCTGGTCCTGAGAAAATAGACGCGGTAAAATACATTGAAATACTTGAAGCCGAAATTGAGGAACTAAATCGTCAGGTTGGAAGAAAGGCCTTCAGTGGACAAAATGCATTGTTGGATTACCTTAAATCTCTTGAGCCACAAAATCTGAAGGTAGGAGGCAAAGCGAACTGATGGTTAAATGCATTTTCAGTTATTTCTGTATCATCCTTTAAGTTTTTGTTGCATCTGCTAATTGGTGGGCTGGTAAAATACGTCTAGTTTCAGCGCAGTTATTTGGAATACTGACATGTTTTCACTTTCTAATGCTAATTGATTTCAATGGACAAAGAAGCTTTGTCCACCTGATTGTGGCACTGATGAAAATTATGAAATGAATCATGGAGAGACCCTAAAAGCTAAAAGATGAAGATCTAAAACAAAAATACAGGTTTTTCAATTTTTTTCTTCAAAAACTAGTATCTTTTTTTCCATCTTCTTCAATGAATCTGGTTCGCTCTTAAATACGATCTGGTTCGCTCTTACCGGCGATCTGGTACGCGAACGCACCCTAAAAGGGTACGCGCGAACCAGATCGCGGTTCGTCACTACTCCTAGCGAATCTGGCAACCTTGGTCTGGTCACCAAATAATGGGTCTCATGACAACGACCGTTTACATATAGAAATGCTCTATCTGTGGATTTATCATCAAAGATACCAAAGTAAACTTCGGCTAGGTATTACAGTATAAGCTCATGTTCCTTTTACCAGCTATTCATCCTTATGGAGTCACTCTTTTCAGCATTAGTAGTAGTCATTTACAATCTTGTATCTGGCATGCGTGGAGTTGTTAAGTGTTTAACGTGCCCAACTTATGCAGGAACTATCTAGTAATGCCGGTGAGGATGTTGTCGTGGCTATGAACACCTTCATAAAACGTCTCTTGGCAGTTTCAGATCCCTCGCAAATGAAGGTTTGCCTTCACTAAGAACAACTTCCCTTGTCCCATTTTCTATTGTTTATCAATACATGATAATGTTTTTCATTAATATTTCCAACTAGAACGAGTTCTAATTTTTATACTCAATTTTAGTCCTGGACGATATTTACTTAAGTGATAATAGAACTCCACTGGCCTTTTAGACCCGTTCAAAAATGTCAAGTCATGAACTGATGAATGTCGGTTTTAGTTCTAAAAGTACCACAGCACGATTTCCGGTTGATTGACATATTCAGATTCATTCTCATCATTGATTTGCAGACATCAGCAACAGAGACGAGCGCACCAGAACTAGCGAAGCTTCTTTACTGGCTCATGGTGGTTGGGTATAGCATTCGGAACATTGAGGTGCGATTTGATATGGAGAGGGTACTTGGAACTTCTCCAAAGCTGGCCGAGTTACCTCCAGGAGAGAACATCTAGACAGCGGTCAGCGAACGAAACAAGTCAGGGCTAGAACTGTAGAATATCTCAGATGACAATTTATATGTTCTAGTTCGAATAAAATAGTGCAATCTTTACATGTAATCATTTTCGGTTCGCCCCTTTAGGGCGAGAATATATTATTGTTCTTCGTTAATGGAAAGGTGCTAGCTTTAATTCTTAGTGAAAGTTATTGATTGAAAATTCTCTGTGACAAGATGTTTTCTTGCGACTGTTTTTTAGGCTCTGAAGTACACACGTGAAAAAAAACCTCAAATACCATTTTCTGGATCCCCCCTAACGCCGCTTTTCATGTTAAAAACACAGTAAGAGTGATCGAATGTGCAGAGAAACAAGAATGATTAACAACATTGAGGAAGAGGAGGCGCATTCTTGTTCTTCCTCAATGTTGTTAATCATTCTCGTTCCTCTGCATATTTGATGTTTGTTATAACAAGTATGGTTGAGAAAACAAAAAAGTGATTTTCTTCTTTCACCTACAAATGAGAATTACCACCTACAAGTGAGAATTACCTAGTGTTTTTTTGGGATCAAGTAACCTGAAAATTGACACTTGTTGCAAACAATCCCATATCCGAGGTGATACGGAGCGTGGGGCTCTCTTTTAGAGGTTAAATATCATTTCCTATTTAGTCTTTTTAATACCGCGAGACTTCGAAGTGCCAAAAGGGATAGTATCACTAGTAACCTAGAAGGCTTGTCCGCATCATTCTATAACATGTTATCAGCACGATTCGTTCTATTGTGATGTGGTTTTGGGATTGTGTGAACCACTAAGCCTAGAAGTGTCAAATAACCGGTATCACTAGCAACCAAGAAAGTTGTTATGCACCATTATACAACAAGACAGGTGAATATAAGACCATTTTTTACTCCGTTTTAAACCACATGTTATCAACACGATTCGCTCTACTATGATGTCCAAAAGTATTAAAATGGACAGTATCACTAACAATCGAGAAGACTGTTTTTTACTCTCTTTTAAACCCACAGCCTCAGGCCCTATTTTGTTAGTGCTTGTATACTACTAGTAGTTGTGAGTTGCCACGACACGAGATTCTGAGAAATTGTCTTCCTTGTCATTAACCTCCTCCTGAATTTCACAAACTAAACCCTAGAAACACACAAGCAAGGTAAAACCCTTTTCCATTTTATCTTGTTATTATACCCAACAATGGATCGTCGGTCGGTTTTGATTAACAAACTGTTTCTTTCCTTTCAATCTCTGTTTGTTTCCTTTCAATTGTTACTTAGTTAGAGATTTTCTTGTTTAATCTGTGTGTGTGTGTGTGTGTTTCCCCCGTTAATTTGAGCTTCAATGTTGTATTTCTTATTATTTGGTCACAATCGGTTCTTGAATTGGCAATTCTAACATCTTTCTCTCTCTTCATTTTGCACATGTATGTGTATTCCAGTGTGCAAAAAATAATAAATTAGTATATAATAATGCTTGAAAATCTATTGACTCCTTAGTTAGGGTTCATATTTTAATTGAGTAGTGTGTACTGAATTATCTCTTTCAGTTACCATGTTCAGTTCTTTACATTAATTTGGAGCAACTCCGGCCCAGACGAAGCTTAGGATCATGAGGGTTACAAATATGCAAGGTGGTTCACTTCCTAATGGACTAATGAGCAAAATGTGTGTAAACAAAATGACAAGGGTTTCCAGCCTTGGTTGTGCTCAGGCAACTATCAAACTAGTATCACCGACGAATAAGAACGGCACGAATTCGACCAACAGTATGAGTATTTGTCATCGCCGTACGAAGTTGTTGTTGCTTTCGCAGGCAAGCAGAAGGCGTGCTTTTCACGTGGTCAGTAATAAGGTTTCAGACTGCGATCATGGTGGTCCCTATGATGTTGAGGAGACACCTAGTTCAGAGAACGATTGTGTTCCAAGCCGTTCGAAGGAGGGAACTTTGTAAGTCTTACGTGATTTCTTTAGATTTCACTGTTTTATTCAAGTTGGTACCTGAAATGACCTCCCGACAGACATAATCTATGCCCCACGAGTATATACTTCTCTTTTATTATTTTGCCTGCACCAGGATAAGAAATACCCATTTCCTCGTGAAAAAAAAACTTTTGCCTGCACGAGGATATGTTGTTTTTTCTTCAATGGGTCATAATGTTCGGTCTTAACACGACACATCACGTTTTAGACAGTGAAACTATTGAAGCGGATAGGCCCTATAAATCTTTTTTCTTTAATAGAGCGACTCATTATGATTTTTATTCAGCTGTTAATAACTTGTATCTGTTATCAACAGGCCAACAGAGACAACAATCAGTCAATCAAGTTCCCGAAATATCATGCATGAACTTGTATCTCTTTCTTTACCAGCTATTGGTGGACAAGCTCTTGACCCCTTAGCACAACTGATGGAGACAGCTTATATTGGGAGGATTGGTAAATTTCTATGCCTTTCTACACTTGGTGCTTTACAATTTCATCCCATGCACATCGATTACTAGGTTGGTTTGAATTTGGAGGTTCTGATTAGTCTGTCAATTTTTCATCCATTAAAAAAAATCTTATTTCTAAAGGTCCTGTGGAGTTGGCTTCTGCTGGTGTTTCCGTGTCGATCTTCAATGTCGTATCAAAGCTATTCAATATTCCTCTTCTTAGTGTAGCAACTTCTTTCGTGGCGGAAGACATCGCAAAAAGTGCAAGTAAAGAATCTGCTTCAGGTGAAATTAAAGATTATTTGCTGGCAAGTGTAAGCAAATACCAAGAATTATTATTTTCTGTAGCTAATCCTGGCTATTTTTTTTTTCCAGATGGGGGTAATGGTGATGGTAGACCACTTGAAGGGACTGAGAGAAAGCAATTAGCATCAGTATCTACTGCTCTGTTATTAGCTCTTGGGATTGGTACATTTGAAGCTTTAGCACTGTATTTGGGTTCTGGGTTTTTCTTGAATATTATGGGCGTATCTTCAGTAAGTTATTCATATTTTTCCTTTTGTAATATTATTTATGAAATGTACATACCCGGCATCCCCCTGGCTCTTCACTTTGCATAGAAGCACGAGTCGTAGACAGTTCATTAAATTGTCTTTTGGTGAAAACTTGTGTCCTTAGAATATTTCTTCAAAATCATATCTCTTTCCTCTTCCGTTGCCTCTCAGACTCTTCATGCATGTTAATTATACAGGGAGGAGTATATCTTAAACTCGTTCCCTGAACAGGCTTCATCCATGAGGGTTCTAGCACAACAATTTCTATCCCTGAGGGCCCTTGGTGCTCCTGCAACTGTAGTTTCTCTCGCTCTTCAAGGCGTTTTTCGTGGTTTTAAGGATACAAAGACTCCTCTGTTTTGTCTAGGTAAGTATCTCTTGAAGTTATAAATAAGATATATTTACTTGTATTAGTTGAAGAGTTTGATATATCTTCGCGCGTCACCAGGTTCTTTTTTTTTTCCTTTTGTTCACTTTGAGCATATTGTACACATCGTATCCCTTCTTTTGGCCTTTTAAGAAACAGTCTCTGTGGAGCTCTCTGTCAAAAGGTCCAGATCTACATGTTTGCGATAACAGTATCCATTTTTAACTATCCAATTCTAGCATTTTGATGGTCTATGACTCTATGTGCTGCTATTTGATTGGAATTTCATCTTACTATAGTGTTCTTAGAGGTACTGCCATATTTGTGTGCACTGAGTGGTTATATAGTAGTGCTGATAAAACTCGTACAGCCATAACATCAGGAACTGACCTTTCAATCTCCTGCTTCACAAATTTCACTATCCAGTTGTAACACTGTGCCTTGGAATGGTGAGAGAAATAATTTTTTTTTCAGTATGTTCTGAAGTTTTAGTTGAGCAATTCGAGTAAAAACGTCAATGAGCAAAAAGTGTGTGGAATGGTTATGAGTCTTCAAGGCTACCTTAGAATTATATAAAAAGAGGTTAGAGTTTGTCTAAGAAATTAAAGTATTCCTTATTAACTGTTTGTTTACATTTGATAAATTTTGAGACATAGATTTCTTTGACGAGCAGTTTATCTGTTATTTTTTTTCTCTATTTGTCATGTAAAATACTGGATGTTGATGAAATAAAGTGTATCATTTGTGGTCGCCAAATATTAAAGCACGGCCTACTATATAGTAATACTTGTAAAATTAAGAGAAACTAGCTTACTTGGAGACTTTTTTCTTTCTGCAAATATTTTAGCCCATTTAATTTGTTTTTTCCCGGCTATTGTGTTCTATTAGGATACTGGTTAACCTACCCCCATCTGAGTATCTGCTTTTATACCAGACTTCCTTTCTACGAACTGATATTTTGATCTATGTGCAGGAGTTGGCAACTTTTCAGCTGTACTTTTGTTCCCATTGCTTATGTATTCGTTTCGCCTCGGTGTAATTGGTGCAGCTATTGCTACTGTTTTGTCTCAGTATGTTCATCTTTCCACCCCCTTCTCTTACACTTAATGTCATCGAAGAAACACCGTACTTAGTAATGGTTACCTGAAAAAAATATGGACGGGCCAAATGATGTTTTTTGTGGTTGCTAATGCTATTAACTGATTTTTGGCCGTTCTAAGAAGCAAGCATAAGTTGATCTCTTAGGTTTGTAGGAAGCAAGCATCCTATAAGAAATATAAGTTGTTTTTAGTGTAAAGATACTTCCTCAGTTAACAGTAATATCTGGAAGGTCTTCAAATGAAAGCTAAGAATAGTTTATATATGACATGTTTTAGTGGTGTAGGTCTGTAGGAGATCCTCTTAGAAATCATATGTGAATCTGAGTTTTTGGTGAGATTGGTGTTTTTTGCTACGTTTTGTATATTAAATTCACCGCTTAGTCTCCAATATGCACATTGTACCTTTTTTTTCTTTCTTTACTGATTGAGCCTTTTAACCAATCGTACTTGTTTATTCTATTAAAAAAAATTCAGGTACATTGTGACATTTTTGATGGTGTGGTTTCTTAGTAAGAGGGCTATATTATTGCCTCCAAAGATGGAAAATCTGCAGTTTGGTGGCTATCTAAAATGCGGTGAGTGTTTACTGTGTTTTGTTGTTGGTAATAACATCGCTAGCATGTATGGTTGATGAAATGGCTTTGCTGGGGACAAATTAGTGATCTATAATCTTGCCGCCAGTGATGTTTAAAAATACTCACGTCTTCTTTTAATTAAGAATTTCCCTTGGTTTCAGCACACATTTGCATGTATTTAATAACAGATGCGTACTTTTAGGTGGCTTCCTTGTTGGAAGAACTTTAGCTGTCCTTGCTACCGTGACACTTGGAACGTCCATGGCCGCTCGTCAAGGGCCAGTAGGGATGGCGGCTCATCAGATATGCTTCCAAGTGTGGTTGGCTGTATCTCTCCTTACAGACGCCTTAGCTTCATCTGCTCAGGTATCTGGCTTAGCAATCTCAACCGAAGTTTCAATTTGTTTTCACTTGCTTTCTGACTACTTTTTAACATAAACTGTTATAAGAGAATCTCATATGAACCAGTTACATGAATACTGCTATTTCATTTTCTTTGGCATAAACCTAGATCTTCTAGCCACTGCAATACTACCAGTCTCATTTTACTTCTTGAGATACAGGCCTTCCCTTTTTCATCGTTGTATGTGAATACTCATAGTCATAGTTCACATCTTTAACATTGGTCATCTCAAACTCTTATCTCTGCTCATTTTTCTAATGATCGATAGGCTATGATTGCAAGTTCTTTCTCAGAGGGTGACTATCCCAGAGTGAAAGAAGTAACTTTTCTTGTATTGAAGGTGAGTTTTTCCGCATATCCCTTAATTTAAGGCTTTGTATCGGATTCTAGATTTGAACTAGTTCTACCCCACTTCTTACTGTTTCCTAGTAATCGATTGCATCTTTTGTAATGGTTATACAAATTTCTCCAGATAGGGCTGTTTACCGGTGTTTTCTTAGCTTTAGTTTTGGGGGCATCTTTCGGTACCCTTGCCACATTTTTCACCAAGGACGTGGAAGTCCTAGGAATTGTTAGATCTGGAATACTGGTACGTGCATCTATCTGCCCATTTGTCTATATCACATTTTTGTGCTCTTGGTACCATTCTATTTTGCCCCATTCTTTTACTTGTCAATGACATTCTTGATGTTACCTTCTTCTACAGTTTGTCTGCGCCAGTCAACCGTTTAACGCTGTAGCTTTTATTTCTGATGGTCTCTACTTCGGTCTTTCAGACTTTGCATATTCGGCTCAATCTATGGTAAAGATGTCCTCAAGATGTTTTAGATATCGATTTCCTTTTTGTTAGTTAGTGCACATAAACTCATCATGTAAATTGCTTTGTCCTAAATAATATCGAATTGATATTGTAGATGGTAGTTGGAGCTGTATGTTCTACATTTTTGCTATATGCTCCTTCTGTATTTGGTCTTCCGGGTGTTTGGATGGGTCTATCTCTTTTCATGGGATTACGTACGGTAGCAGGATGTATCAGGTAAAAATAGAAGCTTATTTTCATCTGAAATCAATCCATTTAGGTTTTCGATACGCTTCCAATAGTTTATTTTAGACATCCTTGCTGTTTTCTTACTTTTATTTCAGATTAATGTCAAAGTCGGGACCATGGTGGTTCTTGCACAGAGACTTACAGAGAAGCGAGGTTAGTGTAAATGAAGACTTGACCTTCTTATTTGTTTCTGTGAGATATGCAACAATTGAATCTTCAATCTTCACAATTGTTTCGTCTTCATAACGTTTCCCACACAAACTTACAAAATCACTGCCACTCTATTTTATACACTAGATCTTTCAATTCCCAGTCATGAGATTCTTTCCACTCCTGATTTTCTAGGTTGCTGGATAAAATTTGAAGGGGTGTAACGGATATGATAATCGCATTTGTCTACGACATATAAGCCTCTTGCTGGGTACTTCCTGACCGAGCTGTAATATGCTCTTGTAGTTAAAACTGTTGTTTCTCTCAGAAGTATTTTTACATTATAATTCTTTTTTGATCAAGTTGAAATAAGGCTACGTACATTACAAGTTGCCAATTTTGAAACTCATTTCTCTTTACTTCAATTTTCTCATTAATCTCTAATCTACAATTATGTAATAGGGAAACAACGAACACAGAAAAATTAGAAATTTTCTCAGTAACATCGTGATCGGGGCTATTTCTCTATCTTAAGAGCTCAATCATAATGAAATTTGGTTTGTTGTTTTTCTAGAATTTAAGAACAATTAAGGGAAACCTAGTTTATGTATCTGTCCCATGTCTTAACTCACAAAAATGCAAATAGATTCATGCAAGAACTCAGACATTCCAATACATACTGGGATTGGAAAAAAGAAAATTGTTTATACACAAATTGGTGGTGTGGTTATCATAATTCAATAATACTCCTCTACCTCGACTGTGAGAAAGAGATGTTTTCAGGAAACTAACATCTCTTTCTCTTTCTCTAACCTCTCTCTATCTCTGATTTTAGTAGCTCAGAGTGAGACCGTCGAAACAAGTGGTCTGATTGTATTGCACTTGCTCTTTGAAATTCTAGAACAGAACATAAACATCAACAGAACTGATGATAATAGAAATAACCTAAAGTATGTCCTTATCTCCTGTATACCTAGCTCAAGCACCTCTGTCCTCTTCCCATATCTACTGCTTCTCTCCATTAAATACCCTTCTAAATACTCGTCTATTGATATCCACTTGTCTGATTTCGAATCTGAAGTTTTCGTGTTAATCCCATCGAACCGGTTCTTAGCGGTGTTGAACAATGTGAAGAAGACACCACACCAGTCATCGAGAACTCTCTGAAACACCGAAAATAAAAAACAGTCGTTTAGATTTTGTAGTTAACATAGAAAGGAGCGTCTGTCTAGCTCTGTGGAGTTACTTACATTGAAGGTGGTGATATCAGTAGGATTGAACATCCTAAAGCAGTCCTTTGACGAGGCATCTGTGTCTCCATAGATCTGGTTATCACGCGAAAATAGAAGCGGTTATGATTTCAGGACAGGACATCGCCTCTGGAACGATAGTTTATGAACATTATAACAGTGTACCGACCTCAAAGGTGAACGCCATGGGGACCTTGGCGACTTCATACATGTAATCTGTTGCAGTTCCATGTGCTAGATACCTGCAACATATAACAATCAGATAGGAGGATCGAACAACACTGAATATGTTAGATTTGTGATTGGTCCCTAGAATTATTTGAATGTACAAAGACAAATTACTATTTTCCACTCTGATGCTAAGAAGTCGATCTCGAGTCCTGTAAAGGGGAAAGGAACTACGAAGACTTCAAAGGTGACTTATCCGTGTGAACTATAAACTCTTTTTCACGCAGCGTCTAGTTTTCTTAAAATCAAGTTGAATCATCTAGCAATCTAGCATCAACTTTTAGGTAGCAGCTAGATTATAAACTCTAGGGAGATCTTCAGTGTTTGTTAAGTCCAGATATGATTGAATACTAACCCAACTGAGCCGCCACCAGATCCAACTAAGCATCGCCCATGGCAGTGTAAATCGTTCAAGTCTTCAAGCAGTGACTTCATCACATGAGAGGCTAATCCATCTGGTGTCGTGTTCCGGTGGTCGTATGGCATGAAAAGGGCCTGCAGTGATCATGTAAGACCGTGATTTTACATAAACAATTCTCAGGAACTCAGTCTCAAACACAAACAAAACAACACTGGTATAGCACGCGTTACCTCCATTCCAGAATGAACATTAACCCACACATGTGGATCAAACGATTTGGTGAGTTGCCGCATCATTTGAGTCTCAGGCTCACTAAAAGGACCTGTTCCAGGATTCTCTTCATATGGATCATAATCCTACAATTTGGACAGACAAAATCTTAGTGATATGGTTATGTATTCCGTGTGGGTAGGAGACATAAAGAAGGCAATCCAAGTGGATGGATGAGTGTCAATATTTGAGGTAAAACATCGGTAAAACCAGATCCATAACGAACATAATGAGGTGAGGAACTAACTTTTTCTTTTTTGCCCCAGTCTACACTCCAATTTCGGTTAAGATCGACTCCTCTTCCTGCAGATTAAGACAGACGGGCAGTAAGACCAGTAAACAACGGAAGGTACTAGTATTTAGCATCAGAAGGTGAAGAACAAGAGATCCTTTCTTACCGTTTCGTCTCTCACAGAGATCTCCCGCTTCAACAAGTTTGCGACCGTTTAAGTTTTCCAAAGGTACCACCTGAAACCCACATCAGGATTCCACTCAGACATTATTATTATTATTACTCTTTCCATGGAAGTTGGTTGATGAATCCAGTTTAAACAAGACAAATTTGTTACCTTTATGACTAGATTCTCTAGTATACTGTTTAGGGAAGATGGATCGACATTTGAGGTTCGTTGTTCTCCACTCAAGATGGAGAGAAGTCTGAACGCGAGTTCAGAAGTAATAAGCTCCCTCCCATGCTGTCCGAAACTCTGGAAGACAAGTAATCATCTGTCAAAAACACCAGATATTATGACAAATCTGAGATAACCCTTTATCGCCTCCTCAACTCTGAACTAATAAAAATCGTCTTCACAAGGTAAAGTTATCCTAATTTCAAATTTCTAGCCCAATATGTAGGAGTGAAGGATCTATCTATATCTTACTCAATTGGAAATGATATACAAGTAGTGGCAATTAGAATACTTACAAGAAGAAGTCGAAACTTGGAACGATCATCATCATCGATCTTTGATTTAGAATTGGTATAAGTAACTACTGAAATCTCTGCATTATAGCCTTTATTTTGAGTTGTAACTGTTTCCATCTGTTTACATAGATAGATAGAGAATTATTAAGACAGATATATAAATTCATGATGAAATTTCAAGTATGGGTGATTATAGAAGAAGAAGATAAAGTTATAGCCTTTAGTCATTTCTAAATCTGGGTGGTTGGGGGTACTTACAAAAAATCTATTAGAGTGTCGATTTACAAGGGCTTTGATCTCTTCCTGCAAATCTTCACTGCAAAATCAACATAAAAGAATGATATGAAAACCTAAAATTGGGTAAGTTTAGATCGGAAGTTAGTAAAAATTGAAAAAGTGGGTATTGTAAAAAAAAAAAAAAAGTAACCTAGAATGATAGAGATCGCGATTGATGGGTGTGGAAGAAAGATTTCTGCTGCTGCTGCTGCCATTAACTAATAGTTGCAGAGAGAAAAAGAAAAAGAAGAGAATAATAATAAAGTGAGAAGAAGAGCCCATCTGAAGAAAGAAATTAGAGAGAGAAACAGAAGTTCTTCTTCTTCTTTGTTTCTTCTTCTTTTCATTTGTGTTTTTATTTTACTGTTTTTCTTCTGAGAATAGAAGGAAGGGGAAAATAACGATCGTCATGAAGATTTTCAACGTCATTTAGAGAGAGAGAGAAAAAAAAGAGTAAAAAGTGTTGTTCATTTCTCTCTCTAGTTTCCTCCCATCTTCTCCTCCATGTTCTACGGTCACGATGATTGATTTCGGGCATCAGATTCCACTCCCTATTTCTTCCCTTTTCTACCCATACCATGGAACTAGTGGGACATCCAATTTTTGCTGGGGCATGAAGACTTAGAGCAACTCCAATGTGGGGTGGGGGGCGAACAACAGCTAATAGTCTCTCGCCGGACACTTTTTTGAAAGAGGAAGAACGAAGCAAACAAGAAACAAGAAAATCCGAGTTGGGGTTCCCAAATTCAAATTTGGTAACCCCAGCCCACGGAGTCCAACCCGAGAGCCCCGGGGCTCCCTAGCTCTCGGTGGGGCTGGGAGCCCCATGCTCCCTGGCTCCCAAATGGGAGTCCGGGCTGGGGGGCTCCCAGCCCCAAATATGGCCGTTGGGGGTCTCCCAACGGCCATATTTTGGGGTGGATCCCTAAAAAGGGATCCACCACGCTTCTTTTTATTTATTTTTTTAATTTTTTAATTTTTTTCCTTTTAAATTAATTTTTTTTTCAAATCATTTCTCTAATTTTTTCTTTTTTTAATTTTTTCCATCTTTTCAAAATTCCTTCTCTTTCTAACATAATATTAAATTTCAATTTTATATCTGAAATTAATAATTTATAGTTGAAAATTGAAATTAAAAGTCCGCACACGTACATTACACTCGTACATTACACACGTACATAATTTAGATTTGGGAGCCCCTGTTAGGAGCCTGACGTTGGAATTGAAAAAAATCCCGGGCTCCTAAAAATTAAGGGCTCCCAAAATTGGGAGCCCGAGCCCCACATTGGACTTGCCCTTAGTGACTTGAATTGACTTTTTTTTTTAATGGATTACAATAGTCATTACAAAAGCATTGATGCGTCGGTACAATGTGATAAACACGACAACTGTCGGATTTAAACTTTGTAGAAACTACTGGTTTAAAGCCCGACGAATCAACCGGTTTAAATTTCAATGAAACAACTGGCCTAAAGTCCATCTAACTATTTCATTTATACCCAAGTTCGATAATTCTGAATTTGCGCTCTTATAAGATCGAACCTAGGACCGTATCACAGAGTAGCAAGTATGCTACCACTTGTTGGCCAAATTTAGTTGATTAAGTTACTAAGGCAATGTTATTATCTTCTTTTACATCGGACTTCAAGAAATTTCAACTGAGATTCGATTCAGAATTTCATGGGGGTTGATCTTTGAATAGGAAAAAGAATGGATCTGCAAGATCCCAAATGAATTGGCTTGTTCCAAAAAAGTCTCGTTCTTTGGAGGATCTATCTCGTGTCTGATAATGCATGGTTCCACTCTGCAAGAACTCTAAATCTATGTTTTTTTAACTACTCTTTCCCTATTAAATTTAAGAGTAATATGTGTATTAAGTAGAGGTATTATAGAGATCTTCATGGGAGACAAAAAAAAGTTTAAAGTGTCTTTATATGCCATTTAAAAGAGTGAATTTTCGTTGACACTTGACAACTAGAACTCTTAAAGTTGTTGTTAGAGTATTCCATTGGATATAGTTAAAAAAAAAAAAGTATTCCATTGGATATGCTATAACAAGGGTAAAATTACATAACTCTATTACTTGATTGGGTATTGACTCGAATGCTCAATACCCCATGTCCCCAACCAATAGTGGAAGGGCCAAAATGAGATGAAAGGTGAGACGGATCTTTCTTGAAATTGAGATTGCAAGTTGCAACCAATTCAATGAAATTATTGGTTTTGTACTTTAGTGAAATTATTTGTAGGAGGGGTTGGTTATCACAAATATGCTAAAGTGTACACCTGTTTGGATTTAAAGACAAAACACTCAAACTGTGATCTCGTTCCTCGAAAATAATAAATACTGTAAATAAATAATACTCCTATCTAGTAATTGTTTATCTGACAGGCTGACAGCGGATATGTCCACGTAATCACGTAGACTCATAACGATTCATAAAACAACTACGGTCGCCTTGTCAGTGTTGTCACAACTACGGTCGCCTTGTCAGTGTTGTCACAGTATGTACTGAGTAACTTTTGGTATTCACTAAGTTTGAGTATACACTTATTTTAGACTCTCAGACGGTACGATGTGATTGAATATTTTTATTAAGGGTGCTCAAGTGCCAACAACTTGTACTTCCAGTATAAACATAAACTCAGGCAAGAGCGAAAATCTGAGGTTGTTTTTGTGTCGCGATTAGTTTTGAATCGAATGTCCACAAACTTAATAGATTAGGTGATTATAAACGTTTATTACTACAAGGCAAATGGCAAAAGAAGTTACTGAACAATTACTACAAACTAACACTCATTGATTTAGAATGTGGGACTATATCCTTATAATACAAGGAAGGTTAACTTAGAAGAGACTGCCCATTGATTTTGCTCTCTCCTTGAGAATGAACTTCTGTGTCTTTCCAGTTGAAGTCTTTGGAAGATCCTCGAAAACGACAGTCCGAGGAGCCATATAATGTGGTAAACGATCTCGACAGAATTTGATAATCTCTTCGGCATTAGCATCAAACCCTTCTTTCAACTTAACGAATGCACAAGGCGTCTCGCCCCAATGGTTATCGGGCCGTCCAACTACTGCTGCTTCAAGTATTGCAGGATGACTAAACAACACTGTCTCTACTTCAATTGTGCTTATATTCTCTCCCCCTGATATGACAATATCTTTTGATCGATCTTTTATCTGTATAAAACCATCAGAATGCTTCACGGCTAGATCGCCACTTCGAAACCATCCACCCTTCAGGGCTTCCTCTGTTGCTTTCAAATCTTTAAAGTATCCGCTCATGACCGTATTACCTCTGAGCATTACCTCACCTATAGTTATTCCGTCGTTTGGTATACTTCTCATGGTAACTGGATCTTTTATGTCAACTTCGACTCCGATATGTTGGACTCCTTGACGGGACTTCTTCTTTGCACGTTCTTCTGGTGGTAAAGAATCCCATTCTGGTCGCCATGAACAAATTGTTGCTGGGCCGTAAGTTTCTGTCAGCCCGTATATGTGACTTACCTTGAAACCGAGCTCTTCCATCTTGAAAAGGATATTTGGAGGTGGAGCTGAACCTCCTGTCAGAATCTCTACCTTGGACGAAAGTGGTTTTCGATCACTTTCTGATGCATTGACAATCATGTTCAAGACGGTAGGTGCACCGCCCATGTGGGTAACCTTGTGAAGGGCGATATTGTCGTATATTCCCTTCGGAGAGACACTTCTTAGGCATATATTTGTGCCGCCTTGAGCCGCTACCCCCCAAGGAAGACACCAACCGTTGCAGTGAAACATAGGCACGGTCCATAGGTAAACAGGCACTGAACTCATATTGTGAAGCAAAACAGTAGAAAGGGAATTCAGATAAGAACCTCTATGGCTGTAAACAACTCCTTTCGGATTTGATGTTGTTCCAGAAGTATAATTCAAAGAGATTGGGTCAGTTTCATCCTTCGGGCGTTTTATCTCAAATTCAGTTTGCCCCATTGCCAGGAGATTCTCGTACTCCAAATCATTAGACTTTATCGTCTCTGATGAACTTTTGGATTCTGCAATCAGTACCAAGAGAGGGGGCTTAGTTTTCGACTGGGTAAGAAGATTGAGTGCTCCACGAGCAGTTTCAAGTAACTGGTAGTCTACAAATAAAATCTTGGCCTCTGAGTGTTTCAGTAAGACGGAAATCATGGCCGAGTCATGCCTTGTGTTGAGCGTACACAAAACTGCCCCTGCCATCGGGACACCAAAATGCAGCTCATACATTGCAGGGACGTTTGGGGATAATGTAGCAACCTACTTCATCAAACAATAAAAGAAAACTACTTCAATCAGAGTTCAACGTAAATTGGAGCTGGCAAGAGAGATAACTAATGATAATGGAGAGAAGAAAAACGTATTAGCAATTCGTTCGAGGATTTTCACTTCCCAGATGCAGTTTCAATGCCAATCAAGCTTTCAAATGGTTACCAAATATGTGAATTCGGTAGCTGATTTCAGTCATTTTCCTACCAAAAGAAGCTACAACTGTAATGATTTATGCAAAACTTTCTCATGGAAGGTAAGTAGTAGGGGAATGATAGAGTGACTTAGAGGGTGACCAAATTTCCTCATTTTAAAACAAAAGCGGTCCCCACCGTAGTCAAACTTTGAAAAAACCTTGTCTTTTAGTGAATTCCACGTCATTATGTCACCCTTTTGGTCACCCTCTAAGTCACTCTAGCATCTCCCATAAGTAATATTTGTTGGTTTATGTTCCCTTCAAGGAGGGGAACGGATGGATAAACAAAAGAAAATCGCAAAAGAAAAAAAGGGCGGCTAACTAAGAGTACAAACGGAGATGGAACTGCGCAAAGCAATAGATGAAAGCTTATCATGGAGAAGAACCAAATTTGAGATCTGCAACTTCTGTGAAAAGCCCACTATGGTTGGGTGGTAACATTCATGTCTCTCCACTGCAGAGAGCAGGGATCCGAGTTTGTCGTTTCAAAATAAAATAGACGTTTCGTACATCAATTTCTCGGACGGACGACCATGTCTGTTTTAACATGGCTAAGTAAATCTGTTTCAAACTTATCAGTCACCAGAAAAAGAACCTACGTACGGTCTTATATATACTAGCAAGATATTATAATGATATCATGAAAAGTAGTTTTTCGACTCTCTATGAGTAGGATATCATGAGAACTTCATTCACAAGAATTAATCACAATAAAACAGTAAAATACTTACAAAAAATCAAACTGATACCCAGGAAAGGAAAAATGGAAGATGTTATGGAACTTACAACATCACCAGGAGAAACCCCAAGTTGGGTAAGAGCAGAAGCAAGCTTTAGACATCTATCAAGTGTTTGTTTCCAAGTGAAGTTGAGATTACCATAAATAACAGAGACTCTGTCTCCATAAGCAATAGCTGATCTCTCTAAGAAGCTTATTGGAGTTAAGGGTGTGTGATTTGCTGAATTTATAAGGAGACCCTCCTCCTCCATTGATTTACTAAAATCAGACTTGGGTTTCTCAGAAAAATGAGCTTTTTGAATGATTTTGGGATGAATTCGAGTTATTAGATAGAGATTCATCCGAGATGAGGAAAAAAATCTAGACATGAAATTCATTTTACCACAGAGAGAGAGAGAGAGAGAGAGAGAGGGAAGTGGGAATTTTAGTAAGGATAGAGTGAGATTACTTATTCAGCAAAGGAATCCATTCCAATTCCCATAGTAGAAGAAGAAGAAAAGTTCATTTTGGAGAAATAGAGAGAAAATGGAACATTTTGACCTTTTTACTTGATTACTCTATCAAACAAACTCCGCCCAAATTTAAAGGAAAGGGCCCTAAGTTTTAACCCTCACTCTCTCTCACACACTTCTATTTTTTATTTTTTTGTTGAAAGACACTTCTTTACTAATCTCTACTGAATCTTTTGCAATGTCTGCCCATTGATTTTGTATCCTTCACATTTCAAAACAACAACAATTGAAGATGTTACATCAGTTCCCAAGTCAAATGATTAGGACCCTAGAAGAAATAAGCGTGGAAAAAATGAGCTTGTTTCACGTAATCCTAAGAGGAAATAAGCATTTCTCACTATAAATGAGCTTGTTCCCAAGCATCATTGTACCAAGCGTCAACACGTGGAGAATCTATAACCATTATCCCAGATTAGAACACCAACATTTGATATCGAACTTGTTTCTCCACGATTATAAGAGGAATGACCGGACCATTGAGGCAAGGATTTCTTAATTACACTTAATCTTTTAGTTTGGCCTACTTTCCTTAATCTACTAAAGCTCTACCCTAATATTTTCATAATATCTATTTTAGTCTCCTAAACTACTTCAATTTGATGATATATAACTTTCATAGCAAGAGGTAAAATGATCGATCAGTCACTATACCTTCATGATGTATAAATGTCATGTAATACAAGCCACTACTAATATTCGGATATTAATTAGGGAATAATTTGAATCAATAGCTAAAAGATTTGGTAAATATTATAGTAATCAAGAATGTTAATTACCTGAATCTGGTGACTAAGACATGGATAAAAACAGACCTTAAAGCCCTACTGAAATCTGTTCCAACACAAGTTCTTCCTCCTCCACCATACGGTGTAAAATTCTTGGCTGAAATATTTGATCCTTCCTCCTATTAGAAAAGAAAAAAAGCAACAATTATATATATATATATAATGTCGAATACGTGAAAAAAGTCAGAAGCAATCAAATATTGTCGATTGAGCTATAGTGAACATTACGTTAATTATCTCTATATGATATGATTGTCGGTATAAATAAGATGCAATATACTAAATCAGTCTCGTGTGTAGCCTAGTACTTGTCATTTTTATAGCTTAAGTTTTAACAGATTTATATACAAACAAGAACTAACCTAATTGCAGAAAATAATAGTATGATTAATGTTATAAGATAATTAAACTAGCTAATATAAGATTGGATTTTTAATACCAAGGAAATAAAGTATTGCTAAACATGCTTCAAGGAAAAAAAAATTGTTTCTCTGAATAAATTTCTTTCATTCGAAAAGAAAAGTTATTTGGTATTTGGCCACTGTATAGATAATATCACGAGTACATATTTGTTAAGTTCCAAGAGCCTAACGGGCCGGTGAAATCAAGTACTGAAGTCCTTTAAAATTGTAGAGAAAAACGAATTTGTTATCTACATACCATTTATATGTATATCTTTGAGGACTTCTCTTAATATCCCAGCCCAGCCAGGTGATATACTCAGACAACCTTAGTGCTTCATTCACAACCTTAGTACTTTGTCTAGAAATGTACTTGATAAAATTGAATACTATATATTATTATTATTATCTAATTTGTCGAAGACTCTGTACCAAAGAAAATATACAGCTAGCGGCAGTAAAGAGTAGCAGGGATGTTTAGTGGAAAATAAGTCCATCAAAGAAGTTGGAAAACGTCTTGGTGAGTTCCTCTGAAGCAGCCATGTTAGCATCATAATCAAACAACTCCTCGCTCATTAAATATATTAACATCTGCATCCAAGAGAAGTCTAGTTTAGTTTAAAATTTACATAAATATACTACCAGACCATTCTGTTGTACTTGTATGTAATAATAGCAGAATATTAATTAATGTACTCTCTCTTGTTTTGTCTAAAAGAACATTAATGACACTTCCAAAACTAGCTAGTTGGTGTTATATCTCAAAACTTGTGATTCTTCTTGCTCAAATATACCTAATGGACATGATCAATCCCCAGTTTTAAATCTACTAGAAAATAAAAGATTTTGAAGTTGGTCAAAGATATATTCATAGCACCCTTGCAATGGATGGTTTAACATCTATTGGAGATTGTTGGTTGATTGACCAAGATGTTAAGAATTTGTTTATGGTAACTTGTATTAGAGCGAGGAGTCAAATAACCTCTCTTAATTCAAACATATTTTCTCAAAAAAAAAAAACGTATTTTATGTCGGATTCAAAGAGACCTAAAAGCAACTTGAGTCACGGTTAGAAGTCAAATAAGAAAAAACAAGTTTTCTGAAATATGGTCGGAATGCATTTGAATTTAGACTAAGTAGAGAGACAGAGATTTATAATGCTCATCATTCCAAGAAGAGAAAGACTATAGTTTTGAGTTAGAAGCCCACAAACATCCCAGTAGAACTTTCACATTCCAAGAAGAGAAGAACATTTCATTTTGATGATACAAATTAGATTCAACTTTTGGTTTTCCAATTCCAACAACATGAGTGTTATCACAAAATCAGAAAACAAAAATTACATGATGAAGCGTGTGTAAACTTGGCAGAAGCAAGTAACAAAAGATTTTGATACCTAAAACAACTCCATCCTCCTCCCCTGCAACTTCTGTTGCAAAAATTGCAGCTTATCTTTCTCGATATTAAACCATCCAATATGAAAAAAAGTTAGTTGTTATTCGGTTAATCGCCCTTTCCTTGTCTAGAGGCCGCCTTGGTTCACAAGAGAAAAAAAGCCGGATCAGATTTCGCAGCACACCCAAACCTAAATGTACTATATTTCCTGTGCACCCCTGTTAGTTTGCCCGACGAAGCGTTTTGATGGAAAGTAACCATCAATCTGGAGCATTCCCTATTATATCAAACAAATCACATTTTAATAAATGGTCTATGTGTATATATATTTATATATAATGATCTGAATCAAAAGAAGTACTACTTACAGAAGCTGATCTTCTGAGTAGTTAGAATACCACTCGGCTGTCTTGCTCCAATGGTTAGAAGTGCAAAGAGAACATAGTGCAGTGTAGATGGCCGATGCAGCTAAGAGAGAAGGTGGGTATTTGAGCATTTGATACTCGACCAAGCACAGCTCAATTAGAAAGAAAGATAAAAGCTCAAGCTGTTGTTCAAATTTACAAATCCGGGAACCAGATTAGTATGTAGCTACTGCATTCGACTGATACAGGAAATTACTAAAGCTAACTCAACTTACCTTCTTGTCTGATTCTGCTGCCTTAAGGAACCGCCTCATGAACACATATGGAGTTGGAACGGACATGTTGAACTGCAACGTGTTCACTATCAGTCTCTCCTGCAAGTACAAAAGAGTGTTAAGAATATTTACGGTTTTGAGTTAGATGCCCACAAACCTACTATGGTGTTCGAGCAAGACCCAACACATGATATGCCTACACGTGTTCCATGTTGCCCAACAAAAAGACACATGTCTAGTTCAGATAGCCAGCCCCCAACAAAAGAGGGGCGTCCGAGGATAATCTTACAGACAATTGGCCCACAAGCTTGATGTGCAACTAAAGTTAAGAAATTTATCGAAAGGTGGAGGTTAGGGGAGGATAAATTAGTTACCATGTCGAGAACTTCCTTCCTAGTGTATGCTTTATCAGATATCAGAATCAGGTCTTCAACAACAGGGATCGAGACTTCCTCATACTTGCACGCTAGTAACATTGCCGTCACTCCAACCAACTGAAGCTTCTTTCTTAAAACAGTTTGGCGTTCTAAGAATCGATCGATTATATTCACAGTAAGGAATAATGTCTCATCCATGAGCTCAAATTTGTAATGCACCTACAAGATTTCATCAAATGGGTCAGAAATTCTACAGCTCACTCAAGTGCTCAAACTGAAGATACTGAGCTAATGGTGTTTACCTCAATTAACCAATCAATCAGAATGCCCCTCATCTTCTCATTGATGTCAAATTGTTGCGCCATATATGTTGGTGATACACAACTAGAACTCTGCAAATTTTGATTTCAGTGGGTAAGAAACTTGGATCAATCTTACCATCTTTTACATATTACAAGTTTTGGGTCATAAAAATTCTCCAAAAGAATGAAGTCCAAAGCTTAATCTGATAATTTAACTACCCATATCGCGTTATAAGTTGAGAATAAAGTCTTGATATTGGTTGATGTGTACATTAATTGGATGAAACTAGATGAACTAAAAATTTGGCAAACCTCAGTTTTCCGATAGTGGGCATAGATATCTTCAATGTAGTCAACAACTGCAAGAGGGTTCTTCACATCACAACTATCGATATCCATTATCGGTTCCGCTACTATGTCTTCCATTTCTACCTCTTCCTACAATATGGGTTATGATTACATTAGAAAAAAAACAAAGAAAATCGATATACAGTTCATGAGAAATTAGTCCTGATTGATGATCCATTCATAGAGTAAGTTCTCAAAAATACCATTTGATCAATTTCATCCATCATGGCTTCTGTGTGTTTCACATACATTGGCACAGAACTTTCATCAGATGACTTGTATTCATCAACATCTATAACATTAAAATCTTCTGATTCACTTGGGTTTGGGATTATTGGTGATGGTTTTGAAGTTTCCTGAAGATTAAACAATCCCAAAAAAGATTAACTAAACAAGCACAAATGAATCAAAGTTTGAATCTTTAGTTCTATGAAGAAGAAGAAGGTACCTCAGGCAAAGTCTGCTTCTGTGCCTGCTTGTTCCCCATTTGTGCTGTGAATTTCCTGAAATTAACACAATCAATCAAATCAATAAAGCTATAGAAAAGAAATTTGAAAGGGGAATAAAAATAAATTAGGGTATTTTTCTGACCTTGTTATTGGTCGATGGACTGGATTAATTGGATTCTTATTACTAACAACAGGCTTTCTGAAACAAATTTCAGATTAAGATTAAAAATGAGAGATTTGAAAATGGGGAATCAAAAAAAGATTAGGGTTTTCAATAGTTACTCTTCTAATCCTCTTTTCCTGACTGCTGGATAAGGTGGAAGTCCAACAACATTCTTGTTGATATTGCTTAAAGCTCTTCTGTGATGACACATTTCAGAGACTATCTTCCCTGCTCCTCTTTGATGTCCTCCTTTAAATTTATAAACCAAAAAAGAACAATAACCCCCATTAGATGTTACTAAATCCTATAAAAGATTCAAAGTTTAATTAAAATTTGTTAAATCAAATTAGAGGTTTTTTTTACCTTGAAGATTATTAGTTTGTGCAATCACACCAGGATTGTTCTCATCTGATCTTCCCATTTTGATTGTTCTAACCCTAGAAAAAAGATTTTTGAGAATTCACACTCGTCTGATTCCAAATCAACACAAACCAGAGAAACCCAGTGAAGAGAATCACACTGCAAGTAGCATTGAAACCCTCACTCTCTCTCTCTCTCTCTAGTCTCTATCTTTGTTTCAATCAAGAAGAAGAAGGAAAATAAGAATCCCTTTCTACAGAAAAAAAAATAACGGCTAGTTTAATTAGTACCGTCAGATCATTTAAATTACAAGTCCTGGTTTGCTGACAGGATCTAACGGTTATCTTTGAAATAGTTAACGTTTCCTAGGGTTCAAACTTCACGACTTGAAAACTTAGGTGCGTTATTCAGAAAGCGGGTTAATAAAACCCACTATAGATGTTTAACCAAAATCTCGTCAACTTTGAAGGAAAACTTAGTTTACCTGCGTTAAGTTTAGGTTGCAAAAAAATCAAATTGTTTGTAATGACAACCAATGAGTTAACGTTCAAATTGACGAAAAGACTGAAAACACCCTCAAAGACAATTATTAAACTCCTAATGAGGAGAAATAAACCTAGTTTGAAAACTTGAATGTTGATGACATTGTTTGCATTTCCCACCCAAAATTTTATACTAATTTTTGTTGTTGAGCCGTATAAATACAGATAAGCATTCAAGTTCAGACAGAATCAGTACAGGTACATAAGTGGTAAGACTTCGGGTCACCAAATTACGTTACTTCAACATATTACATAGCTTCTAATCTGATCATAAGAATGTCAACTAATCTAAGTTCCATATTTCATGTTTTGGTGGCACAAACCGCCTAATTCAATGAAAAATAAACTACAAAGCTTATAACTGAAACTCATTAAGCAAAGCCCCAATTCAAAGCGGGGATCGCGATAATTTACAATTTCAAAAGCCGACAACTCTGATTTACATGAACAGACTAGACAGACGAGGCTTACTACTTTTCCCACTGTCTTTATCCACTTGGTGTTGTTGTTTCAGATTTGGCACTGGTTCAGCTGATTCAAGCTTCTTACCCGAGTCTCTTTGTTCATTGAGGTTCGACAGTTTAGGGTTTACTTTACTCTTCTTGATAACCTCCCAAATTTCGCCCACGCTCGAAATTGGTTCAGAATGACTCTCGTCGTCCACTGCATTCTGCTCTTGTGCAAATTTGAGCTTTGGTAGGTTATCCTTCTTTGTTACTGCTTTGAGCTGCTTTTTGAAATCAAACAGTGGTTGATTACGTTCATTAACTGCATCTTTCTTTTGTTCTCTGATCACCTCGCTGCTCATTGCATCCATGATGACTTTACCAAGAACGAATCTAATCTCGTTCTTATCACCCATCCCAAGCAACTCATAGTCTATCTCAAAACTTTCCCTCGTGTTGTTGTACTTCGTGATATCATTAGCAAGGGCACTGAAGAGCCCGTCCACGTTTTGCGCGACCGCCTTGGACATAAATACCTGATAGAAACACATTTCCAAACAGATCAAGCTGGTGTGTGGAGAGAGAGAGAGAGAGAGAGAGAGAGAGAGAGTACAGCTAAAATTCGAAACATTCAAGGTATCTGCTCTCTTATCTTGATGCATTAAGAAGATGAACCTACCAAACCAGCACTTGATATAGGGTATCGAGCCATTGATGCGTTCAGACTTTCTAGCTCAGTTAAAGCATCAACAGAGTATCTCAGTAGCGATGCAAAATGTGTAACATCTTCTGCAAGTTTTTTGTCTGTTATGGTATCACAGGCCTTCAAAATTTCAGGGACAAACTGATCGTCAATTTGCGCATTTTTTCTAGCAAAGTTCACAGCTTCCCCCCAGTTACCATGATACAATACGGAGGAGAAAGCCCAAACGACAAGGGAATTTTGAGGGTTATTTACAAGTGCTAGGTGAAAAGATAACAAGCCAACCCTATAATAGAAAACAGTAAATGATCAATCAGCCAAATATCAAACAATGTGGTTTCATGACAATTAAGATTTAAAAGCACCCTGTGGTTGGAATTTGCCCGTATACTAAAATATCACACGCTGACAGATAAATGCAAGCATTCGTACTTAGAAAGCTATATTCTTGCCTCATGAAAAGGATAACGCATGTCTAACGAGGAGTGACTATTCCAACACAAACAACAGAATGTACTTACCAGAGACTGTAATGAGACGGTCTATCACAGCCAAGTAATTTATCCATACTGGAAAATAGTTTCTGCGGGGAATCAGAGAGCATAAGAGTCATCAATTGAAGTGAGGTTACCAAAACTATAACTATTCAATAAGGTTAAGAGTATAATTTTAGGTTTGTTGAGTGAAACTACTTCACACTAAGATGGATACATTGTTTCACAAGTACATTTACCATTAACATAAGAGAACTTTGATTTGATTGATTGGGAGCCTCTTGAGCTAAGTATGCTGCCTGCACAGGAATCGATATGCCAAAAAATGATTAACTGAGTTTCGAACTTTCAGAATACATGATTTTCCATTGAATTTGTTTAAAGCAATTGGAAGAACCACTCACATGAAATGGAAGGAGGATATCCAGAAGCTTGAATCTCCTAAGTAAACAGAGAGAGGCCTCAGCAGCTCCATACGAGAGCATATAGTTCATTTCCATCATCAGCCTTCCCTTAAGATGGAAAGTTTTTAGAATATCAGCTGATGACAGTTAGAAGTCGTGTAAGAATAACTACTGTAAAATACTCGATTGTTTCCTTGGAAAGCGACATCTATACCTTGTCCAAAGTCATTATAGACGATGATAGTTTTTGAATTGCAGCTGCAGTTTCTTTATTGAAAGATAAACCAAGACGAGCTGCAATTCTTAAGCCACGCAATATCCTTGCTGCAGTTCAGAGTGTCGACAATTCATATGTGCATAGAGGACAATTTACCAATAAATAAATTTTGACAGGGAAAGGAGATCAGCGCACAAACCGCAGTCCTCTTTGAAAGAACAATCGGCCGGAACGACTGTTCGAACCTGAGTATCAATTATAAACAAAATAATTTGAAAATTATAAACATGAAAGACCATTGGTAGTAGTAGAACAAATTGAAATGCAGACTGCTCATTTAGTAGCAAGAGTAGTAGATAATCACCTTACATAGACTTAGGTCTCTCATTCCATTTGCGTAATCAAATATTTTGTTCTCAAAAGGATCATAGAATAAACTGTTTACAAGTAATCGTGAAGATTAGCTCATGGTCAGTTAGAATCACTAAGAAGCTCACCGGCATGCTTTCAAGAAATAAACTCACAATTTTCACAGAAAAAATAGTACAGTAGGTAACAAGGATCCAAGAACCAAAGGGTAACCTTGAAACAATTGAAAAATGAAACTTTAGCTAAAAGGACAAATTCAAATGCATACCTGTTAATTGTGAAGTCCCGACTCAAAGAGTTCCTCCAGAGGATGAAGTCCTTTTTCCTAGAGCCAGCTGGCATTTGTGAATAAGCAATTTTTTTCTTCTCTTCAGCCTGCCTTGATACTGTATCAAAGCTGGATACCTGATACAATAAAGATTAAACTTGAAGGTATTATATCAAGGGTGACATCAGTCAGCTGGTACGATCAGTTAAAGTGCAAATAGACCTCAATAATAGAGCCTTTAATATGAACACGGCATATAGGAAATCGCCTCCCCACAATGTGGCAGTGATGAAATTGCTTCTTGATCTGCACATTACCAAAATGAACCAACTAATAAGTGTCCGACCAAATACGAATAAAAATTCAGAAGAAACTAAAAGCTATCACACAAACCTGATTAAGTTGAGCAGTAGTAATGACATCAAAATCCTTAGGTATTCTCTTTAGGAGAAGATCTCGCACACACCCACCCACGAGATATGCCTGAAAACCTGCATAACCATACACCTAAGTAGCAAAACCTCTCAAACTATTTAAAACAAACGATATGTCAATATGATGAATGACGGATACCTCATATGGAGCCTCTAAACTATAACTATTAGTCTATTACTATTATCGTGACTCCAATTACAGAAAGAATGACAATCTTGAGTAGTAGAACAAACTGATCTATTGTGTAATCCAGAGGAAAGATGGGCTCTGGAGGTGTGTCACTATAGAAGTTAGAAAAAAGGCTTAGATGTTGCACTTGCAAAACTCAAACACCACAAGCAGGGGGGTAAAGAAACAAAAGCACAACAATTGGTGATTAAGTTTATAAGAGATGAAGATTTTGAGGAATAAGTATTAGACTACAGAATTGTGAATCACTAGATGCAACATTGAATAGGGGAACGTAAAATGGGTATTACTATGTCCTTAAATGAGATTCATGAAGGCCATGTTTGCCGAGCGGGAAATAATTGTGATTCCTTGGCATCAAATTCTAAATTATTGCTTGGCTCGCGGGGATGCAGGACGAATCCCATTTTCGGGAGAATAAGATTCCCCCTGAAGGGAGTAATAGTACTACCAAAAACTATATTAAAGTTACAAAGTTGAAGTGTAACTACGTGGTATAAACAAGAGTATGACTGGAATTTCACCAAAAGTGGCGTTCGTATTGCTATGCAAACCAAACATCAAGTTAGGAATCTGCCCGGAATTATATTAGTATTCCTAGTTAAACCAAACGAATTCCCTTCCAGCGCGAAACATGACCAAAAAGGTAAGCAAGCTCACATACAAAAAGGAACCAACACAATTGAAAGGATTGGTCGATACGCTGGAGTAAGTTAGTTTATATACCTTTGCTTTGAAGAATTTTCAAAACTATCCATGATGAATTCGAAATCGTGGAAGTAGTAATACCGAAATCTCTGGAATCCACTGTTTTCCATGATTTAATATCAAAGCAACCTACACAAGATTACAGAAAAATCATTAATTTAGCAAACAATTCATCTTCAAAAGATAGTCATTTTGTTCACCTTTTCTCTTAGAATTGAATCCTAAGATCCATCAGACTTGGAAAAAAATGAAACTTTTTTTGTTTTCAGCTCAAGCTTAAGAACCCCTGATTCTCGAAGCTTACCCGGGATATGAGATTGAAGATTATAAAGACAAAACTTAAGAAACCCAAAAGAAGAAAAAAAAAATGCGGGAAAGTTATGAGAAATTACTTGATTCAGGTGAAGATTCGAGGCGAATATCATGGTGCAATCGAGATTTACCTCCATTTCCGGCTAATGTGTGCTTTGATCTCTGGAAGCAGTTAAAACCCAGGAAGAGTTATTAGTTTGAAATAAGGAGAGAAGAAGGGAGAGAGAGGGAACGAGAGATGCCTGTGAGATAAGAATTAGGGTTTGAATCCTAGAGAGAAAGGATGAAGAGATGATTCTCTTGTATGTCGGCATGAGCGTCTGCGGCTGCGTAGTAGGAGGAGGCAGAGGAGGTCATGGCCGAAATGCCGCCATTGATGTGTTCGCTTACTGGTTTTGAATCCAAGTGCGAAAAACAAAAAGTATGGACGGATGATGAAACCATAAGGGGAGCGGCTAAAGGTGCCCCTTGAATTGTTATTCGCCACAATAGAAGGGATTGACTCTAGTAAATCTCCCTTGACCTCTAGATCGATATGTGATCTTTTCGGACTGACTAGCCCAAGAGCCAGCTTCCAACTAAACCAGTCTGAGGCCTTGTTTTGGATCTCGGACTGACCAGGCCGCTCAAATTGAGGAAACAAAGCTTTAACCACGTTGACCTCAGTGAGTGCGATAATAAAGTATGGACTAATGAAACTAGAAGGCCGCCTACATACAGACAAAACTTTTTATACCTGAGTAATCTTATTGGAGAGCCAATGAAGAACTTTAATATAAGGACTCGAATCGAAAAACAATAATAGTGTGGATTAAGGACTCGTGAGTCTCTGAGACTCATGAATCCAAATGAAGAACTTTAATATAAAGACTCAGAATCGAAAAACAATAATTGTGTGGATTAAAGAATCACGAGTCTCTGAGACTCATGAATCCAAGTGATCTTTTATTTTTTGCCAACGAATAAATATGTCAGAAATTCTTTTTGGTCAAACCAATAAGGGTCCGTTTGATACATAGGAAAACAGGTCGGGAAAATCGATTTTCGTACGAAAATCGATTTTCCACTGTTTGTTTGGGCAGTAATGATGGGAAAGTCGATTTTCGTAGTAAAATATGGTGGGAAAAAAGGCTAAAAAATTTTACCACCCAAAAGGTGGTAAAACCGTTTTCTCACCCACCTCAACTTTGCGCTCTCTCTCCTCCCCGTATCTCTCTATTCGCCCGAAACTCTCATTCACTCTCACTCTCTGACTCCATCTCTTTCTTCCTCAAGCAAGAAATCCAGATTTATGTCCTTCTTTGACCTTAATCTCACGGATCTTCGCAATTGATGATGGAAGCTTAGAGGTTAGAGATTTCTGAGATCCCTCTTTTACCTTATTCTCAAACTACATCAACAGTTGATGGAAAGGTTAGAGATTTTGATCCATTAACTCTCTCTCTTGACTCAGGAAAAAAACCCCAAATTGGTTAAACCCTAGATGATGAAATTGATCTTCGTGATTGTTCTAGAATGATTAGTTATGTTAATGGTGATGGTAGTGTTAATTTTGAAGAATTTAAGAAGATGATGAAGAATTAACAACAATAACAACATTTCTTCTTCTTCTTCTTTTCCTTTTTGGTGTTGTTCTTGAATCTTCATCTTCTTCTCCTTTAAGCTTCATCTTTAATCTGTAGGTACTTTAGTTTTATGAAGAGTCAAAGCAATTAATGGATGATGAATGATACTGATGAACCAAGAAATCTTTTCTTGTTATTATGTAAATAGATGGAAACATTTCTGTACTTCTTTTTCAAATTTGACTAATGAAGAACCTAAATTTTTAGGGTTTTTTTTTATAGCTTTGTTGAAGAAGCTAATGCTTTTAGGGTTTATCAATTTAATAGATACAGCCATGAAGGTGATAAAATGTGTCTTTGAAAATTTAATAGATGGAAACCCTAATCTCCCTCTCCACTTTTTTTTAGAACCCTGTCTCTCTCCCTCTCTGTTAATATGATTTGGGAGTTAGGGTGTTGGGGAAAACAATTATTTGGGCCATTTTGGGGGAAATACACGAAATTAAAGGGAGGTGGATTGAATTTTTAAAGGCACCCTAGATTTTCCCACAACCAATCAAACACTAGAATATGAATTTCACATGAGAAAGAAAGTCACTTTCTTTCCTATCAGAAAAGAGCCATTTTCTTTCTCATGTATCAAACGGACCCTAAGTGGAAATCTAATTTCTCACCCAATTTTCACATGCAGCTAACGCTCTTAACCTACCATAAGATAGGACCAATGGAGATGCATAAAACCAACTTTATTATTCGTGTCCTGGTACGAAGGCCACAATCTTGAAAGTGATTTTGGTAATGTGCAACTTTTTTTTTTTTGATGAGATGTAATGTGCAACTTGACAATATAATTGGTTTGAAAAAAAAAATACCGTAGTATGTTTGCATTAAGAGTCTATTGTTTAAAATAACCTAATTAATGACTATTGATCTCATGACTAGAACAATTGTTGACTCAGAGAAGTCAGTTTTTCAGATAAATCAGACTCGAGTGGGTTAGTTATAGAAATGTTAGCTAGATCATTTATATTGGTCACTACTACTGTTTGAGAAAAAATTATGTTACAATTTCGAACTTAAAAATCCAAATTTCAATCAGACACAATCATCAAACTTGAAAGTCCATATTGCAAGCAGAAAACTTAATACACATATACAAGGAGTTTATGAGATATCATGTTTATCACAACAAAACAACAATACTTCATCATAGAATCAACACTTCAAGTTCTTGATATGTAATGTGCCTTTCTCCATGCATGCTGAGTTTAACGATTAGATAATATGATTCTCCTTTATCAAAGATGAACTAATATACTCTTCTTTCCTTTTAGTCTATATATAGATGAAAATTTATAACTTGAACTATATATGAGCAAGAGCATATTTTTCCGTCTGTATATATCTCTCTTTTTTATACAACAACAAAAAGCATTTCCATCACCATCATTGCAATTTGTTTTGACTACCACAACTCACTCACAGTTGATGATGATTCAATCCAAGATAACAAGGATTCAAGGGTGACATTAGTCAGCTGGTACAATCAGTTAAAGTGCAAATAGACCTCAATAATAGAGCCTTTAATATGAACACGGCATATAGGAAACCGCCTCCCCACAATGTGGGAGTAATGAAATAGCTTCTTGATCTGCAAATTACCAATATGAACCAACCAATAAGTGTCCGACCAAATAGGAATAAAAGTTGAGAAAAAAACTAAAAGCTATCACATGAACCTGTTTAAGTTGAGCAGTGGTTATGACATCAAAATCCTTAGGTATTCTCTTTAGGAGCAGATTTCGCACACACCCACCCACGAGATATGCCTGAAAACTTGCATAACCATACACCTGAGTAGCAAAACCTCTCAAACTATTTAAAACAAAGGATATGTCAATATGATGAATGACGGATACCTCATATCGAGCCTCTAAGCTCTTAACTATTACTATTGTCGTGACTCCAATTACAGAAATAATGACAATCACTAGATGCAACATTGAATAGGGGAACGTGAAATGGGTATTACTATGTCCTTACTTCGTTAGTTTTTATTTATATATAAGGGATTTTCTAAAATTTAGCACAAGACCTACAAAATCTCAGTCACACAGCTGCCTTTAGGCCCCTGCCCCTCATAAAAACTCTCCGTTCTTGTCTAAAGTATAATATAGTAGGGTATCAAATTTGATATTTATTGAAGTATATGGACCAAATTAACAAGTAGAGCAACAAAGCTGGAAAAGAATGGAAAGGTAGAAACTAAGAATTCATTCTAGTTTCAAATAGTAGTAGTAACAAAAAAAAGTAATGCCCACTTGTTTATTAAAAAAAGCTAAAGTTGAAATGAAAGAAAAAAAAACTCAATTCTCCATCTCTGTCTGACTCTTCACAGTTCACTCTAAGCTATTATTATCACTACTGATATTTGACACAGAAACGAAATAGCCGTTTCCATTTATTATTTGTTAAAGAAAGCTACTCCAGCCTAACAGGCAAACAACCTTAATGACATACTAGTAGTAGTTTTATTCTAGATCCACCAATCATAACCATCATCAGCATCAGCTTCACTCCCCGTGTCCGTGTCCATCTCCCCCTCGCCTTCAAGAATTCCTTGCCCTAGTTTATTTATTCTTTTGTGGTCACTCTTGTGTAAACCACCATCAGAGCCATCCCAATGCCCTATTCCCAACTCCTCACCATTGACTGCAATGTGCATGAATGGTCGGCTACTTACTAAATCATCTACTAATACTTCGCTGTTACTTCCATCCACTCCTAACCATCTCAACCCCAACAAGTAAGGTTTCTTAAACCACTGAAATGCGAGCCACGTTATTTCCTCACAACCATAAAGATCGATTAGCTTCAAGCAACTCTTATTCCACCCATCTTCCTCGACATGCATTGTGGCCAATGCTATCACTGAAGCGTCGCCTATCTGTGGGCATTCACGCATACGCAGTTCAATAATAGGAACCCTAGTTTTAGCAAGTAACAAAATTCCATCGTCAGTAAGATTCGGAAGGTTAGATAGGTCCAAGTGTTGCAACCCTCGACCAGATTGACTAGAACAGTAAAATATAGAAGTAATGCAATTATCAGTAAGTCTTTTGCAACCTCTAACGGATAATGAAGTTAATGACTCTAATACTATATTTCCCAAGTATGTCAAGCCAATATCACTAATATCCAAGCCATCGAGGAGTAATATCTTTAACTTGTGCAGAGTGCTGATTTGTGTTAGGGCTTCATCACCAAGGTTTCGACAACCACGCAAGTCTAGAAATTTGATATTCATGTTGTATACCAAACTCGCTACAGCAGAATTGGTTAATAGATAACACCATCTCAAGCTCACACTTGTCAAGGAAAGAGATGTAGCAGAAATGTCGTGAAACACTGAATTTGTCATCTTTGTTCCATGGCGGATCCACAGTTTTTGCAGTTTCGGACATGAGAGTAATATTGCCCTGAAACCTGAATTTGTAACACGACAAAAACCTGCAAGCGAAACACTTTCGATATTTGAACATCTATCTACCATTGAGATAATGCCAAGGTCATCGACTCGTCTAAAGTAGGTGAGACGGTAACGTGGCTTTCGGACCAGAGATAGATATTTCAGTCTCCCGTGTTGATTGATAAGTTGAAGACCAGAGTTGCTGAGATCCCACCGGTCTATTAACTCATTATAAGGTGCATCTTCAAGATCCAAATGAATCAAATTCGGAAGACATCTACTTATAGCACCAACTAAAGTATCTGAGATACTGTCTACTGAAATACACAACTTTTGAATGTTAGGCAGCATCAGCACGGTATGAGATAGATGTTGTTGAGCTACTTCGGACGGGAATAGTATCCCACTCAAAAATTCTGAAGACATATCACCAATCTTCAGTGTCAACGACTACAAAGATGAACAGATATTAGCATTAAGGTTTTAAAATACGTTTTTACGCCTCAAGGCGAGGTGGTACCTCCAGGCGCGCCTTAATGCCTAAAATACGAGAAAAAATTGCTAGAGACAATGACATCAATTGTGTAAAAGCATAGCATAATAAGTTTTTCTACTTCACTGCCATAGTATAAAGTCTGAAGTGTTGCCAAACAACTCAAAACTAACATTGAAAAGTTTACTACCATATCATAACAAGTCCCCTTAGCCTAAAATACGTCATTTTTTTTCATGGCCTACAATACGTACGCCTCGAGGCGCCTTTTCAAACAATAATTAACAGTAACTAGTATGTATATGTATACAAGCCAGGGTCACAAACGCATAAATAATAGACACAAAATAATCTTGCTATTTAAGACAACCGCTCTGCTAACACTTGAGAGTAGGAATTAGACCAAAGACGACGATTGGCAAACAATGTCTAATATGTTTAGTTGCCAAAACTATTCCTTTATGATGAAACAAATAATCTTACGGGTCTAAGTGGTATTAATATGAATCTTACTTGTAATTGGGAGCAACCAGTAACTAATTTCCGTAGTTGATCAGTAAGATATGAACCTGCTCTTCTTCCAACTATCGCATCCAAGTAAAGACACCTGTAAGTGAAAAAGAAAATTCATTTGACAAGAAACCCAGTAACTATTCTCAAGTTAATATACAGAAGTTGATGTTTAGTATTTTCCATGACTAAGGAAGTAATGCATGAGAAAGCTGAAGCCATATTGTGAGCCAAACCTCAGGTCCCTGCAACATTCTCCAATCTTCGACGCCAATTTCTTGTAGCAATCTATGCAATTATGCAAGTAAAGATGTTGCAGAGAAGGCCGGAGAAGATAATTGATGGGTGTCTC
>BEHA01000984.1:894751-907940 GCA_002897215.1 Eschscholzia californica subsp. californica | reverse complement strand
GCATTTGTTTTTTCAAAGATTTCTTATGTGTCTATTCAATTCTTAGAGGACGTGAAATAAATATTTGTTGGTTGAACATGTACTCTTTTGCATTACGTGGCAGGAAACCCTCTTTTATGCAGTTCCATTTGGTGCAATGGAGGATTATCGAAAATCCGTTGAACTCCATTGGTCACAGTATCAGGTAATCGTGGTGGCGTCCAAATAGTTTTGACTGCTTTGTATTGTAGAGATGATGGTGGGTTAGCTTTTCTTCAAAGAGATTCTCCTAAAGGACGAGGGCAGGTCATGAACCTGTTCTAAATGGGACCATCTCCATTTCAAGTATTTTTGGCCAGACATATTGAGTCGAGTTTATGAGTGGCCCAAGTACCATAGAGGGAACTCAAAGAATGGGAGATTATCTCATATGTTGCATTTGTACAAAATAGTTTATGTTTCAAGTGTATTATTGCACAAAAAATTCTTTTTACTACACGTGTCTCTAGACACAATCTTATGGCAAATTGCAACCTGTTTTCTGTGCACCAACCTTGGGCGGCCTTACATCCGAATTGATTTTATTAGTAGGTGCATGGTTAACCAGCTTATTTATTGAAAATTTGAAATTATATGATTTTTCAGAAATGTGCTGGCAATTTGCGCCAAGGAGAGGTTGCCACATCTATTTATGATGCTGGAGCCGGTATTAGTTAGCAGCCTATGAACATAAAATTTGAAAATTATATGCATTTGTTATGTTTCTGAATACCGTATGCTTATGCTTGCAGGGCTCTGCCTATGAGAAAGAGCATTTCCCCTTTTAATTTTATAAATAAACACAATCTGCGAAAGCTATGTTGGCAATATATGTAACTATACTTACTGTGTTTTGCGGTAGGCTTAACACCTTTGTTTATTGTCAGAACTTAATGTTTACTGTGTTGTGCGGAAGTCTCCAGCTTCTAGCCTTCTCGGTAGTCAGTAATATTGGGAGGTTAATAAAAGTCAGTGTTGAGTGTTTTCTGTTGCTAAAAGTTTGAAACTATAGACGAGTAAATGGCGATGTACTAGTACAAGCGAAAATATGATCAATTTCCATCTTATATTGGTGTGATGGCTATAATGAATTTCTACACTTTATTGTCTTTGCAGACACCAACTGAGCAGTTGGAATTGGGAAGTCCATTGTCACCATTTGAAGAACAGGTTATCTTCTCCTTCGTATTATCTTTTTTGTTTTTGGATTTTGAAACTCAGTAAGAACATGAAATGTTGTTAAATTATACTTCAGGCACTTGTTGTACTTGTACATGATTTGGGTCCAAACTGGGAACTTGTTAGTGATGTTATGAACAGTACTTTACAGTTAAAGGTAAATACATTTTGAGTTTATCCTCACTTTAGTTCTTTGTAAGTGAAACTTTTCGGAAAGCTTCAGATTGTAAGTGAAACTTTTCGTCAATGTTATGAACTGTAATCTGTTCAACTGTCTACACTGAAGATGCGTATGTGATTTTCCTGTCCACATCCAGTGCACTTTTCGGAAAGTTTCAGATTGCAAGGAACACCACAAAGTTTTAATGGACAAGAATTTTGGTGATGGAGCTAATAGTGCTGAGGATTCGTGGTCTTCCCAACCTTATCCATCCAGTTTACCTGGAATTCCGAAGGCATGCTTTTTTGTCATTTTGATTATTTGAACTCACTTGTCCTATTTCCTCATTGTTTTCATGAGAAGAACTCTCAATTTAAACTGATTTCAGAGTTATGCCTCCTATTGTTAATAAAACTGGTCTACTAGTACTGCTTTCTCATTAGGGTAGTGCCAGACAGTTGTTTCAGCGTTTGCAGGGTCCGAAGGAAGAGGAAGCCATTAAGTCTCATTTTGGGAAAATCATTTTGATTGGAAGACATCAACATTCTCGTAAAATTCAGGTTTGTTTTTGTTTTTGAAGTGCAAATTATTTCGACCATTTTTATTACGTGATCTGTAAACCGTTTCTGTGATGGTAGCATGTGATTCTCCCTCATCTGTATAATTTAGTTTGTTACTCTACTTTGGGAGTCTGAATTGGACAGCTTGGTAGCGTCCACTTGTTGCAGGTTTCTGAAATTGGAAACCTCAAATTGTGGTGCTTGACCTGTCACCCGTGCGAGTTTGTGTGTTACACTTCTTCACTGGGCAAATCAACATGATTTATACATATCATTAAATGTGGCCCCTGGGGTCCTTGGTTTTTCTTTCATTTTCCTGTTTCAAAATTTCAATTTGTTTTGTTTTTATATCAGAATGATAACCAGGATCCGAAACAAATAACTCCAGTCCATAGCTCCCATGCTATTGCCGTTTTTCAAGCTTGTCTGAGTAATTCAAACGGCGTCACATTGACGTAAGTTCTAATTTTTTTTGGGGAAATGTAGTACTTGAGTTCTTTCACCTTCTATTCACTGCCACTCATTTCCACTTGTTGTTTATTTGTACGTTCCAAGTTTCTGTAGTTTGATTTATTTTTATTTCCTCTTTAAGTTCTAATCATAACTCGTTTAATTTTACCACGAAGGCCTCTCGAGCTTTGGGATGCAACAACTTTAAGCTCGGATACTCTTTCCCTTGGAATAACAAATCAAGGTTCGGATGCTCCGGTAATTCCGACATCTGGTTCTAGTTCCATGCCGCAAGTATCTTCCGGCCCTGTCCTTGATAATAGCTTGCTACTTCCATCTTCTTCACCCAGTGGCCCTACTAGGTAGTAGGTATGCTTCACAATCTAATAATATTGCGATAATGAAATGAATTCATCGAGACATGATTGTATGGTTACGTTTTACAGGCATGGTCACAAATATAGTGGTCCAACACAGACATCTTTACTGATCGATGAGCAACAGCGAATGCAACATTATAATCACGTGGCATCTGGTAGAAAAGTTCAGCAACCTGGCTTGTCTCTTACTGGGTCTTTGGCAGGAACAGATCGTGGTGTTCGCGTATTACCTGGTGGAAATGGTATAGGTATGATGACTGGAATCAATAGGGCCATGCCAATGCCCCGACCAGGGTTTCAAAGAGTAGGTTCACCTTCGAGGAACATGGTTCCATCTGGAAGTTTGATTTCCACAAACGGGGCTGGGATGCCTAACTTGTAACTATGAAAAATGGATCTCTTTCTGGCCGGGGGGCCACAATCATGAGATCCGAGATATGCATATGACAAGAGTGAGAATGTTTTTCCTCTGTTTATTCTGGAAAGCTTAACTGATATTCAAGGAGTAGCAAATAATAATAGGGTTATTTCCCAAATGGCCCCTTACTTTATGACCAGCTTCTTGCGTAGCCCCCTGCTTTATGAAAAGTACCCAGATGACCCCCTTTCACATGTTCGTTAAATTTTTTTCCCTCTCCCAAATGACCCTTCCGTGTTGTCATCCCTCTCTCCTCCATCTCATCACCTCTCTCTGCCGTTATCTCTCTCGCCACCTCATCTCCGATAAGGTAGCCTGTCGGTCAAAATTTTCGGTGACCGGCCGGCGACCTTCACACTTACAAAAAGAGTAGGGAGCAATTTGGGAAATAACCCATAATAATAATTTGTTTTCAGCTTTTTTGATGATCATTTTTCTGTATTTGTCATAGCCTAATCAAAATTCAGATGATCATTAGATACAACAAATGATGAAACACAGGGGACTTGCCAAGTTGTTCCGCCTTTCAATGGTCTTAGCACGGGATTCTCTAACCAGATTGCCCCTCCACCTGGTCAAACATTTTCAGTACGACATCCACAGCAGCAACATCAGATGCTCCAGAAACAGGCATATGGGCCAATGATGCACCAACAGGCCCATCTGCCCCATATTCGAGCTCGCAATCCTGCGACCACCCCACAGCAGCACGCTTACATGATCCGGTTTGCGAAAGAGAGGCAACTGCAGAAACGGATGCGTCATCACCCACAACAACAGCATACATTTCCTACCTCTGGCTCCAATACTCCAATCGCTTCTGGCCAACCACAGTCTCAGCATCCAATTTCGTCTTCTGTGCAGAATATTTCTCAGATTCAGCAACAAGCATCTTCGGATCCTTCACAAAACACCCAACTCCCCCCAATATCATCATCATTTTCTCCCAATAATCCGATAATTTCACAATCCCAACCCAAACATCACCTCTCTCATGTTCTTGGTCGGGGTCATCAGAGTAGCAATGCTGAGAGCTTGCCTGAACGGATACTGAAACAATGGCAGCCGCATCTTCAACCACAACAACAACCTAGCAGGCACCTAGCTCAACAAAGGCAGCAGTCTGAATTACAACCACAAGTTAAATATATTAAGGGAATAGGGAGAGGGAATGTGATGATGCCTCAAAAGTTACCTATTGATCCCTTCCATGTCAACGGAATTACTGCTACAATTCCTAAAAGTCAAGTACCACATGAGAAAGGTGAGCAGGTAACGCAATTGGTGCAAGGGGGAAGCCCGGGCTTATTTTCAGGTTCAAATTTGGTACAACCATGTAAATCTCCAGTGACGCCTCAATCCTCGAATCAATGTTCACCTCAGCAAAAGCTGATATCTTGGTCACCATCTTCTTTGTCAAAGCAGATGGCGGAGACTTCACCTCATCCCGATCAGTTGAGTCAAGGCCAGTCTCCATCAGTTCTCTCCCCGGCTCATTCTCTTTTGGCATCTCAGCCATCTCTTCCTCGCTTGGCTGTCAGTTCTGGCCAAGAGCAGCAGCCGCCACGGCAACAGCAACAACAGCGGAAGCAACTGGGTAATTCGCACCAGACTGTGGAACGAATGATACAACAAAATCGGCAAATGAGTTCTGATCCTCATTGCAATCACCAGTTGAGCAACCATCTGAGAACAAGCATGTCATCACCTCAAGACCGTACGGAATCATTTACTAGTGTCACTCCTGTTGTTTCGTCTGCAAGTAGAACCTCGTTTAAGTTGGAAGCAGCGTCCAGAGCCTTTACGTGAATCAGGAATTCCTAGCTCAAGAAATGACCCGTCTGCAGTTGGAGACCCACTGCCGCTGACAAGTACGAGGGAAACTGAGACAGCACCATCCTCATATGTCCATGATTTTAACCAGAAACAGTTTTCAGGACACGTGCTTATGCATGGAAACAATGCGGGAACCCAGTGGCATTCACAAAAATAACAACAACAAAGACAACATCTATCGGCAAGCCAACAACCTGAACCACCAGGTCCACCGTCACATTCTCCGTCACCACAAAATCCGGAGCAGCCCCAGCCACAACAACAACAAACCCCGCAAGCAGGAAACAGTGGAGGGGATTGAGTCGGGCTAAGTAACTCTCGATCGGGATGAATCACCTAGGCAGATCTGACGTTCTTAGCAAGGGTCAGCTTCTGGCTTTGGCTTTTTTCACGACCCTGTCTCGGTACTGTACAGCAGGTAGGTTTTACAAGCTGAGTTCCAATCCATGAAAATAGACTTAACACATACACAGAAATAGACGTAACCAGTCCATGAAAAAACGATCATTCAAAGCAGAGACTGAATTTTCAGTCGACTATCATTCTTTTCACCTACATTTACATATCTAAGGTGCTGTTTGTTTTTTTATTTATGTCTGAATCTGAAATGGCTGAATCTGAATTGGCTGAATCTGAACTGGTTGAATCTGAATTGATGGAATTAAGATGTTTGTTTTTCAAATCTGAATTATTAGGTCTGAAAAATTAAAGTTACATTTATACCCCTGATTAATAAGAAAAATCTCATTTCTTTTTGTCTTTTATCTTTTGGCCAAATAAAAACATAAGAACTATAAAAACCCTAAAGACCTAGGGTTTCATTGTTGTTTACTTCAAACCAAAAAAATTTAGAAGCCTCCATCTCCATGGCCTGATCTCTCTCTCTCTAACCCTCTCGCTGGAATGCTCTCTCTAACCCTCTCGCCGGAATGCTCTCTCTAACCCTCTCGCCGGATTTTTCTGTCTCTAACCCTCTCGCCGGATCTTTCTCTCTTTAACCCTCTCGCCGGATCTTTCTCCCTCTCTCTAGCCAAAGTCTGGTGGTGGTGGTTTTAGTGGTGGTGGTGGTATGTGCCTTTGTGGTGGTTTTAGTGTTGGTGGTGGTTTGGTCGGCGGTGGTGGTTTTGCCGGCGGTGGTGGTTTTTTTTAATGGTTACTTTGAAATTGTTCTGGATCTACAGTTCTTCTTGCCTTCAACTTTTTTGGCGGAACCCTAATCAAATGTGGCGAGGGTTTCCTCTGTGAATCCTCAACTGGAAAACCTCTAGTGGGAGAGAGAGGAGAAAAGGTGATTGCGGCGGTTAGGGTTTAAGGTTTAATGGTGGAAAGGGAAGAAGATGGACGTGGTTGGGTATTTTAAATTTTTAGAAGGGTATATACGTCTTTTGCGATTTTCAGATGTTGGTCTCTATTTTCAGACTTCTTTTGAAGTCTGAAATGTATGAGCCTGGATTCAGCCTATTCAGACATTTATCTCATTCAGACAAAAATTCAGATTTGGCAAAAAACAAAAACAAACATCTGAAATCTGAATTGGGATCCAATTCAGATTTCAGATCTGAAAATTTCAAAAAACAAACAGCACCTAAGCCTAGAAAGTCTCATGATGTCCGCTTATTTCCTTCACTTCGAAATTTTGCGAGATAGACTTCAAACTAATAGTAGGATATTGGGTTCAATGCAGATGGAAGCTTATCACTGCGACCTGCATGACAAATCTACTGGGGACACCCTCTTGCGAGCATACCTTGGTGTTTATCTTTCTTTGGGGATAGCTAAACTCTTGTTCAGCTGTGCGAAAGAAACAAGAAGAGAGATTAGGGTTTCAATAGGTTTAAGAGAATGTGTACAGGGGGCCAATCCTCCTCTTTCTTTTTGTTACTTGGGTAATTCTCTCTTCAACTGTTTTTGTATAGGATAAAGAAGGAAGAAAAGAAAAGGAGGTGTTAATTGTAGTTCATTTCCCCATTTGTTTTTTCATTTAAGGTCACCTTATAATTGGTTCATATATTATCATGGCTTTCAATTAAGCTTGATAATAATGTATGAAAATATTATTTTTGTATTGTGGGGAAAACCCTATCTAGGTCTGTTGATGTATCAATCCTTCATGTATATGTTTTTTTTTTTGTAGAATACGACTTTCTCAAAACTTTCATATTTCAGGGGTCACAATTTTCTGTTACGATTTCTATAAAAAAAAAAAAAACTATACATTTCATGCCTTAGGTGGTATTGAAAAAATTATTAGGATGATAAAGTAAAATATGGGCACTTAAAAAAGATGTACAACTCTATTGTATGTAGTAGCTAAGAGAGAGAGTGGGAGAGAAAAAACAAAAAGAAAAGAGAAATAAATAGAGGATCAAAGAGGAAATAGAGACAAAATTAAAGAGAGAAAAGAAATGAAAAATATATACACAAATAGAACACGGGCCTATGCTAAAAAATAGAACATGGGCTTTAAATAGGGTTGGGCGCCTTTAGTATGTCGTTCAAAACATTATACTGACCAAAAACCTGAAATCAAGAATTATAACCGAAAACCTGAAATCAAGAATCTGTTAATAAGATTTAGTTAGTTGGCCAGAAATCCTATAAAAGACTAGTAGTAACACTAATCAAATCTCATTCAAACCAACTGCTATTAGGAATAAAAACTTCTTGTTACTCTCTCTCTCTCTCTGTACTAAGAGTCAATAATGTCTACACCACCACCACCAGGTCCACCACCACCACCAGGTCCACCACCACCAGGTCCACCACCAGGTCCACCACCACCCCCATTTGGGTTGTGGATGGCGACTGTTTCGAGTTGGGTTCGTGGCCTTCCTAAGTTTGAAGCAGATTTTATATGTCCGGATATTGAAGCAGTTACTCATGGAAGGCATTATACTGCATCTACTCTTTTGCGGGATATCGAAAGGTGGCCTAGACCTAACCAAAACATTCAGGTTTATTTCATGCACCTATTTCTTTGTTTTTCATTCCTTGCATTTGTTTTCTTTAACAAAATTAGCTTGTTTTTTGTTTTCATAGAACCATACTGCATTTCTAGTTGTAATCCATGACGATTTGTATGATATGAGTGCTTTTGAACTGCTTCAACACATCAAGGTCCTCTCTCTCTCTCTCTCTCTCTCTCTTTCTTGATCTCTCTCTCTCTTTCTTGATCTCTCTCTCTCTTTCTTGATATGTCTTTGTGATTATGTTATTTTAAATGAACAAACAAACAAACAGGAAAGATGGCCACATATTCATGTTGCAATTTGGCAATTAATTCATGACGAATCATTGTCCATAAAGTAAGACAAATACCCATTCATTCTTGACTTTTTTTTTATCTCCCTTGCTTAATTAAACATCTGAAAAATATTGTTTTCTTTTTCTCTGTAGATGCATGCAGGCAGGAGCAATACAATACATGAACGAGCCTATTAAACTAGAGAAGGTCATAGTACTCCGAGATCGTGTTATTCAGTTTGAACGAAGCTAATACATTGTGGAAAATAGAGATGGATGAATAGCCAGAAGTGCTAGCTAGCTACTTTTTAGTTTTCTTTTATTGTTGTTCAGCTTTCTTAATAAAATGAATAAAAGAACTACTGTATTATGGGTCGATGATCTATTTTGTCCTCAAGTGTGTAAACATACTACTTCATGTGTTATGATGTTGCTAAAAACAGAGAATCTATCAAAAAAATGCTGCTTGGCCCGAGTAGCCGGCCGACGTGAGCCCGAAATATGACATGGCCAGCCAACTCTGACCAAAAGCATTTTCGTGGACTGAGGAAAGTCATTTTCTTCTTATTCAACTTCAGACCCTTTTTTTCTCTAAGAGAGAGAGAGAGAGAGAGAGAGGGAAGGATCGACTTCTTCGGCTCGACTTTGCCAGAGAAAAAACACAAGGAGTTAGAGAGAGAGAGAGGGAGAAAGAATGAAATGAAGTAGACACGATTTGATATCTAGGATTTATAATTTGAATAGGAAAATCGACTTGGAGCGGGAAACCGGCTGCCTTCTTCTTCCTTCCTCCATTTAGGGCTACTTAAATTCTAGGGTTTGCAAGGGGTTCTACATCAATCGATTGAAGCATCCTGATTATGGGTGAAAACGAAGATGTTTTGTCATAATTTTCGTTTTGCTTGGTTTTTTCCTTCACATGAGAATAGTAATACAAGTTTGAAGCCTTCTGAGATCTGATTCAACTTATCAACTATTATGTCAGTTGGGTTAAATACCATATAGTTAAAGCAAGTTGAAAGTGATGGTTGTAATTGTTAAGTTTGTGGTCATCCAACTCAAAACCAATTGGCAATGAGTGGAGAGGACTTATACTTTATATTCTTAGATGTTAGTTACCCATTCTCTTATGTGGGACTATTCTCACACGCCCCTCACGTGTGGCATTCTTTGAGCCTAACACGTGTGCTTTTTTTTTTCTTTACGGGTGACGTGGAACACGTGTGGCTTTTAAGCCTATCACGTGTGGACCTAGCTCTGATACCATGTTAAGTTTGTGGGCATCCAACTCAAAACCAATTGGCAAAGAGTGGAGAGGACCTATACTTTATATTCTTAGATGCTAGTTACCCATTCTCTTATGTGGGACTGTTCTCACAGTAATGATCTATGAGAAAGCATTTAAACCTAGATTTTTGCTCTCTGTGATGGGACTCATGGGAGATCAAGTGTCATTGTCTTGAAACATTAGGGTATATGTTGCCCTATATCTGTTTTTAAAATTTTCAATGAAGAAAATCGTTTTGGTGACGAAAATCTGATCTTTGATTGTTGACGAAAACCCTAATGATCCTTTGGTGACGAAAATGAAGGATTTATCCGTTCGGTCTGAAGGAGATGTCCTTCCGAAGGAGTGTCCTTCGACCAAGGTGGCAATGCGATCAATTTGTCAGTTAGGATAACGATGACCACACGTAAAGATCATCCAGTCCGGTCTAATTAGGGGTCGTAATGCTTTGCTAGAAGCCAACTACGATCGTCGGATCAAGGAGTTGATTCGCAGCTAACATAGACCGGATCCTACAACGGGTTACACATAAGAGTGGTAACTTGATCGGAGAGATTTGACTAGACGGGAACTGGCTAAAGTTAGATGGGATTCAACTGGAAAGGCCGAAAGGGTCCGAATGGAGATTCGGGACAAGATAGAAGGAAGGCTCTTTGGGCCGGCCATGAGATGGCCGACCAGAGTAAGTGGGTCGGCCACATAAGGCCCATGGTGGGCTGCCCTGGCCGGCCACACTTAAAGGGATTATCAAAATACCCCAAAAAGGGTATTTTGGTAATTATCTTTTCTGTGACCCAGAAAATAGAAAACCTAATCTGAATGAGATTCTAATTAGGGTTTGTCTATATATTGGGTCAGTTGAGAACAGAAAAGGTGTGGATTTTTCTCTAAGGAAAAATATACAGCTCTCTCTCTCTCTCTGAATATACAGCTATTGGAGAGAGAGGAATATAGAGAAAAAGCTCCCGTTCTATCAATCTAGTCAAGAAGAAGAATTCTTCTCAACCTTCTAGTAAGTCCTAGCAGTATGAAAGGAAGGGAGATCAAGTCTATTCACTCGGTGTCTCAAGTAGAGGAGCTACAGTTGGAGCTCTCGATCTTTGCATGCGATTGGAATGGTTCGAGGGAAAAACGCGTTAATGTATTTATCCCTCTCTAGTTCATTGATTAGTTTATGCATGTCGATCCTGGGAAATCTAGTGTTAAACAATATGAGATGTTTGAGATTCCGCTTACAACACTAGTTAGTGTATAGGATACACAAAACCCTACAGAAAAATCTTCGCCATTTTTTACTGAATAAAATCAATAAAACCTTCTTCACTTTGTTCTCTCTCTTCAGCTCTCTTTCTATCTTCATCGAGTTGCCGAAAAATCTGTTTTCTCTCTGTCTAGTTTAATCCAGGGCCGGTCCTGATTTTTCGGAGGCCCGAAACGAGAACAATAAATGTGGCCCTATCGCATACACATATATATATAGACAAGCTAAATCACGAGTAGATTTTCTCGGGCAACAAAGTCGCCCTGTATTGCTGTAAAAATGTTTTCATTTTATTTAAAAAATTTGATGCCAACTCATGCGATTAAATCGTAGTAGAACTCCGCCTATGTCAAGTGTTTAGTTCTCCTACACCTTTATTTTCTTTTCCAAATACTTTTTTCAAACTAAAGGATTACATGTTTGTCCTAACTTTTTTAAATAAAACAATTCTTTCTAATCCTTTTTAATTATTGTTCATATTTTCTTCGCATATCGAATTTCACAAATTTGTTTACTTTGATAATTGATAGTAAAATTTTTAACCATGTCAATATTGTGAAAAAACAATGAGCTTATTTAAAGCTAAGTACCAAATTCGATTATGCTTGAATATACAACGATCACAAGATAAAGAAAAAATTCAAATTTAAATTATCCACTTGTAATTTATCATAAGAAATTTTCATTGACTGACGTAAATCACTTCTCATTTGCACGTTACCATTTAGTTGTAAACCATAGTGAATGGAAAATAATGGGATATTAAGATATAGATTTAAAAACATAACTAAAGTAAATTACATATTTGAGAAGATATTTTATTGTTTATTTACTCCCATATATTATAACTAACATTTACGTATGCATGTAAGAATGTAGAGAGAAAAAGAAATAGAAATGAGTTGGGTGTGGGTGTGGGTGTGGGTGTGGGTGTGGGTGTGGGTGTGGGTGTGGGTGTGGTCCATTGTAAACTGTTGAGAGAGAGAGAGAGGGTGGAAGTGGTGGTACTGTACTACTGTTTACCCCTTTTCTTTGTTAAAGACGTGGGCCCACTTATTTAGAATAAACCACCAAAGGAAATTAATAGAGAAACAGCCCAACGTTTTAAGTTCTTTAGGTAAGAGCAACTCCAAGGTGGGGGGGCTGGGGCCCCAGCCCACATGCTCCAACCCGGGAGCCCCGGGGCTGGGCTCCCGGTGGGGCTGGGAGCCCCATGCTTCCTGGCTCCCAGCCCCAAATATGGCCGTTGGGGGTCTCCCAACGGCCATATTTGGGGTGGATCCCTTAAAAAGGGGATCCACCCCACTTCTTTTTAAATTTTTTTATTTTTTTTTTAAACTAATTTTTTTTTCAAAAAATATAAATTGTTTTAAATTTGTTTTTCCAATCATTTCTCTAATTTTTTCTTTTTTTAATTTTTTTTATATTTTCAAAATCCCTTCTCTCTCTCTAACATAATATTAAATTTCAATTTTATATTTAAAATTAATAATTTATAGTTGAAAATTGAAATTAAAAGTCCGCACACGTACATTACACACGTGCATAATTTTGATTTGGGAGCCCCTGTTAGGAGCCCGACGTTGGAATTGAAAAAAGCCCCGGGGCTCCTAAAAATCAAGGGCTCCCAAAATTGGGAGCCCGAACCCCACATTGGACTTGCCCTAAGGGCAACTCCAATGTGGGACTCGGGCTCCCAATTTTGGGAGCCCCTGAATTTTGGGAGCCCCGAGGTTTTTCTCAACTCCAACATTGGGCTCCCAACAGGGGCTCCCAAATCCAAAATATGTACATGTGTGGTGTTCGTCTGTACGAGGGTTGTGTTTTAATTTTCACCCATTTTAGAATAAACCACCAAAGACGTGGGCCCACTTATTTAGAATAAAACACCAAAGGAAATTAATGGAGAAACAACCCAACGTTTTAAGTTCCTTAGGTAAGGGCAACTCCAATGTGGGGCTCGGGCTCCCAATTTTGGGAGCCCCTAAATTTTGGGAGCCCGAGGTTTTTCACAACTCCAACATGGGGCTCCCAACAGGGGCTCCCAAATCCAAAATATGTACATGTGTGCTTTTAATTTTCACCCATCATTCGATAACGCTTACTAGAAACCGACGACATTGCCGTTTCATTACAATCAAAACTTTCTTCGACCCCATCATTCGATAAATTAGCTTCATCGGCAACATTGAAATCGGAATTTATAATTTCCATATAGCCTAAATTATGCAAATTGACATTTGAATCCATTGAAAAAAAAAAAATAGATGGAGGAGAAATTGATAGAGAGAGAGAGAGAGAATGGATGGAGACAAATAGGTGGAGAGATGAGAATGGAGTATTGGGGCTGGGAGCCCCCAGATCGGGCTCCCATTTGGGAGCTAGGGAGCATGGGG
>BEHA01000984.1:848405-888915 GCA_002897215.1 Eschscholzia californica subsp. californica | reverse complement strand
TCCACATATACAGAAAATGTCAAGTTCTAGCTAAGTTTCAAATGTGTGAATTGTATATTCGAGTAAACCCAAACATGCCCTCACTAAATTTTAACCCCAACCCGAATCCATCTTCTTCTTTCTCCAACTATCGGTGTCTAAACAAATTGTTGGATGAATTTAAGAAAACAACCTATTTTGGTGAAGAAGAAGACGAGGAAAAGTAAATAAAACAATTATTTATTATATATTGGTGTTGATAGTAAGATGTACGACTATTTATTATAACATCGGTATTGATTTAAATAACACAATTCACATTTTTTCTGAATAAGTTTTTTTCATTGTGATATTTTCTTTCTTGAAAAGTGCTTAAATATGAAGATCATGATCACCCAGAGATGAAGCCTGGTCATATAACAAATATTGTAGCTTTAGAATTGATGAAACAACAAAAATGCTCGGGAGACTTGTATGTGTATTTCTTGACAAATCTCATTAGTAAAGTGACGAATAAGACGAAGGACATTTTAATTTTTTCATAATCTGAAAATAAGGTGAAAAGACTAAATTACCCTCGACCTGCTAGAGGGAGTATACGGAGAGTCCCCTACTCCGCTATCAGCACCGATCAAACAAATACGGAGTAGTTTTTTTTTTCTTTTGTTGTTGAGCTGATCAAACAAATAGTTGGAAACCAAATCCAAATTGATAAAAAGAACACCAAAGGCAGTGAAGAGGGCACACGTCTCAAGGGGCGAGTAAGATGTGGCAAAATATAAATGGACAGTCATAGAGGGGTCTGACATATGAGTGGTTGGAAAGAGGTTTTAGATACGCCCAAAGAAGATAAGGCACTAGGGCCCATGAGCCCATTTATCTTTCATTTTCTCCTCACATTTATTTTCGGTTGACCAATTTCTCACTTGCTAGAGTATTTCTCACGGTAGTCAATTGTTTTTTCGGGGAACAATTATAATTTTTTTTTTGAAGTCGACTACGATGATCTACGTATGTCGTTACATATGGCACTTGATACATCATAGATGTGATAAGCTCGATAACTGCCAACTGAAACACTAACAAGACGGCTTATAGCCCAACTAGACAATGACCTAAAGCCGAACAACATTATTTACACCCTAATAATTCCAATTCAAATAACCAAAGATTCCACCTTCTCTGGGATTCGAAACTGGGACTTCCAGGGCTTTATGGAGTTTATGTCAACACCTTGGAATCACTTGGGTTACCAACTGTTGTCGGAAACAATTACAATTAATATAAATAATATTGCTACAAAATTTGGAGTGTGGAAGTCACCTCTGATGACAAATTACCTTTTAAGGGTCTAAAATTCAAAGGTTAGGTTATTAGCCTTTCATCTTCACTTTTGCCACTGACCACTACCACTGTATCGCTACATTCTTTTGAGCGTCTTTTTTTTTTTAAGTTACAGACAGAGAATTGAAACTCCTTTGACTGAAATCCATATATTTTTTCTATTGAGTTGCGGATGGAGAATTGAAACCTTTTTTATTGAAGTCCCGTCAAAATAACGAGATATGAAAATGGGGAAGTTGATGACATCGTTGTGGTGGAACAAGGAAGAGGAAGGAGAAAAAGAGGACATAGTCGTCAGAGTGGTTGTAGTGAAAACAAAGATGAGATGATAAAAACGAAATTTCTATTTTTAAATCGACTGCACACACGCTTATGTATCTTCCTAACCAAACTCTTATGCGCCAAAATACTCGCCTTTACATTTTTTTTTGAATTGTTTAGCGTGTGCTTCGAACATTTAACCTCTAGGGTGGAAGATTATACCTCTTACCACTCCAACCAAAGATTGTTGCCTTTACACATTTAACACGTTAGAATCATAAAACTTTTGCACATCTATCATCATCTATGGCTTGGAAATGGTTTCTTCACTCTTCCACAAATACATCTCAACAGATTAAATTTTAAATTTATACTGATCACACATATCCTTTGAAGAATACAAAATGAGAAATTAAATTAAAAAAAGGTTTAACACAAACTCACCACAAAAAACAATAAAAAGAAAAACAACAACAAAGAAGATAAGCCACATCACAAAAAACGAGAAATTGTCGAGAAATGTTCTAGAGAGATTGGAGTAAACGTGCCCGATATTTACAACAAAAAAGGGTTACTTTTTAAAATGACCTATAGTTTATGACCAGTTTTCTATCTGACCCCTAACTCATAAAAGATACTCAATTGACACCCTAGAGAGAGATAGAGAGAAAGGGTGATCTAGTTCAGATGTTAATGAAAGAACAATCAGACTTGACTTTAAGAATGAAAGTCAGACTGATTCTAACCATCCCTAAAAATGCAAGTTTGATTTTAACGGTCAATAGACTGGGAGTGCAAAAAAATGGTCATCTGAATATTTTCGTTAAACCAAGGGGCTAGAAGGGAAGCTGGTCATAAACTTTGGGGCCTTTTGGGAAATAACCCAAAAAATAACAGCCCTCCGCCCGATATTTATAAATAGCATCTGAATTAGAAGACGTGAGCTAATCGCCATAAACAATTCCCGTTCTTATCCGAACTTTGCAGTGATCTCCCTCCCTTTCTCTCTCTATCATGGATCCTTACAAGGTAAATTTCTGCCCTAATTTTTATACTTGATTCATTGCCCTAGTTCGGTTTCTGATAACATCTCGATTGAATTCGGTTTCTCTATTATCAGAAATGTTTGTCTCAGCTCGTTTTTTCAGATTTCTGTTCATGTTTGTTACATTCATTTCTTTGATTTCCTTGGAATTGTGATTATGAATTAGGAGTTTATGATTTTGTTTGTTTGTTTGTTTGTTGATTTGATGATGATGATGATGCAGTTTCGGCCTTCAAGTTCTTTCAATTCACCTTTTTTCACCACCAATTCTGGTGCTCCTGTTTGGAACAACAATTCATCACTAACTGTTGGAACTAGAGGTATATTTATTTATTTTATTTTGTTTCATTTAGAATTAATTATGTTAATTTGTTTGCGAGGAATAAAATTCTGGTTTCGATGAAAATTTAAATTAGTTTGAGGGTATTAACCATTACATAGCTACGCCCGGGGTAAATTGAACAACTTCTTCACAATAACACCTAAAAGATAACATCCTTACCGACAATAACACATAAAGGAATGAGATATGTTTTTAGTTTTAGTTTCAGTTTCTCCTGATTTTTTTGATGAATTTCCATTACGTCGGGTGAAATTTCAACCATGTCGGTGGAAATTTTGAAATTTTCAACAATTTCGGTAGAGATTTCCTTCATGCCGGTGGAAACTACGCTCAAATTAGCTGCAAGTGTGATTTCATGCACCTAATCTTAATTTCCGAAATATAATTTCAACCAAAATTTGTCGCGATTTCATTCCTTGCTTATTTGTTCCACTGATAAAATGAACCAGAATTCTAAACCAACCGACTACTAGACCGTCTATGTGTAGAATTTGAGCTTCGAAAAATCTCGAGAATCGAGAACATGCATCGCGAGGAAAATAAGCGGGTAAGATGCAAGAGGCGGTCTTGGATGCTGTCTAAGAAGCAGTTGGTCTAGGAATGTTGTGAAAGAAATACTGTTTTCCCCCCTTGTTACATATTTAAATTTCTCTTGCTTTCACTTTACCTTTATATATTATTTTGTTTTATGATGCACCATAGCTTTATATTATGTTATGTTGTGAAAGTGCATAGTTATTTTGCGATATAGAGGAAAGTAGCCTATAAGATGAACCTTCTGTTGGATGGTTGACTTGTTCACCAGAACAAGAATTAATATTTCAATTTAACTCACTACACTTTTTATTTTATAGGTCCAATCCTCCTAGAAGATTATCATCTGGTGGAAAAGCTTGCTAACTTTGATCGCGAGCGCATCCCAGAGCGTGTTGTTCATGCTAGGGGAGCTAGTGCAAAGGGATTCTTTGAGGTCACTCATGACATTTCCCACCTCAGCTGTGCTGATTTTCTTCGGGCTCCAGGAGTTCAGACCCCTGTCATTGTCCGCTTCTCCACTGTTATCCACGAGCGTGGCAGCCCTGAAACTCTGAGAGACCCTCGAGGTTTTGCTGTGAAATTTTACACCAGAGAGGTATTTTGGAGTAGTAAACTTCATATTAGTATATCATTAGCAATATTTTCTACTCATTGTCTTATTATTCTGAAATATTTCATGAGAGATTAATCTATACCTTCTGGTTTATGTTAATACATAAATTTGAAAGTGAATCCTGTTACTAGGAGCACTTTCAATTTCCGACTTAGATCTTAACTTTCTTTATTTATGATATGTCTTATAGTTAGAAGGAATGGTTTAGGATCTTTTCCTGATCAAATCCTTTATCTTCTGTCGTTGGTTTCAGGGTAACTTTGACTTGGTGGGTAACAATTTCCCAGTTTTCTTCATCCGAGATGGAATGAAGTTCCCCGACATGGTCCATGCACTCAAACCCAACCCAAAGTCCCATATTCAAGAGAACTGGAGGATCCTGGATTTCTTTTCCCACCACCCAGAGAGTCTGCACATGTTTTCCTTCCTCTTTGACGATATCGGTATCCCACAGGATTATAGACACATGGAAGGATCTGGTGTCAACACCTACATGCTCATCAACAAGGCCGGGAAAGCCCACTACGTGAAGTTCCACTGGAAGCCTACATGTGGGGTCAAGAATTTGTTGGAGGATGAAGCTATCAAGGTTGGGGGTGCCAACCACAGCCACGCCACACAGGATCTCTATGATTCCATCATGTCTGGTAACTACCCCGAGTGGAAGCTTTTCATCCAGATAATTGATCCTGATCATGAAGATAGGTTTGATTTCGATCCTCTTGATGTGACGAAGACCTGGCCTGAGGATATCCTACCCCTTCAGCCAGTTGGTCGCTTGGTTTTGAACAAGAACATCGATAATTTCTTTGCTGAGAATGAGCAGCTCGCCTTCTGCCCTGCCATAGTTGTTCCTGGTATCTATTACTCGGATGACAAGTTGCTTCAGACTCGTATCTTTTCCTACTCAGATACTCAGAGGCACCGTCTTGGACCGAACTATCTTCAGCTTCCAGTTAACGCTCCCAAGTGTACTCACCATAACAACCACTATGATGGTTTCATGAATTCCATGCACAGGGATGAGGAGGTACTTCACTCTCGTAGTCAAATACATAATTACTATATTCTCCCAAGTGTGCTTTTCCAAATGTGCGTCTAATGAAATGAATGACATAACATTCTAGTTTTAAGGTTGAACCACTTTCTTCTACTTCATTGTTGTAGCTATTGATGTTATACTTCATCTGATAATGTTTTCTCTCTAGGTTGATTACTTCCCCTCGAGGTATGACCCAGTTCGCCACGCAGAAAGATACCCCATTCCACCGGCTGTTTGCACCGGGAAACGTGATAGGGTTAGTTTCTATTTACATTATATCTAATATCTTCTTATGAAACAACTAAATACCATACTAGTATAAATCAGTAGTACTAATAAAGGATTTTTGGTTAAATCAGTGCATCATTGAGAAGGAGAACAACTTCAAGCAGCCTGGAGAGAGATACCGTTCCTTCTCACCAGACAGGTATATATCCTCCTTTTCTTTCCGCCCTTCTGCAGAATCATGAACAGTTAATAGATCTAACTTGGTTTTCTTACCTGTATCGTCTATTTACAGGCAGGAGAGGTTTATCCGCCGATGGGTTGATGCCTTATCTGACCCAAGGATCACCCATGAAATCCGCAGTATCTGGGTCTCATACTGGAGTCAGGTAAGATTCAAATTCTATGTTATCTTCTTAGTAGTGAGGCTTTAATTATGAAATGCAAACAACAGTCATAGATGTGAGATAAGGAGAGCATGTACTAAACTACTAGTTGTTGATGGTAATGTATGAATTACTTGTGTATTAATCGTGTGATTTTGGTATCGACAGGCTGATGTGTCTCTTGGTCAGAAGCTCGCATCTCACTTGAACGTGAGACCAAACATCTGAAGATGAGAGGGAAAGAGAGAGAGAGAGAGAGAGAGAGAGTACTATGTCTGTAGTATGAAAGATGAAACTTTAATGTTGTTGTTCTGATAAATGTATTTGTACTAAAAATACACTTGAGTCTTTGACTCATTCTGTGATGAAATCATGTAATAAGTTGCAGTTTTATATGTGCAAGTTTAAAAAAGATGGTTGCTCTAATTCACTTATCTCTTTATCTTCTGGTTCTGTTACTCGTTATGGAGGGTAGTTTGAGGGTTATCCCTTTTTGCCATTGTTATACTATGCCATGTCCACTCATCCTGTACTAAATTCTGAATTTATGTGTCTCGCACGCTCATTTAGTCGATGTAAAATTTGGCGCTTGTAGTACAAATATAAGTTCACTGTGTGGATAACATCTTTTTATCCTCTTCCAAAGCTACCTAGATATGGCACACCCCAATGCATAAATATTAGTGAACTAATAAAATTGGAAATGCTACAATCACATAAGAGCTCGATGTTAAGTGAGGTAAAGAGTAGCTTCGTCACCCATAAATCTTTCCTTATTCCTTCTCCTTGATATTTCTATACTAGACGGTGGAGTTGCGAATCAAAAATCAATAGTAGGAGTTGGCTCATCAATTGAATACTGAGTGGCTTATCTAGTGCAATTGCTTAACGAAGAGTCTATGGCAGTACATTTTAGCGCAACCAAAAATCGAGGTCAATATTTCCTGGGGTCTAACTACTGGGCCAGGCAGATCCGGATGGTGGTTCGAGGATTACATGAGGAAACATGTACTAATTTAACTTTCATCAAGTCAAATTTTCTAAGGTAACTGGGGAATATTTCTCCACAATATTTCGTTCCGCTTAGCGAGTCTAACAATCCATATAGTACTAATTACTTTTTTGAAGGGGCTCCCTCCCACCATCAATCAGTATATAAAGGCCGTTCCCCTCCAAGATTCAAGATCTCAATTTTCAACCGCCAGAAGAAAGGGCATCGGACGGAATCCTAATAAACGCATCAAAATCGGGAACAAATTAGTATAAGATCTCGTCTTTCCCGCCATTTGCTTGAACTTCTTCTTCATCTATCCAACTTCATCTTCTTCCTACTACTACTACTACTTCCTTTAATCGACGACTCAATTCCTCCACTTTTACTCGTCCCTCGACGAAGGTATACATATTTACATACATCTTACTTCCATTGTTAGGGTTTCCGATCTCCATCTCTTTGTTCCTATATTTTCTTTACCTTGTATTGGAGTTTTGGTTTGTTTATGGATCTTATCTTTGAGACCTATTTCTTCTCAGATTTGATCCTTTTTGATCTTGAACCAGAGAGTCAGTCATTAATTCTTACGAATTTAAGTGGGTTTCTGTTTTTCATTTTCTCCAGTTCATCATGCAAATTCTTTCAAAAATTTCGATGATCAAAATTTATTCGGAGATTGGAGTTATGATTCTAACTGCTTTAGTCTTAGGTATAAATTATGTTCAGAGATTGGAGTTACTGATTCTATTCAAGTTATAGGCAGTGTCCAGTAACTGAAATGAATTATATGCTAACGAAACGGAATAAGTTTGATACTGGACTAATATTTTTTTTTATTGTAGAGAATTGAATTGCTCGTTTTTCGTTCAATATTTCTAATCTGGTTTACTTTTCAGCTCGTTAGGCCCCAGTTTCAATGGAAACAGTTGGTTCTGAGCAAAAGTTACACAAACAAATGCGATTATGGGAGTTTCCAGATCAATTTGTAGTTGAACCAACTGATGGCCTTTCTAGTTCTTGTTTAGCAATTAATCGTCGCGATGGATCAATGAATTTGATTGGTTAGTGTGGACTGCTTGTGTGTTCTATCATGTGATTGTTAGTAATTTATATTTTGAATCTCTATGAATTATATCAGAATGGTTTAGTGAGTGTATCTTTTGCTATGCAGATGAGGTCCCACAGTTGCAGTCTGTCCAGGCTCCAAAGATTCAGAATATTTTTGGTGTAATTGGAACACTAAAGCTCTTGGCAGGCAAGTAATTCTTTCTGTGAATCCAATAATAACTTTCTTTCAAATTTCAATCTGTGGGGAGACTCAATTCAAGTCAGAAGTTATGATGCAGAAATTTGTCGCTATCCATTTATTCACCATTTACGTATGGATGCTAATGCGTAGCCAAAATCCCTAAAGAATGCTTAATATTCCGAGTGGGTGAAACAACTTTAGGATAACCCATCTTCCAACACAATATCATGTGTAGATAGGTTCTTCTTCTTCTTCAAGTGTATAGCTTATGAAATTTATTTTTCATTTTAAGTAAATGTATATTTCTCAAGATTTGTGTTTAACTTTGACCATACCTTTACTGTCTCTATTTTTAGGGGTTTATGTATTAGTGATAACAGAGCGTGAATGTCTTGGATCTTATTTGGGGCACCCCATATATAAAGTATCATCCTTGAAGGTTTTGCAATGTGACCATTCTCTTAATAGTTCTTCACTGGAGCAGGTAATCTTGTTTACTGTACTTGGCTCTCATCATTTTAGCTTGGTAATATAAAACTATTTAACCTCGGCTATCACCACTATTGACAGAAAAAGATGGAATCTGAGTTTTCTGTGCTCCTAAATGCTGCAGAGAGGACCTATGGTCTGTACTTCTCTTATGACGTCAATGTAACACTCAGGTGTGTCCTCTAGATTGCTGTGTTTGTATTATGTTTATATGGAGATTCGATTGTGGTTAAAACTTAAAATTGATTGGCCGCCCCCAAAGTCTTTATGAGGTCTAACTGATTAACTATATCATGCCATATATTTGATTCCCTTGTTCTCCACTCCCATCCATTGTCTTGAGAATGATTTTAAATATGTCTAACTGTTTGAAATAAATATTTTTCCCATCTACTTTATGCTTATCGTGTGAAACAAGGCCACATAACTAAAAGTCTAAAACATGAGCATAACTGCATAACCACTTTTCTTTCTAAGGAATCATCTTCATAAAGAGCAAAACAGGGTATAAGACCTCAAAACTTCCTTAATCTTTCATGAGTCTCTATGCTTCTGCCTGTTTGAAATGTTTGTAATGCTATAGACCATAGGTAAGACACTCAAAGCTTATTAGGCATTGAATGCTTCTTAGAACTTAGATTCATGATTTAATTACTACTCCTCTAAGTTCGACTTCACTTAGTAAGCAATATCTGATCCAGCTGAAACTTGTTATGCTGAATTAGACGATAAATATCTGAAGCAATATTGGAAGACACCCACTCAAACGATCAAAGTTCTAATCAGTGTCCAGATAACTAGACCTGAATTTTCTGATCTATAGAACGTCTTTCCTAGTTCCTGTCATGTTCTTATCTCTCTTATAACAGTGGTCGTTAACTCCTCTGTGTGAACTTAGTCGGTTAGTCCGTTTTAGTTTTCTTTCTTTTACTTCATGTTCTATCATGAAATCTTTTTTATAGTATATAAAATCTGATGATTTGGTGTTGCAGTGCACAACGATTGCATGATCTGGGAGAAGAGACAAAAAGGCTTCCTCTTTGGAGACAGGTAATTTTATCTATGTCTTGAATTAGATGAGTGCTTGAGTAGTTGCACTAAATGATATTCATACTTAACAAGTAAAACTTTTCGCTTCTTATGAGAATTTAAAACCCTTAGGGCTACCTGCTTAGGGCTGGCCACCAATAGGCAACTTAGCAAACACCTTTATATCATTTTCCAAGCCACGTAGCTAGTTGCTGTTGGTTAAATTTCAACTCTTGACAATTGCTTTTCTATCTCAAATGTGATAGGCACCTCTTTTCCCAACAAATGTCATGCCCCTTTGCATTGTTGTTCTTTGACAGGCAGACCCTAGGTATCTCTGGAATAACTACATGTTGGAGGTTCTCATAGATAATAAGGTCAGATCTTTTTCTTAATCTTTGGCTAAATTCAGCGTATCACCCTTTAATACCATTTAGCACATTGTGATTGCTGATAATTGCTCATTATGATCCAATATGCAGCTCGATCAGTACCTGCTTCCTATTGTCCAAGGGAATATCCTTACTACTTTCGCTTTGATCGGTTGAACTATGTAAAATAGGATGTTAGGAACTTCTCTAATTAAGTCAAACTCTTATATTACGAAGTTTAAGTATTCTTTCTCTTCTTATCTATTTATTTCGTCAGTTCCAAGTTAAACCTTAGCCCCTCATCACCCTTTCAGAACTTTCAGGCAGAAATTGCGAAAAATATCGTTGATGTTACTCTCATTGCACGGAGGTGTACGAGAAGAAATGGTATACATCACAGCTTCTACATTTTATAGAAAACTTGAGTTCTGTTTGGAATTGTCTGAAGTGCTTTAAGTAAGGATACGCTGAGTTTTGATCATAAATTAATTCGTCGTTCAAAGAAAAGGATAAACTGAGTTATTGCCTCATGATTTAGGGATTTTGTAATTACCGATTGTAGATTTTCTGGATATTTGATTTACTACATTTATTCATTTGGATGTTTAATATGTAATCAAGATAAGAAAAGCTCTGGCAGTGTCAAACTAATAAAATCATGTCGAAGGCTTCTTAGGAAAAAATGTCGGTTGAAAAGTTATATCACGTGCAAGTAACAGTTAACTAGTTGTAAGTTGTTGTGATTCTGTTACTTGACAAATTGAAATGACTTGGAATGTTCTGTCTAGAACATATTGGTATAATTTGTGATTGAGATATGCCACCTAATTGCTTGAGAAAACACACTAAACTTCGGTTTTGATAGTTAACGAAGTTACTTATTTCCTGAAGGTACACGTATGTGGAGAAGAGGTGCCGACTCCGACGGCTATGTTGCAAATTTTGTGGAAAGTGAGCAAATTTTACAATTGAATGGGTATACAACATCAATTGTGCAGGTGAAGTTTTAGTTGTTTTGATCTTATTATTTTTCTTTTATGTTTTTTAGGTGTATAACGGAAGTGTTTTATATTTCTCTTTGAAACTGATGGTTATTAATAGTCTCTATGACCTTCATCTCGTACCAGTTTTAGGCTTTTAGCTGTCCTTTTGATAAACTTAGAAAGTTATGCCTGGTTATTGTAGTGATGAGATCTCTTCTATGTATCCTTCATCCTTTGCACATTTCTTTCGGCTCACAGTTTTAAGTTGGATATTAGGAATTTTTGACGTCTTGGTTGGTACTAAATTCTCAGCCTCTCAAACCTCTGTCAAATTAAAACTCAACCTATATATTTGTTTTCTGCAAGTTTCTGGATGATGCCAGAGAGTTCCCTGGGGTCAGTATGTGATGCATGTTTCAAAATTACCATATATTTGGGCTTCTGATAGACTTTCCTTTTATAGGTTCGAGGTTCCATTCCATTGGTGTGGCAGCAGATAGTTGATTTGACATATAAACCTAAGTTTGAGCTTTTGAGACTCGAAGAGGCTGTGAGTATTTAAATGAGTTTATATGCTCTGCCCAGTTCATTTTTCTTCTGATTTGTTATTTCAGATTTTCAGCTGTGGTATATCTGCTGGTTACAATCTTTTGGTTACTGCTACATTGTATTGCAGCCTAGAGTAGTGGAGCGGCACTTTTTGGATTTAAGAAAAAGATATGGGTCAGTGTTGGCACTAGATCTTGTCAATAAGGTATACTTCACAGAATATGTTTATTAAGTTCTGGTGGCATTGTGGAACTTGTTTATTTTTTTCATGGGTACTTGTATATTTTTGTCATTGTTACCATACACATGATCTTACTCATGCACATAGTTTTGGTTGGTAACTATTTCATTTCTTAAATGCAAATGGAGATGTTGGAGTGAAAAAATAGATTTCCAGAAGTCCACAGAAAAATTAATTCTAACTGCCCGAAGTGAGAAGCAAAAATATTCTGATAAAGACGTTCCTTGGACACGTGATGGATCTTGAAGTACTATTTCTGCGTCGCCTTGACCAAATCCACCCACATTGGGTTTACTTGTTAGTGGTTGATCAAGCTTGACGGATTCACCTTCTGAAACAAGAAGTTCTGGTCCTGGAGGTATAAAATCAACGACTTGGTCCATTCGATTTCTAAAAAGGATTACTAATCCTTAACTTTTCGAGGAATCCTTCATCAGCGGTTGTGTGTGTGTTGATCTCAGGCGCTGAGATGATGCTATATATTTAGGTTGTGGATCAGATACTAGGGTTATATATTCTTATGTGCTTGGGGAATGGTTTCTTAGTTAGCTGGGTTGTCGCTGGTTTGGGTTCATGCAATTATGCAAATGATTTATTTCCGATAACTTTTTGTTCTTGAATACCTTGCTATACAATGGGTCTAACCTGTATTGGTATAGTTGTTGTTTTTGTATATTCAAAGGTTCATCTAAATCACATGGATATGTTGTTTTTGTTATCATCTTTGCTGTTTCGTGTTTCTCCTCTCATGTAAAGCTGTCTAGTTGATAAAATTCCAGACAGTATGTTGCATGTGTTTGCATTGATCTCTGTTTCTGTCTCTGACTTCATGAAATGCTTTTGCGACTCTTTCTCATTTCAGCACGGAGGTGAGGGACGTCTATGTGAAAAATATGGCAGTGCGATGCAACATGTTACTGGTGAAGATATAAGGTGATTTTTTTTTCTTTTTGTTAGTTTTACTTGTTTTACTCATCTTTGCTGACCTTCTGATTACTGTAGGTATCTGCATTTCGATTTTCATCAGATTTGTGGTCATGTCCACTTTGAGCGTCTATCTATCCTTTACGACCAAATGGCAGATTTCCTGAACAAGAATGGGTATGACATAGAGAACAATAATTTAATATGCAGTACTTTATTGGAGCTTCATGGGAGAAAGTGAAGATATCAAATCTTTCATTTAAAAAAAGAAATCATGGGAGCACATTTACGCTGTCCATTCTCATGTTTCCGTGCTTTGGCATGCATTACTTCGTTGGAGCTTCATTTGGTTTCTTAGAACTCATGATTTTCTTTGGGACTTGTTAGGTACTTCTTTTTGAACGAAAAGGGTGAAAAGGTCGATAAGCAACTTGGAGTTGTAAGGACCAACTGCATTGATTGTTTAGACCGTACAAATGTTACCCAGGCAAGTTAAACTTATATTTGCTCCATTATTAAAAAATTTTCATATGTAGTTGACTTCTAGTTGGTAGTGTTGAAATGATCAAAATAACAAACATCGACACAGTTTTCTCTTATGGTCTGGTTCGATGGAAAAATGATGAATCCTATGGATTATGGAAACATGAATACTACAAAAGCATGGTTTCTTGGGATTTTCTTTGGTCTATTTGGCAGGCAAAACAATCCTAAGAATTCTAAAATTCATGTATATAAGGTTTGAATCCTCGGTCGTTTGGCAACAAAAACAAAATTGTAGGAATTTATTACCTACAAAAACTCCTTTTAAAAATATTATTAATAGCAAAGCCGCGAATAAAATAATTCAAATTCGAAGAATCAAACTTCAAACCTAATAATTATTTAAAATTTAAAAATTACTAGTATAAATTAAATTTGTGTTTTCTGTCCATAGGATGGTTTTGTGGTGTGGTGTGGTGCAGTGGTGGTGGTGGTCTAGAGACTCTAGACACCTATATTATTATCTTGTACTTGAATATGAATAGCTAAACTGAAGTTGCATTAACGGTGGCTGTCTGTGAGCAGAGCATGATTGGGAGAAAGTTGTTGGAAAAGCAACTTCACCGAATAGGGGTTTTTAACACAGATGAAACCATCAGCACACATCTGCATTTTGATGAAAGCTTTAAAATAAGTAAGTTCTTGTTATATTGCTAAGTAGACGGTTTACGGTTTACCTTTCTAGGACCAAAAATGTTTTCCACTTGTGTATCCTTATCTGGGTGGAGTTTAATCCACCTTGTGTACATTTGATTTCTGGAAGTAATGTTATTTTAGATCTGTTATTCTCCACTCCTTGGTATCTGATTTTTTCACTTCTATTATAGTGTGGGCTAATCATGGAGATGACATAAGCATGCAGTATTCTGGTACTCCTGCTCTCAAAGGAGATTTTGTCAGGTAATCTCTCTCTTTATATGGAGTTAAGTTTTCTGTTTAGGTTTTACAGTTTAGGAGTTAAGTTTCTCTCTTTAGTCAAGCACCCAACTTATTTCATTTTTCTTGAATTTATAGATTTGGACGGCGTAGGATTCAAGGCATCCTTCAAGACGGGTGGAGTTCTCTTGCTCGTTATTACCTGAACAATTTCAGTGATGGGACAAAGCAGGTATAGGCGTCAGTCCGTCACTATCTTGTGGTCGTCTTCTTTTGAGAATGTGCAAAAACTTTATTAGATAGTTCATAATGACAAAATTTCGATATTATTAGCCTACCGTCGTCACACATGCGTCTGTTTATATACATGAACTCTTTGTTCTAGAGGTTCATAGTTCTTAAACACGTTTTAATTAGTCATCAAGACCTTGAAATGGAGCACAATCTTAGCCCTGTTTGACATTTCACTATTTCAGTTGGTAGCTTGACTTGATTAAGTGATGTATAATTCTATAATCACTAGCATGAAATATTTCAATCTCTTCTCTTGGTATTGCATGACATAGTTGAGAAGGTAGTCCTGATATTTTTATTTTTGTCTTGGGATAAATATGAAGGATGCAATTGATCTCTTGCAAGGACATTACATTGTTTCTTCTGTCAGCCGGGATATTACTCCAACCAAGAAACAAGGCATCGAGGCTTACGCTGTGAGTACATTCATTTTAAAACACATAATTATATTTATGTACAAAATCATCAATGGAAACAGTGAACCTTACCCATCACCAGCAATCTCAGTCAGCCGAAACATTTGGTAGAAGATTTTACAGTATCTCTTTAAACCCTGCCCATTGACTTTCATCCTTATGCGAATATATTTTCGTGTTTTCTGCAGTCATTTCCGTTGGCTCTGGCTTTGGGGTTGACTGGGCTTTTATTCTCGACATTGTCACTGAGACAAGGTGAGTTAGCTTCTAGGTTATTATCATGTAAACTGCCTTAAGATTTCGTATGACACTTGATTGTTGGAGCTATTGCAATTCATTGGTTGGTTGGCATTATCGAATCTCTGTTGATATCTAAGTGTATCCCTGATTCCACATTAGGATGTATCTCGTGAAGATCAATGAGTACTAACACAGTCTCAATTATCACAGTTTGACCTCGATCACATTAGAGTTCGTTTCAGATATAGTACAGATACATCACTGAGTTGTGGACCGAAATAGCGTTGCTGTTAAAAAATATTTGTGTAGAAAATGGAGGGACAAAACTAATGGTAGTTTCTTTTTGCAGCTCGAAATGATTATCGTCATTTATTCTTCTCGCTGATATGGGCGAGCATGAGTATAGGTATAGCAGCAGTTGTAAGAGCCAATGGCCGCATCTTCTGCAACCGACCTCGTCTCAACAACCCAAAACTTTAATTACAAAGAGCATTCTAAACCACGATATCGGTACGCTATCCTCTATCGCCCGCTTTTATTATTATCATGGAAATAGTTATTAATATTAATATTGTTATTGTTATTGTTATTGTTATTGTTATTGTTATTGTTATTGTTATTGTTATTATCATTCTCCTCCTTCGGTTCAGTCAGCCATTTCCTGGTAAAATGTTGTTCTAATACTAGTTTCCAAATTGAAAACAATTATTTGGATATTTTGATGTTTTCTTTATTCTTGTCGTTATGTTTTAGATTAGTGAAAGTGTGCTTAAATTGGTCTAAAAAAATACTAAAATCACCATTACAACCGTTAATAGTTACCATTTTTAAACCTGAAAAATAGCCATCAACTAACCCATAAGTACTCAACAAAAAAAAAAACCCATAAGTATCAAACCTAACTGCAAGAGCGGAAATAAACAAATGGTCTAAATTTTTTGTTATAGAATAATTGTTTTCTGTTTATATTTTAGTTGATGTGTCATTCTGACCAGATACTTTAATTAACTATTTTGCGAATCTCAATTATTTAAAGTAAAAAATATAGAAGGTTGGAGTAAAACTCTGAATCAAGCTGTAATTGATTATTGTACTATCCATAAAATACAAGTTATGCCCTATTGAGTTATCTAGTTTAAAAAGTTAAGAAGAAAAAGAAAGATGCATACACTTGAAAAAAATTAAATTAGAATATATTACCGTTTTTCTTCTGACTAGGAAAAACTTTTTGAACGGCTAAAAAAAAGCAATCGAATGTTATTGAGAGCCAGTGGACGGAACTAAACTCATTAGTGTGTATTATTTAGAGAGCTTTTGTATCGGAGGCAAGAGACATAATATTAACATGGGTTTTCGATTATAGTTATAGACGTTTAAGTCGAGGTTTAATGTTTTAAAACTGAACTAATGTAGCGCACTTTGTATTAGAAAAATGTAATTGATCTATGAGAAAATCGATGAACTACATAAACAATTCATTAGTTAACTTAATCTTCCTCCAACAATTTTAAACCCTTTTATTAGTGCTCATCAAGAAACAAATATTTTAATTTTCTGACCATCTATATTAAAAGGCTAAAACATGTTTCCTTGGCTTAGACATTCGTCAATTAATCATTGGCTGCTTAGAAGTTCTTTTTATCGGTCAGAGAACTATTAATACTTACTGTCTAGGCTAATTATTTATAAAACATTAATACAATTTAATAAGATTATTCGATAAATGTCATTGTTTTGAGCTGTTTATAGTGCACAGGTTTGTTTGATCTAACCAAATCATACTTACTTCAACAAAAAAAAAAAAAACAAATCATACTTACAAGTGACAACTGCAGAATGAGTAGAAGAGATAAGATCTTGTTTTCGCTTTCTATAGTATTATGTGAGCACACGTAAAGTAAGTTATGTCTAGTTGATATTACAAATCAAGATGGTTAATATGATCTTTAATTTAGCTATCGAAAGAGTGTTATAGCAACCTAGCTACGTGCAAACTACTGCAAGGGAAATCACCAAGTGCGCGTGGGCGTGGGGTTGCACACCCAACTCTTGGGAATACGATTATTGGGCGACATGTGTAACAAGTAAACGAATACCCAATTGTTATTTATTAATATAAAATACCTCGAAGGCATCTATATATATATATATATATATATATATTATTGGGTGGTGAGTTATAAACACTTGTGAATAAACAACTCCAAGGAGTTGGTAAATGCATCTAGAACCCCCCCAAGTATCTATATATACACAAACTCATTTAGAATATTCATTTTGTATGACTGTGTCCCTCTCTCTCTGACGTGGGTCCAAGTAGATTCAATTGTCATATACTTTACCTACTTCAAATAAAGGATGTTTTTTTAATAATAAGCTATTGCACCAGACATGGACATTTCTATTTTTATATATATCTATATATATATATATCCTAATTAATGTGATAAGTTAATTTTATATGATGATCTGAATCTCTATAAGCTTACAAGAATCTTGATTTAAATCATCTAATGAGTGACTGTATGCCAAATAAATAGTTGATGAATCTTGTTTCCATCAATTATTAGATAGTATGTTATGCTAATTATGATCCCTACATTTTGAATTGAAAATCTCAACTCCATTTTTTAAGTCCCATATATAAATAATTAGTTCATATTAGATATACTAGGTTTTCATAGGGGGTGGTAGATTCCGGTTCCCTAAAATGTATGGTGTAACAATGTACCGTCGCAGTCAACTACACCTCAGTGGTGGTGCTTGTGTGTTGAGGTTGTATATATCGCGATATTCATTTCTACACTGTTCAATAATACCGTAAACACCCTGGATGAGTTTATAAGAGATTTTGGTTTCTCCTAACAACATGGGTTGACTAAAAATACAAGAGAGTTGATGTGGTGATTGGTGATGTTTGTGATGGAGATGGTGATGTTGCATGGTTAGAAGAAGAAGTCAATTGAAAGCTGTTTCATAACCACATAACATGTTGTGCACATAAGTGACAAACAAGTATTTAATTTCAGTTTTTTTCCAGAGATAGTACATATTATTACAAACTCTAAACAAGTTGCAAGTGCTTAGCTGCAACTTGTTTAGATCTTTGGAAAAATTCTTATACATATTTTATATGGGTTTAAACTTTCTATTTTAATTAATTGCTTGATTTAGTGAGCTCTTCTTTACCACTTGGGAAGTATTTAAAAGCGCGTTGTTTCTAGCAAGTTGCTCATATGAAAACATATACAATTGACTTCACCAGTACAAGAGATATACTACCGACCGTGTCTTATATGAGGGTATGAAGACGTGACGTGCAAAGTAAAACATTTTTTTTTGTTAAGAAGCTAAAAATCAGTACAACGTTTGATAATACATTGGAATAATTGTATACTGAACGTCCAAGTAAAAACAGTATGAAAGTAACTGCGAGGACAAAATGAAGCAAATTTCTTAATTAAATAGCAATTATGAACCTCCTAGATTATAATACATCAATTAAACTTAATGAACCGTTGATTGTGAACTTTTTCCTTTTTGATTTTTTATTTCAAGAGGTGAACATATATCTATGTATGCATATGAGTTTTGTGCCTGCTTGTGACGAAAAGTACTGATGTAAGAATCCACACTTTTATACCAAAAATAAAATTTAATCTTAAAGTTTTGAACCTAATTATTTTAACATGTAACAACTCCTTGATCAACTTTAAAGCAAAGAGGATTAAAATATAATTAAGATAATTAATTGTCTTATTCTATTTGATATTTGGGTAGTTGTTATGTGTTTCCTTATAAGCAACAATTATAAGATTCTTTTCTTTACATTAATATTGAACTCTTCTTTGAGATATTCAAAAGTTGTAGTTGAAAAATGTAAAAGAACATAATTTTAATTAAAAAAACCATCAAAATACCCTCTTATCTCATATTTTGATGTTTATTAAAAGCATTTTTGGTGTTTGACTTTCATTTGTACCTGTGGAGTATGTTCCTGTATAAAATACGTATAAAAATACTAACCAAAACATTATTTCTTTTTTACTAATTAGATGGAGACTTGTGAAAAATTAAGAGCTACTAATAGTAGTAAAAACTCTTGTCATAACTTATACATATTGCCATATTTTTAATTATTTGAGTTGATATCATCGATATAATTTAAAAAAGAAGGCATTAGGCATGTTCGTGTCAGTAATGAGAAACTCTTGAACTCTTTTACATATCAGAATTCTATCGAAATATAAATGATGTCATCTGTCGATATATTGTTACCTACGTGTATTTCTTTTTTGATTATTTGAATAAAATTATATTCGATCTTAGCTCTTGAGATCTGTTGTCTAATTGTTATAATTTCATCTAACTCAATATTAATTAGCAAAGTGGTGAAGTTAATGGGAGTTAAAAAGGAAATTAATAAGAGAGGGAGGAGAATCTGATGAGAAAGAATCAACAACCATACTGAGCTAAGCAATGATGTCATCCATGGGATCCCAACTTGATACTGAAATCCAATGATTTATAGTCGTTGGATTATCATGATCATCTGATGATGGGTAAGTGGTTGTGGGACCCTGGAATATTGAAGGCTAAATATTCAGTCTGACTTCATCAACTAACAAGTGGCAGTATCTGGTTAGCTTAGAGTGGGAATCTTAGAGAGGTTTAGTACCTGCCATTAAATACCCTAGTGGGGAGAGAAGCAGAGAATCTAACATCATGAAAAATACATACATACCCTCTCTCTCTCTCTCTCTCTCTCTCTCTCTCAAAGTCTACTACTACTTTTTTGCTTGCTCTATTTCTCTCTAGCTACTTGTCTCTAACTTCTTCTTCTTCTTCTTCCTAATATAGTATAGTATAGAATAGAATAGATAGAAGGGTTTTTGTTTGTTGAATCTCCCTCTTCTCTGGGTAGATATGTTGTAGAAACTGGAAATTAAAACAAAAGCTTCTTTCCTCACAGCATATTGTTAGGTTGACTCTACTGTTTGTTAAGTACTTTCATGATCTTGCTGTTTCTGTAACATATCTACCCATCTCCTATCAATTCAAGATTCTTTCAAAGTGAGTTCTCTCTCTCTCTCTCTCTCTCTCTCTCTCTCTCTCTCTCTCTCTTTAACTTTTCTGTTCAAGTTGTTTCTTAACTGTATGTGACTTTGGTTTTTCTCCTAAAAAGTGGGTCTTTTGATTCTTCATTCCTTTTGCTTTATGGAGAAAAATACTCACAACCTTCTTCTTCTTTTTATACTTGTCTCCCTACCTTACATTTACTGGTTTCTTGTTTTAGATTAATCAAAGTTTTTTTATGTACATGGGTAACTTCATTTAGTTAGGGTTTTCTTTACAGGGTTTTCCTTCATTTTATTTCCTCACAAGATTTCTGTTTACACAATTTAGACAGATTGGGCTTCTGAAGACAGAAAAAAGGTAGAAGATTTCATATTGGAGGCTCCTCTTTTGGTTTTCACCTTTTCTTCTACATTCTACTTCCTTTTGGATCAATCCTGAAATTATCTGGGAATTGGGATCCAGAATGGGAGGAGGATACTTATAATGGGGTACTATAGAGGAGCACATATATAATGGAGGATGGCAAATCATTTCCATCCCATAACATGTCGAGCGATACCAACGTCGATTTTGATCTCATGGATGAACTCTTGTCAGAAGGTTGTTGGTTGGAGACTACTCAAGGATCAGATTTCTTGCAACCTAGTTCCTCAAATCCCACTGCTTTATTCAATTCTTCATATTTTTTGCCTACTACTACTACTACTACTTCCACAACTAGTACTATTTCAGAGGGTTTGAGTCCAAACCCATCTCAAATTAACAAACAAGAAGAGAGGGAAGGATCAATTGTTCCCAGAACTCCCGCTTTCCTACAACCATCGACTTCTGTCGAAACTCGATATCTGAATGCAAATAATACCTTTCGTAATGCAGAGACTTCTAGCCAACCAGAACGTGGTCATCCTAGCGGAGGAAGCTCTGAACTTGACAGAAGGTGGTGGATTGAGCCTAGTCCTCATTCTACGGTGATAGACAGGCTAGGTCGAGCTCTTAATCACATAAGATGTTCGACTAAGAATGCAGAAGTTCTTATTCAGATATGGGTTCCTGTAAGGAAAGAAGGCAAGCAATTTCTTATTACTAATGGCCAACCATTTGAATTGGATTCTAGCTGCCAAAGGCTTGAAAGTTACAGAAATGCTTCTATGGAGTATGAGTTTCCAGCTGACGAGGATTCAAGCGAGTCAGTTGGTTTACCTGGCCGGGTTTTTTTGGGGAAGGTTCCCGAATGGACTCCTGATGTTAGATTCTTTAGCAGAAACGAGTATCCACGGATTCATCACGCTCAAAGATATGATGTTCGTGGAACTCTTGCCCTCCCCATTTTTGAACTAGGTAGTAGATCATGCTTGGGTGTTGTTGAAGTTGTGATGACCACTCAAAAGATCAATTATCGTCCTGACCTGGAAAATATCTGTAAGGCATTAGAGGTATGTCTCCTCTTTCACTCTTTGATTCTGTCTCTTTTCTAATTCATTCTTCCATGTCTGTCTGTGTTTGAGTATTTTTCACCTGGACTCGTTTGCAGTCAGTGAATCTGAGGGGTTCTGAAGTCGCAAGTCCTTCCATCCTCAAGGTAACAATCGACATTAATCGATCTCATTTTAGCTATCTGTAAATCCAAATTGTCTTCTTGAAGTCATGCTACCATCTCTTCTTATCAGGCACCAAACTTCTCTTACCAAGCTGTTTTGCTAGAGATTCTAGAGGTCTTGAGAGCTGTCTGTGAAACTCATAGATTGCCCTTAGCCCAGACATGGGTACCATGCGTTATACGAGGAAATGAAGGATGCCGACACTCTGACCAAAACTACACTCATTATGTCTCAACTGTGAATTCTGCTTGTTGTGTGAGCGATCCTAAAATTTGGGGGTTTCACGAGGCTTGCTCTGAACATCACCTGTTCAAAGGCCAAGGAGTTGTTGGAAGAGCATTAACAACAAATCAACCATGTTTCTTTAGTGACATAACCACTCTAAGTAAGAAGGACTATCCTCTCTCGCACTATGCTAGAATGTTTGGGTTGGGAGCTGCTGTCGCAATCCGCCTACGAAGCAAATACACTGGGACAACTGACTATGTTCTTGAGTTTTTCTTACCCGTGGATTGTCGAGACACGGAACAACAAAAGGTAATGCTCAGATCCTTGTCTCTTATCATACAAAATGTTTGCCGAAGCTTACGGGTTGTCATGGATAAAGAGCTACAAGAAGAAACCACTTTGAGTAACAATGAAGTAGCTGCACCTTCAAATCCAGAACCTTTTAGAGATCAAATGCCTATGCTAACACAACCCATTCCTTCGAAAGGATCATCTGACGAAGGATCATCGTGGATCACTCAATTGATTGAGGTTCAACGTAAGGGTAAAGGCGTTCAGAAAGAAGAACCGGCGGAAGGGTTCAAAGTAACAACTCATTGGGATAGCTCTGACGTTGTATTACAGCAAGGGCAACCGTTACTGGAATTTAAGCAGCATAGCCAAGATTCTCATCCCAAACACAACACTGATAGCGGTGGTGATTCTTCTTTGGTTGAACGTAAAGTCTCGACCACGAGCAGAGCGGGAGGAAAGAGAAGGACCAAGATGGAGAAAACCATCAGCTTGCAAGTTCTTCGGCAGTACTTTCCAGGGAGCTTAAAAGATGCAGCCAAGAGCCTTGGTGGTAAGTGGAACATTTGGTATACAAGATTTAATATGCACATCCTTTACCTTTTATCTAGCTAATGAAAAGAAACTAAATTGTTTCTAGATCTAAATGGTTGACTTGCTAATGCTCCATAAGCGTGTTCTTACTCGGCTATGTCTATTCCAGTTTGCCCAACTACACTGAAGAGGATATGCAGGCAACACGGGATAACTCGGTGGCCTTCAAGAAAGATAAAGAAAGTAGGACATTCTTTAAGAAAACTCCAAGTCGTCATTGACTCAGTGCGAGGCGCTGAAGGTGCTTTTCAAATTGGATCAATTTACACGAATTTTTCCGAGTTAACCTCTCCAAATCTATCTGGAACTAGCGCATTTTCGAGACCACAGCCAAATGACCAATCTAATACATTTAATGTACAACCAGAAGGTGTCTCGAGTCCTCAAGCTGCTGCATCGATATCACCACCTTCTTCTTCCTGTAGTCAAAGCTCCAGTTCAAGCCTCTGTTGTTCCACTCAGCAAAATCCTGTTAGTGTTAATCTTGGAGGTAAAGAAGATACTTCGATATCTGAAAAAGCAGAACAATTGAACTCAATAGTTCAAGAAGATCCGGGTCTTTTGGCAAGATCCCAAAGCCAAAGATACCTTACTGATCTGAATCCTAGCCTAAGTGATAGTCTTCCTCCAATCCCGAGCAGTAGTCATGTATATCACGACAGAGGAGCTCCTAGATTGAAAGTGACTTACGGGGAAGAGAAAGTTCGTTTCAGCATGCAACTCCAGTGGGGGTTCAGAGATCTACAACAAGAGATAGCTAAGCGATTTTTCATAGATGATATGAGCAGAAATGTTATCCAATACTTGGATGATGATAACGAGTGGGTTCTATTGACATGTGATGCTGATCTTGAGGAGTGTATGGAAATCTATAAATCATATCAGACTCAGACAATTAAACTCAGAGTTCAACAAGCTTCTTACCCGAATCTTGGAAGTTCCTTGGGTAGTACTGCTCAGTAGTTCGTAGAAACTGAATAAACCTACTAACTCTCTTACCAAGTAAGTTTTTAGTGTCTACAACCAAAGTGTACATGTTTTTTTTTTTCAGTTTCCGAGTATGTCGTTGCTAATGAAAACATAAAGAAGTCGTCACTAATCGTGGTTGGTTAGAGACACAGTGAAGGGCCTGAAAGTAGTGGATGAATAAGTGAGTTTGAAATGAACAAAAGACTGGTCGGTCTTCAGGTTAAGTTTGCAGGCTATGAAATCTTATTCTCAGTAAGAAAGTTGGGATTCTGAAAATGGAGAAGGGCATGTAGAAGCGCGGGGAGTCTGAGCTTCCTTCATCCATTAAATGATGTTACTTGGTTTTAAAATATATTAAACAGGAGGGACCGACGAGGTCTGTTAAAAAAATTATTAAGTTCATATTGTGTATGTGTATTTTCAAGAATTATATATGGTGAATGGCGAGGTTACGAAATAGTTTAAAATAAGTCCTTCTAAATGGCAGTCCTTCTTTCTTTGTTATGGACTAGGAGAAAGCATTTAAATCAGCTTATTTAGTTGATGCTTTTATAGTGTTTAACAACAATTTCTTCAACAAATATATTCAGCAGGAAACGACTAACGCCTACATTGTAACTAGTCTACCTAGTTTTGACCCCTTTTCTGTTTTTCAGTACGTGTGTTTCGTATACAATCTTATTTTGCTATGAAATAGGTCATTTCCCATCTCTTTTCGTTAAGAGTAATGCTAAGGAACAAGAAAAATCGAACAAACCTTGGATAGAAATCTTGTGTTTTTGGATAGAAGTCATGTGTTTTGCCGTGACTCGCACCTCTCGATCAAAATCATTGGAAGCGCGAATCACAACAAATAACATAAGATTTATGTGGAGAATCTGTCCAGTTGGGATGAGGTTATGTGTTTGGGAATGGCATAGTTTCAGATAATACATCGAATTAATAAGATTTCATTTGAAACGTAAACAACAAGCACCAGTGGTCTAGTGGTAGAATAGTACCCTGCCACGGTACAGACCCGGGTTCGCGTTTAATTTTGTTCTTTTCCGTTCAATCTTTTGTAGTTCCCATCATCTCTGCACTCATCAAATCAAATTGTTGTTAACATCTCCTGAAGTATAAAAAATTGGACATAAAATTTTCAATGCAACTACAACTTGAACGGATATATATATGATATGGAACATAGATTTTGTAAATGTATCTTCCTCATTTTACACGTTTGACCAAGATAAATAGTTAGCAACACCATTTTTTTTTTATACTCCAACCTGTTGTTTCCCTCTATTATCGGCTTCTTTGAGGTGTCGATGTTGATGTACTTTGACTGTCTTGCCTCTCTACTTGTGTACATCTTGATGGCGGACCACATAAGCTTAGTAGCATGTGTTATATGCACGCAGAACTCAACAGCAATTCCAATTGAACTGACAAGGTTTACAACTGAGCGTGCGTTAAGTTGCCCTGCACAATTCAACATTATTAATCATTTGCCGAACTTGTAAGGAATGTATAAATCGAAAGAAAAATAAGAATTTTGAAACATGGTTTTATCAGATCAGATGGAAATGTATCTGTTGAGATTAATCTTTCAGTGCATGACTAGACATGAAAAGAAAATTTCAAATACGCCAAAATCATTGTCAAGACAAGTAGAATGATAGCTGAACTCCATATACTGTGCTCAAGATTGCAACAAAACGGAGTTATACCAACAACAGTGAAATTGGGCAAAGATACACAGAAATTGATGCACTCGGGAAAAGGGGCATATCATCTTAGAATCGAAAGGGAGAAAAAAGATCAAAGACCTGCTGGTGATAATCAAGCAAACAACAAACACAGCAGCTGCCAATACAAAGTTCAGAAGATTCAGTTAGAGCTATTAGAGTGAAGGTTCCGAAAATAAAAAATAATAATAAATTTTTTAATATATCCGTTTACACTACTAAGTAACGTCGAGCACATCTCAATGGAGAAAACACTAACCAAGAGCTATAGCGATGCTAATCAAAGCGGTTCTCCAGATATTAAGGTATTGCTCAAAGAAGATATAAAACATGGCATATGGAAAGACATCAATCTGCATCAGAAAGGTAAAGCCAGCACTTCCAATGAAAAATGACTAGCCATTTATGCTTTTAAATAAACAATAACCACAGGTTCTAATCATTTTCTGCTTCTAAATCAACAATAAGGCACAGTATAAGCTAGTGTTTATGGTATCATGATGATTCAAGACTTACATTCAGCACTTTGGCTACTCTTGAGCTGAACTCTCGTGCAGCTCGCAATGAATTTACAAAGTCAGTTTGCAACAATGAGCATGCAGATCTAATTAAGTGGAAGCTTGTGTAATAATGTGAAAAAGTCTGACTCAGCTTCAGAGATACCATATTTACGTTAAATTGTTTAAATTTCCTTACTTGTTTATTAAGTGGTACGGAAAGCTGATGCTTGAAAAACACCCTTCTCGTACCCTGATAAAAAAAAATTGTTAGATAAAAGTCTAAATGAATCAAACGATAATCCTCTCCTTTTATAAAGAGTACAGTATCTTATATATGCTCCGTGTGACCAAATCTCTTACGTAAACTAGTACAATGAAATCAGATTTCCCTCAAACTCCAAGTTAACTTATAATCTAGTAACTAAGGTGCGTCAGTTTCTGCGAGAACAACTGTGATCGCGAGAAAAATTCTCAGAGGTGTTTGAAGTGACATGTGATGCATCATATGTGGGAATCGGAGGTGTTTTAAGTCAAGAAGGAACCCCAGTTGCATTTTTCAGCGAAAAACTGAATGAGGCAAAGCAAAAGTATTCCACGTACGACAAGGAATTTTATGCTGTTGTTCAAGCCCTTCGTTTGTGGCAGACTTATCTTATTTTTCAAGAGTTTGTGTTATTCTCTGACCATGAGGCTCTCAAATACATAAACTCTCAAAAGAATTTAAATCGTCGTCATGGTAAGTGGGTTTCTTTCTTACAAGAATATGCTTTTGTTATCAAGCACAAGGCAGGTACTGAAAACAAGGTTGATGATGCTTTAAGTCGAGTAGTTCATATCCTCTCTTCCATGCAAGTCCAAGTTGTCGGTTTTGATTTACTAAAAAAGGACTACCCCTCTTGTAAAGATTTTAGCATCATCTATGCTGATTTATTGGCTGGACAGCAAGGAGTATATACTGAATTTTCTATACACGATGGCTACTTGTACAAGGGGACTCAACTTTGTTTACTCGACACCTCTCTTAGAGAGCAAGTAATATGGGAATTACATGCAGGAGGAGCAGCAGGTCACTTTGGAAGAGATAAGACTATTGTGATGGTTGAAGATCGATTTTATTGGCCAGAGCTGAAAAGAGATGTTGCCAAAGTTGTTTCTCGTTGTCGAACTTGTCAAACAACAAAAGGAAGGCGGAAAAATACTGGCTTATATATGCCATTACCTATCCCTCATGAACCATGGCAAGACCTAAGCATGGACTTTATCCTTGGGTTACCAAAAATCCTTAGAGGCCATGGTCAAACAGAAGTTGTTAATCGAAGTTTGGGTGATTTACTTCGCTGCCTAGTGGGTGACCATGCTCCTAGCTGGGATCTGGTCATTCCTATGGCTGAATTTGCTTATAATAGTTCAGTGAACAGATCTACTGGTCGCAACCCCTTTGAAATAGTAACTGGTATACTGCCAAAGAAGCCTATTGATTTGGTTCCTTTACCAATTGAAGCACGCCCTAATGCTGAAGCAGATGCTTTTAGTAAGCACATTCGGGACATACATGATGAGGTAAGGCGAAAGATTGCAATCAGCAATCAAACTTATAAAGCACATGCCGACTTGAGGAGGAAGTTTATCGAGTTTAACGAGGGAGACATGCTGGTCCATATATGGTTCTTAAGAAGATCAACACTAATGCATATGTTCTCGACTTACCCAAAGATATGGGCATAAGTAATGTGTTCAACATTGAGGATCTTACTTTGTACCCTGAAAACGACAGCTATGTAGTTGACAAGGATCCTGTCATTCGCCTACCACCAACCCCACATTCAAAAGAAGAAATTGAAGACGTTGTGGATCATCAATTTGTTTCTGCTAGGGCAGGTGGTTATCAAAAGTATTTGACTAAATGAAGGGGACACCCACTTTCGGATTGTACGTGGATTAGAGATGATGAGTTTCAAAGACTCGACCAAGACCTTTATGAGAAGTTTTATGCAATTAACTCGTCGGGGTCGAGTTTTCTTGATGCAGGCGCATAACATGTGGGCCCACGTCCACGCGTGCCCACATCCTATTCGGCCATAATAGTAGTCCTAGTTAGTATAGGATTAGGAAGTTACTTTAATTTGATATTTCTTTATTTTAAAGTTTCTATGTTTGAGTAGTTTATTATTTTAGGAATCCTAGTTTGAGTCTATCTAGGAAGGTTTATTATCTTATAAAAGGGGATCTAGTCTATGTTATTATTCACCTTGAAGAGAAAATCAATTGAAGTTATTACGATTTTAAGTTTAGTTTATCGTTTTCTTTAATTGTTCTTAGTTTATTTAATTGTTCTTTAATTACTCCGCTGCGTCTACATCATTTCTCAAGCTAGGGAGAGTTGATAGAGATGAATGGCGACAACAACCACAAAAGGTGTATCTGAGGCGTAAAAAGAAAGATTCTAAGGCCCCAATTCTGATTTGGCATGTCTTAGATGAAGGGCCCACTTGGAATCTTGAATAATGTGGGCCTAATCCAAAATGGTTCCACCTTGTTTAAAATTTTAATGTCTTTTAGTGTCTCTTTAATGTCTTTAATGTCTTATAGTGTCTATCTATGATATAATCAAGTTATTTTCTTCTTCAATTCCATTTTCCTATTTCTGTCCTACATCACCAAATCCAAGAGCTTGCTTAGTTATCCGAAGAGAGTTTTCTAATTAGTGAAATTGAATGCACCAAATCCAAGAGCATGCTTACTTATTCAAAGAGAGTGCTTTTAATTAGTGAAATACATGCAAGGCAGTATATTTCACCTGATCATCAGGTGGGCAATAAGTCCCATTTGTGAACTTATGGCAGCAACCAAAGGCCTCTGGAGACATCCACTCTAGAAAGTCATCAAGCCATGAAGCTGCTGGTTTTGCTATATAGCTTGATTCAGGTAATAATGATGCTCTTGCTATCTAAAAATAATCAGAAAGCATAGTAAGCTACAGATGTTGAAAAGGGCAACCATAGAGAAGAAAAAACTGTTAGTCGAAATTTGAACAAAATAACCAATGAAATGGATCACTTAGAAGTACTTGAGATAAATTAGCATATTTCCACTTTGTTGAATATTTTTTCCGTTAGCATGTCTAATCAGTCTGAATACAAACTGCGACACACTCTCAGCATATATACTGAAGTAACAACTTGTTTTGACAATTTTAAGACAAGATATATTTTAGAGAGTCGGTGTCATCTTATTTGACCAGTTTCATAGAGATCTAGTGTCATACATCCTACTGTGTTAAGCTGTCAAACAAGTTGTAGTAATTCAACAATGTATAACACATCGCTGGTGGTGTTGGTATAAACAATTTCCATTACTCCCAACTTACCTTCTTTCAGTTTGAATACCTTGAGGTTTGGTTTGGAACTAACATATTTTAACATATTACATAATACTAGATCTATAGCACATGACTTACTTACCATGCTTTGGATATTGTCGTACATAATACTTTCGAAATTCTGTCTATAGACAAAATCTTTATTACTGAACATATGCATACATCTTCCAGAACTCAGGTTGTTGGACAGACACATCATACTGCGTGAAATAGAACTTGGATCAGTTATGACATTCCTTTTCTAGTCTTTAGTTATTTGGTCCTTTAATTTTACCTATTTACTTTTTTTTTTTTTTTTGGAAACTGACTACTATCAACGGTAGTCATTACATATGGCATTGATACATCAAAGATGTGATAAGCTCGCTAACCGCACAACTAAATTATGGCCTAAAGCCTAACTGAACTATGGCCTAAAGCCCAACTACATTATTTATACCCTAATAATCCCAAATCAAATAACCAAAGATTCAACTTTCTCTCGGATTCGAACATGGGACCTCAAAGACTTTCTGGAGTCAATGTCAACACCATCATGAGCTGTGCAACAATTGTATTATATGGTCTTAATACAATTGTGTGATGCAATATGTACATTCTAAACTTGTATTATATGGTCTTAATACGATTGTTGCATCATCACTTACTCATTTAGAATTTTGTACATAATAATATGAAGTGAAAATTTGATAGAGGCACGGGCACCACCAAGTAGCTTTTGGTTTCCTTAACTTGTTTAGAATGTACTAATTAGTAACAAAACCCTAGATTTAATCTCTCATTTGACTCCTCCATTTCACTCTCCGAATCCAGCCGTGATACAGGTATTAGGTCGAAGAAAGAGAAATTTCCTCAACCGATTGATAGATCTTCCTCTATTCATCACATCTCATCAACCCGTGTAAGTTCATCTCTCTCTATCTCCCTCTTTGGAATTTCAAATTTTATCTCTGTAAATCATATTGAAGGAAGTTTAATTAAAAAGGGATTCTCAAATAAGTTGTTACTTACCAAATTATTATTTTTTTTTAAATGAAAACTTCTAAATAAAAAGAAAGGACGGGTTTTTAGGGAAATTTTAATTAAAAGGAGATCCTGAAATAAGTTGTTACTTATCAAAATCTTCTAAATAAAAGAATGGACGGGTTTTTAAGGAAGTTTAATTAAAAGGGGATTCTCAAATAAGTTGTTACTTACCAAAATCTTTTTTTTTTTAAATCAAAATTTCTAAATAAAAATTACGGTTTGGTTTTTAAAGGAAGTTTAATTAAAAAGGGATTCTTAAATCTCTCTACGTTGTTATATATATATAATAGATATATATCTGAACAAGAAAAAAGTTACAGAAAAGAAAAGGAAACAAGATTGTTTAAACTACAATGAGAAACGAAAGTAGTCAAGATTCTGTTCCTATCATCACCTCGGTCGCCGACAATGTTTCAAACCTTCACGGAGTTTATGCTATTGATGAAATAATGGTCGACATACTTAGTAGACTTCCTCCCAAGTCACTTATGCGGTTCAAGTGTGTACGCAAGAGTTGGTTGTCTCTAATTCAAGAAGACAAACATTTTTTCTTATTATACAGTTGTCGCTCAAAATCAAATAAAAAGATGGTCATCCAATCTTACCGTGGAGGAATTAGTTTCCTCACACTAGATTTGTTAAAGCAGAGTATTGAAGATGTGACAACAATTCCGCGTACATGCGATGGAAAGCGCATGCACGGACCTATTAATGGTCTGTTATGTTTCGTCGATGGGAAAGGTTCTGTTCTTATTTACAATCTTTGCACCAAAGAAGCATCACCATGGATTACATCAAATGTTTGGAAAAATAATAATGGTCGTCTTCTTGTTCCTATAAGTGGATTTGGTTTTGATCCTGTTACCCAAGAACATAAAGTATTATTAGTGTGGCTGATAGATGGTACTTTTCAAAAGGTTGCTGTGGATGTATTGACAGTCGGTGAAAATACTTGGAGAACAAGTTACCAAGTACTACCGGTTAATGACTTCGGCTATAGAACTGCAATTTACATTAATGGTTTTATTTATTGGTTCATAGTCAACCTGGCGTGGGAGGGGGACCAACGGTTGTACAACATATTAGCATTTGATGTTGGAAAAGAGAATTTTAGATTGATAAAACCACCCCCCAATGGTATAAGATATCGTGACGATTACGAATTTCCATTAGAAGTTGATGGACAATTAGCAATAATGGAGAGAATGGATAATGATGATCAAAAGAAGGTGACAGAGATGAGGGTGTGGACTTGTATAAATCAGGAGGAGGTAGGAAAGAATAATTATAAGTGGATTTGGGAGATGATTGAATTGCCCTTTTGTATGGAAGATGGTAAGATTTATGTTATTAAATCAATTCCAGGAACAGATTTGTTTATGATAACAAGAATATTTCGCTCGGAGGAATCTCTTATTTATTTTTACGACATGAAGAAGAAGAAGTTTAGTGAATATGGTAGTTTGCCTCAGCCAGAAAATAAATATGAAAATTATTTCAATTTGTTAGTACTTGAAGAGAGCATTTATCCTGTTGGAGCACAACTACCAGTCGGCGACCACCACGACCAGATGATCACCACCAGTCCACCACAACCCTTGGTTGACACCGAAGAATGGTCTAATACTAGCATAGTAATTGGTGTTTGTTGTTTTCTTGGTATGTGTTCGGCTCTTTATGTTTTTAGGAAGTAAGGAAGTTTGTTATAGTTGAATCTAGTCTGTGATCATTTCAACATATAATAATAAAGCTTATTTATTAAGTCCCTTAGAGTCAATTTTTATCAACAACAATGGCAATTCAGATCAACTTGCTCACACCAGGACAACCATTTTGTTGCTTGGGTTTAGGTTTTGGTTCATTACAAACATAGAAGATGGGGGGACCTCTAACTATCTAAATATTAGTTCTAAGGCTAGGTCCATGTGACCTTAAGACCTTTGGGTTTCTTCCCTTAATTTCAATATTAAGATAAGAAAAAATGTAATCATAGTGGCCGATAATGTTGTTGCTCCGCGATCCATTATGTATTCAAATTTTGTACAACTTACATTTCTGAACATTTCAATACAAGTTCTACAACATTCCCCTATTAATTATAGGGGGGCTCACTATCATTCTTTTCTTTCTTTTTCCTTTCAGGATTCAACGTAGGACTGATCTTGGCATTATTAAGTAAATACAGTGTCCTTGTTCATTTATTCACCTCTCTATAACACGAACCGACAGGACCCATACTCGTAGATTCTTGATTGGCAATATACAAATTTGTACTGGTGAACAGAGAAATAATAAATTAAGGTCAACCTGCCACTACCAAAAACTAAGAACTTAAGAGAGTATTTAGATTGTGAACTTGTCACGAAAATATACGGGTTCATGACAAAACCATATATCGCTCCTATAAGTTATAGCTATAACCTAAGCAATATTTAATACTACATGCTATAGAATTAACAGACTACCAAGTCTCATAATAAAAAAAAAAAAAAATGATTCAAATCAAGAAGAAACAAACTATCAAGACATCAAAATCGACCACAAATCCCAAAATAACTACCCACTTTCACAACATAATATAATCTATATCATAAAATAGAAGGGAAAACGGGACGAACATCATTTTTTTGATAAAGGATATTGTCTAGAGGTCCTCTCATATTATAATGAAATTCTTTCTTATATTAACGATCTAGATTGTCTATTATACAAATACAAATTAGAACGTTTGTCTAGGATAAGACTTAATCACCACCATTGGATCATATCAATTAATCATTCCCTTGTTGCCTCTTAATTTACACATGATTCCGTCTCAACTTTATGTAAGATTTCCTGCCAAAATAGGATATCTCTATTAGAGCATCTCCAATGCAAGACTCAATCTTAAAATCTTAAGTGCCACCTAGGACTTTAGAGTTTTTTTTGAGAAAAAACATCTCCAATGCAAAACTCAATTGCAATTGGAGCGAATGTCTCTGTGTAATCGACTCCATAAGTTTGAGTGTAGCCTTTTGCCACTAATAGGATATCTCTATTAGAGCATCTCCAATGCAAAACTCAATTGTTGTAGTGGCCAATCTAAATTTGCTGCTAACGATAACAAGACGCGAACAGTGTTGATTATTGCAATTGGAGCGAATGTCTCTGTGTAATCGACTCCATAAGTTTGAGTGTAGCCTTTTGCCACTAATCTCGCTTTGTAACGTTCAATTGTACCATCTGTTTTATACTTCACTGAGTAAATCCACCGACATCCTACTGGATTTTTATCTTCTGGACGATCAACTAGCTCCCAAGTGTCATTCTTTTGTAAGGATTTCATCTCCTCATTCATAGCTGCTTTCCATTTTGAATCAGATAAGGCTTCCTGTACATTGTTAGGAATATGTACAGTAGATAATTGATTTACAAACGACTTATTTGATTCTGACAACCGATGATCTGACACATACTGACTCATAGGATATTTGACTCTACTAGACAGCTCAGGTTCATATGTCGGTTTAGGAATACCTCTGGTTTGACGCGATGGTAATATTTTCCTAGGTGGTTCGGAAGGTGCTTCAGGAACATCCTCAACAACTGATTGGTTTGGTGTATTACTAACCCTTGGTTCAACGACTTCAATTGGAGGTGAATCCACAATTTGTTCAACGATTTCATTAACACTTTCTTCCATTACCGATTCAGGTGTTGGTAATTCTGGAATTTCAATTTCATCTCTACTTATTTCTTCAGGAATCAAATTTACTTCAATATTAGATCCAATTTTGTTCTCTTCTACATGATTATCCGTTTCTTCATAATCAAGAGTCAGAACTTCCTGCTTAGTTTTCTCCCCCTGAAGTTCAAACTCAGGTGAAAAATACTTAGAATCTTCATGAAAGATAACATCCGATGTAACAAACATTCGTTTAGTTGGAGGATGATAACATCTGTACCCTTTCTGATTTGCACCGTACCCTACAAATACACATCTTAATGCCCTTGGAGTTAATTTTGTACGTTGATGCTCGTGAAGATAAACAAATGCTACACACCCAAAGACACGGGGAGGTAAATTTGAAACTGTCGGAGAAGTTGTAACATCCGATAGAGCTTGAAAAGGAGTCTTAAACTCAATAGTACTAGATGGTACTCTATTAATTAAATAGGTTCAGCAAGAAGTGCTTCTCCCCAATAAGATAATGGTATATGTGCTTCGATCAACATAGCCCTGATAACTTCTAACAAGTGACGATTCTTTCTTTCAGCGACCCCATTTTGTTGAGGGGTATTTGGACAAGTAGTTTGATGAACAATACAATGAGAAACCAAATAAGTTTGAAGTTCATGATCCATATACTCTCCTCCGTTGTCACTATGGAGTATCTGAACATTTGCGTTGTACTGAGTACTAAAAAGTTTATGAACCTTCTGAAACAATAACTTTACCTCACTTTTAGATTTCATCAAACACACCCAAGTCATCCTAGTACAATCATCAATAAAGGTAACAAACCACCGTGCCCCACCCAAAGTAGAAACCTTAGATGGACCCCAGACATCGGAATGTAAGATCATGAAAGGAGTTGGATTTTTATTTAAGTTTAACGGAAACGATGCACGATGACTTTTTGCAAGTGCACAAACATCACATTGAAAACTTGAAACATCGCATTTAATAAATAGCGATGGAAATAATTTCTTAAGGTAACCAAAGGAGGCGTGCCCCAGACGGTGATGCCATAACCATATTTCATCTTTATTTTTTATTTCGGAATTGTTCACTACTAATGCCTGACGCAATTTATTAGAGCTTTCAGATACTAAATCCAAGTAATACAACTTTCCTCGCCTAACACCATAACCAATTGTTTGCCTTGTCCGGATGTCCTTAAAGACGCAAAATTCAGGCCAAAAGATGACAACACAAAATAGAGTGGTTGTTATTTGAGACACTGATAATAAATTATGATCTAAATATGGGACAACCAAAACAGAGTCTAAGTTCAATGTGTTCGTTAGAGTTATGGGTCCTTCCCCTACAACAGTGGCTGAGGTGTCATTGGCAGTAGAGACATATTTATGTGAAGATTGGTTTATGGTTGAGACTTGTCTAAAATCAAAAGTCATATGATCTGTAGCACCAGAATCAATTATCCAAGTACTATTCGAAAATTGTGTAGACATATTTAAAGTCTTGCCTACATTACCTGTAGTGGCTACCGTCGATGAAGCTTGCTTAACAATTGGATCTACAAGGGTCTTCTTAGAGTTTTTATTTCGATTATGATCCCACCATTCTGGATAGCCTAATAGTTCATAACAATGACTTTTGGTATGACCAATTTTGTTGCAGTGAGTACACTTATAAGTAATTTTGTCAGATTGACCAACAACTTTAGCAAAATTTGAATTTGCCCTATTGAGAGTCATTATTGCGGAAGCATCAGTTGCCCTTCACTTTAGCTAAACCGGAAAAACAAGACGAAGATGAAAGGCTCTTCTCTTTCAAATCAATATAAATTCCCAAACAAAAAAATTTAAGACTTTTGGCTCTGGTACCAAGTTGAAATTGACCAAAGAAATTGTTTTATTCCTTGATGGATTACAAAAGAAATATAAGACTCTATTTATAGAGTTACAATACTACTAGTTTCTAACTTTACTAGTTTCTAATATTTTACTAGTTTCTTAATAGTTTATACTAATATATTTACTAGTTCCTAATTCTTAGTAGTTTCTAATATTTGATATTTCCTAATATCTATTATATGGGATATCTTAATATATAGAAAGATATTTCAACACCTGGTTATGTCCAAATATAACATCTACTAAAATATTATTTTATTGTACTAAAATATTCTTGTATGACAGGGCCGGCCCATGTGTTTAGGGGGCCTAAAGCGAAGTGAAAAAATGGGGCCCTTCGTATACTAACAAAAAACTAATTTAAAAAGCTATTTATTAAGGTTTTTTTTACGATTTTGTTAATTTCTATAGTTTCATTTCATTTTTCTTTTAGATGTAATGGTCGGTGAATGATGCACGTTTGCTGTATCCGAACACCAACTTTCAATAGAATAAATAAGTACAATACTAAAATTAACACATACAATAAGAAATTCAAATATAAAAACTGTGTGATCTACACTTATATAAATTCAGGACTATATCAATGTAAGAAAAAAGAATTAATTAATAGAACTTAGTGTAACAATGGTATTAATTACATAACTCATTTGTCCCATAAACAAAAATAATGTTGATAAACAAAATATGAAAATGTAAGGGGTCCCGTAGATTGCGGAGATCTAATTTTATATTGGCAAAAACAAATAAAGTCAATAGAAGCAAAAAAATATTAAGAGAAAATGAGATGGAAACACGTGGATTTATCTTTTAAGAAATAGAAACTAAAAAAAAGAAGATAATAAGAAAGAAGAAGAGAGGAAGAGAGAGTTTTTTTTTTGAGTAATGGGAGAGTTAGAGGAGTACGGAATGTAGAGAGAGGGAATACGGGATGTAGAGAGAGGGAATACAGGATGCATTAAAGGGCCTGATTACATTATGACTTCTATATAATGGAGTGCCTATAAGCACTCTTTATTTGGGGGCCCTTGTTAACTTGGGGCCCAAAGCAGCTGCTTTGGGTCTGGGCCGCCCCTGTTATATGATATAGTTATACGAAAAATTCAACAACAAAAAAAAATATAGTTATACGAAAAGGTTACATGTACTAAAACATTACTTTATTAATATTCTTGTATGATATAGTTATATTTTTTTTTGAAAACTTTGATTAAATATATTGAAAAGAAACGAAGGAGGAGAGCACACTCGGCTAGAGCAGCCGAAAAAAAGTCAAAAAAACATTACAGAAAGACAACCACAAAAAAAACCCACACCAAAAGCACCACACCAGATCTGCCGGAACAGACCATGAAGGTCTGCCGGACGAACTCCGGCGAAGGGAAACCCCCTTCGGCGGAGTTTAGAGAGAAAGAGAGAGGAGATGAAAAAAAAAAAAATTTAGAGAGAGGAGAGACGAAATTAAAAAAAAAAAACTTTTTTATTTTTTATGTTTGAAGGTCGCCGACCGGAAATTGACCGGCCGGCGACCTTTACCGGTGAAGATGATGAAGTGGCAAGAAGATGAGGCGGGAGAGAGAAGAGAGAGAAGAGGTGAGGTGGAAAATTTCCCCATAAAATAATATTTCCTCCAGAAAATTTTCAAAATTTTAAATATTTCTTTTAAAATTTCATACCCCGGAAACTATTTAGCTTTCTACGAAGGGTTGGGCCAAATAATAAGGGAATTATGGGAGTCTTTCACAAAAAAAAAAAAAAAAAAAAGGAATTATGGGAGTAATCCCAGCCGTTGTTTGAGGTAAAAATAAAAAGTAGAGGAAAAAAAAGCAATGAATTGGTACTTTTTCCTTTCACCCCAAACCCAACGGCCCTCTCTTGTTTCCTCTCTCACTTGTCATATAAGGCGACGAAACCCTAGTTTCTTCATCACCTTAATCAACAAGTAAGTATGAATGAGGGATATTTTGAGAGGTTAATCTCTTTGGAACAAGAACGGTTCGATTCTTTGGTAGATCGCGAATTGTCGGAGGATGTTCGTAGGGCTCGTAACCTTCTGAAATCATCCAAGTCCATTATTGGTTTTGAAGGCCTAAATATGATTACAGAAGTGGTTTCGTTGTTGGAAGAGGCACTCGAGAAAGATCCAGACAACCACTTTATTTTGTGGTGTTTGGGTAATGCCTTTCAATCTAAGGGCTTCCGTAACCCTAACACTCTCCAAGCAAAAGCCGATTTTGAGATGGCACAAGAGTATTTGAAGCAAGCTTTGGGGATGGACACGACGAACGAACTTTACGATAAATCGGTAAAGGTGATCCAACAGGTAAACCCTAAACCCTTTTAAAAAATAAATTGATTTGTGAATGTTTGTGAGGCCTCTGTTACAGTCTTTTGACATGATTGATTATTACCAGGCTAGGCAAGTGCATAGGGATATCTACGCTCCTTCTTTTGTAGCGCAAGCTATTGCTGCTGGTGGTGGTGGTCGTCGTCGTGGTGGAGGAGGATCTTCCACTTCTGCAAGCGTAAGTGTAAAGTCACTTGACTAGCTATCTCCTAATCTCAAATATGTTCAATTCAGTACTATCACCATTCCGGAGGAAAAAAAAAAAAACTTCTTTTTTACATTGAATTTTGTGTTGGCATCGTTTAAGCTTCACATATGATGAACAAGGGAAATATCCCTCTTTTTCGTTTGTATGAAAATATTTGGATGTGAAATCAATTTTTTCTTTTGTGGGAGAAACAATCTTTTCCGATGTGAATATTTGGATGAGATATTAGGGTTTCATTTGAAATTCCAACCATTGATTTTACAAGAGAACCACTAAGGAGGGTCTCGGAAGCTTAATCTCACATATTATGTTAGAAAAGGGTTTCCGCCCACGAGAAGTCACTTCTCCCACCACTTCAATCCATCCAAAACAGTGGGGGGATGTCTTTCTCTTGAAATCGGTTCTTCCACCTGATTTCTGCCCCTGCCCGGGTGTGTGTGTGTTTGTGTGTGTCTTCATCTTCAACAAGTAGTCATGGATTTGGAGATTGTGTCTATAGTCAATTGTAGTGTTTTTCTCTAACTGGGTGAGACGGTGACATTTACGAGTGAATATTACTCCGTATTGATTTAGTTTTGTTTATTTCTTGCAGAAATTTCCATCTAACGTGGTAGGATGGGCGATCTTGACATTCGGTATCGCTGCATGTTTAGTAATGGCGAAATCACATGTTCCTCGACCTACAAAGTAAAAACACCCTATATACATGTGATTGCAGTCGTTAAAGTAACTTGTGGGAGATGTTAATTAGTGTTACATTTAGGGTTTAATGTATATAGTTGTTTTTACATTAGTATATTTGAGAATAACTTTAGTGCTACTTCATATAGAATGCTGTTTTGAAATGAACAAAAGACTGGTCGGTCTTCAGGTTAAGTTTGCAGACAATGAAATCTTATTCTCAGTAAGAAAGTTGGGATTCTGAAAATCTTCTCTCTCTCCCCTTTCTCTCTATCTCTCTTCTCTCTCTCTCCATCTCTCTCTCTCTTCTCTCTTCTCTCTTCTGTTTCTCTTTCTTCTTTCCATCTCCGGCGAAGGGGCTCCTCCCCTTCGCTGGAGACGGAGAGCAGGAGAAAAAAAATGTCGTCGGAGATGGCGAAAGTCGCCGGAGATGGTGGTGGTAGGTGAAAGGAAGAAGAAGCTGAAAAAGATTTGGTTGTTTGGGAGAAATAAAAGTCTAATTTTTTTTGTTTCTACCCAAAACTTCAAATCCCAGAAAAATTTCTTTATTTTCCCATAACACCGACCATAGATTTTTAAGTATTTAAATCTTTAATAGTTGAAAGAGTGACGTTGAATTTGAACTTTCATTCTTCTTGTTTAAGTTTACATTTTTTCTCATGTTTTATTTGGTTATGTGAGTTCGGTGGGACCAACCAACCGAACCGGGTCGAAAGAAACCGATTAACGATTTGATCGGCTCGACTCGACCAGTGATTTAGTCAAACCGTTATTCATTGCTTCGATTCGGCTTGACCCCAAATGGTCGACAACCGACCGTTGCTCGCCCCTATTTTGTCGTGACTCCCACCTCAGTGGATCGAAATGATCGGAAGCGCCAATCACATTTGATTCCTGTCTAGGAGGCGTGGGGAAATAGGATAGATTCGGTTATAATTACGATTTCATTTGAAATAGATACAACGTGCACCAGTGGTCTAGTGGTAGAATAGTACCCTGCCACGGTACAGACCCGGGTTCGCGTTTAATTTTGTTCTTTTTCGTTCAATCTTTTGTAGTTCCCATCATCTCTGCACTCATCAAATCAAATTGTTGTTAACATCTCCTCAAGGCTATTAGCTTCTTATTCGTTTAGTATTACTGTACATCTCTAAAGTATAAAAAATTGGACATAAAATTTTCAATGCAACTACAACCTGAACGGATATATATATGATATGGAACATAGATTTTGTAAATGTATCTTCCTCATTTTACACGTTTGACCAAGATAAATAGTTAGCAACACCATTTTTTTTTTATACTCCAACCTGTTGTTTCCCTCTAT
>BEHA01000984.1:800158-838707 GCA_002897215.1 Eschscholzia californica subsp. californica | reverse complement strand
GACGAAATTAAATGACCTAAAGTCAACGAAATTAAATGGCATAAAGCCTACATAAACAACTTTTATTTATACCCAAGTTCAATATTCCTGGATTTGCACTTCCATGGGATCGAACCTGAGACCTAAGTATTACGGAGTAGATGCACTAACCAACTGGGCTACCAGTTGTTGGCTAAAATGAAATAAGTTGTTCAGACTATGTGAAATATATTTGCTTGCCTTCACGTTTCACCAGAATTTAATATGGGATGTACTAAATGTTCATTTGTGAATAAATGGAATGGTGGCATGGATCGTTAACTAAAAACTTACCAAAATAGTTATAACATCGGCAGTACTTTCTCTTTCCAGTTCATATCGGATAGAACTTTCTGATGAGAAAGAGAGTGAAAGATTTCTAGCATTAACCAGTGGCAGTAGCTCTTCCTGTCAAACATATATTGGTCATTACCATTTACTAGCAATAATCCAAGTAAAAGTAAAATAAAAGGCAACTGTTGGAGTATCAGAACAAAATAGGGATCACCAGTAATCCATATCTAGGCTGATGTCTTAACATTATACCATATAAACAACATGAATTAGAGAATGAACTAACATCACACCTTCACTAAATGAATGAAAGCCTTTTCCCAAGCCTCTGCCCTCCCATTCTCGTCAACCTTGTTATCCACCGGATAAGTCACGACAAATGCAGAAGCCTGTCAAGAAAGCTTACAAGGATTTACTACGAAACCAATCAGTCCACTAATATAATAAAGTCTTACCTCTTACCTCTGAATAGTTGTTCCCAGAAAATCCCCCTAATGCTGTGCTAGGATCAAGGGGGCCCTGAAATGCACTCATGCATTTATCCGCGGAGGTGAAGTGCTGAAGATCGAAAAACACAATAAATTAATGGCTACTGATTTTAACATTCTAAACTTAACGAGCTTAGTAATATAGGTCAATGCTATGTTAGCTAAAACATAGAAGCTCTAAGACTTACCTCAAAGCAATACTCGGCATGTGCAACTCCCCCATAATCATCAAAATTATTAGGATCCATTTTAAAATACTGCAAACAAAAATGTGTTAAACAATCGAAATAGTTCGGTTAAAAGACTCACATATAACAGCAAGGAAACACCAAAAAATGATAAAAGAAACAATGAATCAGACAAACATCATAATTTGACGAAGAGAGCTTGGAACACATCATAAATTTACAAAAAAACATATAGATAATAGGGCACTGCTAATGCTTAAGCCCGGCGCAAGAATAATACCTGCAGAACACTCTGAGTAGCACAATCCGCGCCAAGTGGCTTCATACAAATGTCTGTTAGAGACACCACGGATCCAGAATAATTTGCCCGAATTCCATCAACCTGTAACAATTTAACAAGAAAAAGGATGAGACTCTCATGAAAGCTAAGTAAAATGGAAGACACCTGGTATTTGATGATTGGATAAAGTAAAAGGTACAATTTAGAATTATTAACAGGTTATTTCTTACACAATATAGGTACCAAAGTTATATCAGATAATTAACACAGGGAACTCATATTACCTTCTTCTGTACTTCAAACATCAACTGGATATTGCCTTCTGTCACAATACTAGGTGCCTTTCCGTCGTTGTAGGGGTCAGGAACAGTTGCTAGTATGAGCTGTAAAAAGAATCAACAAGTAAACACTACGGTATTTCTATCGTACGTTTTCTTACATGTTTCTTCTACGTAAAAGTTAAATCACAATAGACAGTACAACTGAAACACTAGATAGAAAATATAATTCTGCAACAATAGAAACTTAATAATCCTGGTAAAAACTTGCATGAATGGACTGTCGGGGCAATATTGATCTGAAGCAGGTAACATTTATTCCAAGATCCCTGAGCCAATACAGAGGCTAACAGAGATATGCAGGCGGATGATTAAACCATCTTGTTGGAGAGTTTAACCAGTACAGAATTTAGGGTATATATTTTTTTTCTTCTGGATCACAAACCATATATTATTGACTGCTAGTAATAGTTATACCTTGCAAGTGGAATTTTTAGGTGTTTTAAGTTTGCCGTAGTATCTAGCAGGAAGCATTTAACTGTATTGCAAACTACAATGGCGCCAATTTGATTATCTCTAAATGATATTTACTTTAAAGTTTAAACTATATATTTGTATCAAGTGAAGCCCCTCCCCCGCTTTTCACCCATGACAACCTTGGCTAATAGAGATGAAGCACATACAGAATGACTTTATGAATGCTTCTCATCAAGGAAATACTTACACCAGAGCACCACGCAACAATACCTGACAGCAAACACTACATATAGGTGTCATATCCCAGCACAACACATGGAAAGTACAGATTTATGAGTTACAACGATTATATCAACATATCAATAGAGTCGTCAATAGCTCTAACACTATTTGTAACAAATCATCCCCTACCCAAGGCACATTCCCCCAACGTTGCAAAGGTGTCATATGATATCCAACCTTTTAACACATGGTTATCGTTAGGTTTGTGTGTTTATACATGAAGAGTTTGGACGCGGCCAAGTTTGTCACAGGTAGAGTACACCCATAAGTGGGGACTTTTCTTAACAAAATACAAGATAGAGGCACAAATCGGTTGGGAGTTACAAAATTAACTCATAAAAGACAGATCAACAAATTTGAACAGCAAAATGTGTAACCTGTTCTATTCGGTAGAAGGGGGCCAAGTGGGTGTCAAAAAATTGTTTCTCCTTTGCAGCCTTACTTCCATGCCCTACCCATAGCTGAAATAGAAGTGTTCAAATTAAAGGTCCACAGCCAACATTAGGATAAAAATAGAGCGAATGAAAATTATGCTATGAAGATAGATACTTCTTTGAACTTTTGTAGCCTAATTAAGGAATCATAACAAACTACGAGTTGCTAGAGGTTTCTACAGAAACTTAAAAAAACACTAAAATAGAAAAAAAAAATTATATTTTAGAAGGATTTGCTAAATAACTTGTTCTATAATACATGAATACACGTTGGAAAGAAGTACTTGGAGCAAGAAAAATCATAAGACACAAATTTCAATAATCTGTGTAAGAACAAATCCTTCCAGCAGTTGATATAACTCTATTCATAACTTATAAGTTACGAATTTCAAAATAATACCTTCTCAGGCCGCGTCTCCACCTTGAAACGTATAAGACCTAAGCAAAGTAAAAAGACAACAGCCAATGATGAACACAGTACAAGAGTTGGCTTTCTAGCAACCCACGTTCCATACCTCCTGGAAATAATACGGGAGACAAAAATGTAAAAAAATCGGATAGCTCCCTCTGCCACCATCAACTAAATGTGCAAGAATTTACCTGTAGAAACTGGCCATGTAACGCTGAACAAATGACAGTTGAATCCCCTTCATCACTTGAGGTTGTTCCTCAGGCAGCTAATACCATCAAACAAAATTTATTAGATATAGTGCCAGTAGAATTACGGTAAAAGTACAAAAATTAACTTTTCAGATGACTCATTTGACTGGGTCATAAAAAAAATACAGTATAGGAGCAAACGGTTAGAACTTACCAGCACAGGGTGCCTATCATCTTTTTGCTTGTCAACAGAATGAAGTCCAGTTTCATCTATAGCATTTACCAATGGTTTTGTTCTAGAAGCGGGATTCCTTTTTTCTCTTTTGTGAAATAGGCCCCATCCGAAAAATGTGGAAACTAAAATAATATATATAATGGCTAATGAAAAGTCGAGGCACTTCACCTGCAGTCATTAAAAAGGCAAACATGAGGGAATAATCAGTATGTGTATGATACGAGCTACACCAAGCAATTCATGCTTTTATTTTCGAAGAACCAAAATTCACAAAACCATTAAAGAGGTCCTAGAACATGAAGAAGAATTATACAATCTCAGTCATCTCACAAAAACAAATAAAAGAAGTAGTATCTTTTCGATGTCCTCTTGCACTCTTACCTTCAAAGATCCCATTCTAATTGAGCATGAATGTTTGCTGTCTGGAGAAGAAGGAGTTGAACTGGAGCATGTGGGAGAAGAAGGACAATCGCCACACGAACAGCCAAGAGAATTGTCACCACATGAATAAACAGATACATTCATGGACTTCATTCCAGATGACTCGGGAGCAGTTGATCGGAAATTTATGGCATATGGTGAACCTGGTACATTGAGTCCCGCTTGCCGCCCGAGGAAGGCGAACAATTCTACAGAAATTTGAAGTTAAAAAAAATGATACTGATTAGATCTTTATAATGCAAACCAACATGGAAGAAGATATATCTTTTGCAGGATATCCGGCAATTGTCCCTCACCCTCACCTTTAAAATTTTTAGCACCAGCACCAATAAATTCTATTGCTCGGGTGTTCATGGTCCCAAACTTCACCTCCTTGCAAGAGTTAAATAGCTCTTCACCGAAAGTATCAGTTATATAAAAGTCAATGCCATCAACTGTCAAATTGTTATTAACCTAGAAGAAACAAAAAGAAAAAACTTTTGATTCCTTTATAGGTACTAAGTCATTACGTAGTTCTATAGAGTAATAGCCCTAACGTACTAGCAACACCCATTACCCTGTAATGGAATAATTTACATACTCAATTGCATGTCTCAACTAAAGAATAGGCATGCACATAAAAGCTACAGCTCAGCAATGTAACTTTGAAACGAACCCAATCAAAGCTTTTTGTATTCATTATTTGCCTGATTAATAAATCTGGATTAAAAAAAATCCTAAAAGCCAGATATGACTGCATAGTCGAAAATGACCCTAATTACCGTAGTCCTAGTGCCCCTGTATATTGTGATAAGAAAAAGAGTACTATATGTGATTATATTGGAACCCACAACAAAGAGAGCGACATATCTCAAGGCTTATGATCACCATGTTAAGACTTAAGTTCCCATAGAGCCTAAACTTTGCCTGGTTAGTCATACTTCAAATGTATTTATTTTCAACTTTTTCCCTGAAACACTCCCTCGTAATTTCCAAGAACACACCCCACTCTTCCATGGTTCAAGTGCGTTCTTTCTGTTATGTGATTCTATCTTCAGAACCTACTTGACTAGTTCTACAACTTCTACTTATAGGTATTCTGTTGTCCAAAATGAATCTTGTTAATTGTTTGATTTGATTTATATCATGACTAGCTTATCTTTTGTAAAACTCATGGTAAATCAAGCAGCAGTTGTAGGGATATGGATTCTAAACAGCAACATGTATCGTTTAGATGATTCACTGACCTTGGAAACAGAAGTTACGTTGATGAATTGGCTTTGATTAGGAGAACACGTTAACTCACAAAAAAGATTTAAGAAGTTCCTTAAGCATGCTGGGCAGCCTACAAGAAAGGGAATTGCCTGCAAAACAATTACACAATCCTCAAGTAGTACAAGAGCTGTATATGCAAAAAAGAAATTGACAACCTGTTATAAGAGATACTATAATTTTACAGATGACAAAAACAACAAATGAGCACCATAGGACTAGACACAGAGGTGCTGAAAATAAATGATCTAGCGCACCACCGCCTGAGTTTGCCTACTATGAGAGATTTGGCAAAGTTACTTATCAAGGTCAACAACTGCCACCAATACGCAAAACTTAGACTGAGTAAAGAGTGTTTACATTATAAGATTACAAATGTTATCCCACCCAAGAATGACATTAGAATGAAGACAAGTAGAGGTAAGACTTACTTGTTGAACTTGTGCTCGGAGAGTGTCAAACTGAGGCTCAGTACAACATACATTCCCACTGATTGTTGGACACAGACTTTGGATCTTTAGTGAAAGCAGATCATCTGGCTGGCAAAGCATATGAAAAGATATAAACATTATTTTCTGATAGTGACTGATGAACGCCATGTTATAGGATAACAGAAAAGCAGCACTTGCAGGATTTTACATCTAGAAGGAAATGACCATCATTTTTCTGATAGTAGTAATTTCTTAAGCTATCAGGGAACAAGATAGCGAACAAATAATACCTTCACAGATGGGGAACCAAGAGGGCAGTTCAAAACTTTTCCATCAGTGCGTTTTCCACAAATTCCATACATTGCACAATATTCTTGTGAGTGTACTATTTCCCTGGACAAGACAGAAAATCAATTTTGTTCCAGGATAACGAAAAGTTCTCCATTCACATAAATAAATGCATGAAAAATTATTAAATTGTAAGGATGCAATTGGTTTTTATACAAGCAAAAAATGGAAAGTATTGGGCAGAAATTGTAGTAATACTCAATGAATGTAAAATTCATCATCTTACCGGGATCCATTTACGGTCAAAAGTGAGGGTGGTGTTGTATCAGACCTCTGGCCGTGCACAGGAGGAGACATAGTCATGGCCTGCATGTTAGATCATGTAATTGAGTTGAGTAAACACATCAAAAGATAAATGAAATGAACATCAACAACTAGTCTTCAACATTTACACAATACTAGTAAATTATGGATGCAATTTTAATCTTTACTCAGTTCCTAAATTGAATCTCACAACAATCAATAGAGCATCAAAGTTCATTTTTAGAAACTTGAAAAAAAATGAAATTTAGACAAGGTGAAAAATCAATTACACAGGCACAACAGATATAAAATTGAATCTCGTATAGATAGATAGATAGGTGATAGAAACATTAACAAAATTTAAACTGAAGAAATCTGGAAAAAAAAAAAGATAAAATGAATGGATAACCAAAAATAAGATGGAGACAAAAATGAAGAAGTTCATACTGATAAGAAATAGATAGCGATGAGCAACTTCATCATCGTCGTCGTCATCATCGGTGAAGCCAGCGCTACTGACAGTTGGTGATAATGGCCGAAGAAGAAGAAGACCAAGGGAAGGAGTTGTTATTTATAAGCAAAATAGTCAAAACTGGTAGTAGTAGTAGTAGTAGTGAGTATTTCTTTCTTTTTTTTTACCATCGACTCGGCCGTGTGTCGTCTTCTATGGTTCTTTTGATTATATACATAAATGTAAAATCCTACTGATTTTGGGAGATATGTCTCATCAGTCAAGTAATTTTACATAATCTTTGTAGTGTTGTTATTTATAACTTCTGCAAAATTAGGTAGGAGAAGTGGAGGACCCTAGCCCTAGGTAGGAGCAATCAATGAGTAACGTCAAAATATGGCGTGGTGTGTTTTCCTGAGTCCACCATATTTTTTTTTTTTTTTGTAGAGAATTCTACTATGATTTACAAGGAATTGATAAATCATGGAGATATAATAAACATGATAACCGCCTAATTTAAACTTAGAATTAAAGAAGTCTAAAATCCGACAACTTATAGTGAAAGAAGCCTAATTTAGTCGTTACAAATCTAATTTAAACACGATGACCGCCTAATTGGTCAATGTCATTGTGATGATCATCTGAGACAATTTCTAAAGAAAAAAAAGTTCGATCAAGTACTAGAGGAAGATACTAGTCATAATGGTAGATAACACTCTTATGACATACAAAGTACCATAATACCATTGTTATAATTTATTTTAAAGTAAAAAATTATGGTTATGATATAAAAACAGCACACCACCTATTGAAGATTAAACAATACAATTAACATTTCGAAATATATTTTTTTGTTTCACTACGGAGCCTCATGTTTCCCACACTCATTTGGAAGGAGTCAATGGTTTTATTTTATTTTTAAAAATCTGAAATTTCACTGCTGAGCTGCACATTTTGCTCTGCATATATTGAAATTTGATTAGATACTTATTTTACATTACAATTTTGATTTTTGCACAACCACTAATCTAGCGTATCAAAATTGGCCTACATCAGTTTTTTTTTCTTAAATCTATAACTTTATTATATTTTTATAGATCAAAGTTCACAGGAAAATTAATATACATATTGTTACAAAATATGTGTTAAGTTTTAAAATTGTGGCATCTTCCACAATTCATTTATCGAAATAATTGTCAGATGCGATATAAAATTTTATATTTAATTGTCAACATTCTATAACCATCTATATATTCAATTCCTTCAATTGGTGAACCCTCTTCAGCACTCTAATATTAATATATTTATATGCTAATAATTAAATACAACTTGTTATTTCATAACATTATCTATACATTTCAACCAATGTAGCTTACCATTTCTTTATTAAAGATGACTAACTTACACGAATAAAACAAATGGAAGCTAACTTCTTCCCATGTTTTTGAGGAGCTTAAGATATAATACTTAATTATATTGTACTCAGAATATCATGCAGGCGGCAGGCCCTTCCAACATTTCCATGAAATTACATTAGTGTAACTGACACGAATATTCCGAATTTTTATTATCTAACTTGCTTATACTTGTGGTCTTATGGAAGACTTCAATTGTTTGTTTATCAATGCTAGATTGTATTTGATCGTGTTTTGTTGAAGATGTGAAATTTCATTTGTTAGTTTAAAATTAAGCCAGACATATTTAGAAAGGATATAATTGGAATATTGAGGGGCAAAATGGAGTATATTGGTAATAAGAAGAAAGATGCAGCTAATGTGAAAAGGATGAAAAAAATGTAGAGACTTTTGAGTGAGTGGGAAAACAAGTGTTTAATGTAGAGAGAAGGGCCTTTCAACAAAAACAAAATGTAGAGAGAAGGGCGGAGAAAGGGGCATATATGGATGAATATATGAAGCAGTGGAGTGGAGTTAATGATGGAAGAAAGATTGATGGCTAATTAAGGCCCCCCACTCATTTTTAAGTTTTTAGATAGAGAAAGAGATGTAGGTAGCAGTCGGTTGTTGTTGTTGTGATGATGGGCCACATGTGATGAGAATGGAAGATGACATTTTGGAAAAGCAACACTAGCCAGAGACTGAGGAGATAATTCCATCATCATAACAACCAACATGACAAATTCAACCTTCTTTCTAAATTTTTGTATTTTTTTTTTGTAAAAAATTTAAATATTTATACTTTGTTTGTTTAAAACTCAATTTTTTTTCTATATGTATTGCAAGCCGTTGTAAAACTATTGTAAACTGTTCTAAGGCGCTTCAGAGCTATTGTAAAATAGTTGCAAAGTTATCGCAAGACGTTGCAAATTAAAAAAGTACTCAAGGAGTTGAAGACTAAAAAAATTGACTAATCCTCATTAACCAAAACTCAAATTTTGTAGAAAATTTTGGCCAAATTAGCCGATAAAAATTATGACATAACAAAAAATTTATATCATTTGTTACATCGATATATAATAGATATAACAACTGATTGTCAACAATAATAGTACGATGGTATGAACACGTTTTTGATCTTTCACTCGGGGGTCTCAATTGGGGCCTATGGTAAAAGTGAGCTAGGTCACATTCTAGAGAAACATGAGGTCCCCCCCCCCAAAAGAATTAAAGGTAGGCAACGAGTTTTTTTTGTTGAGTGTTCACATTTGGTTTTTTTTTTTTTTTACTTTTTTTTGTGTTGAAAATTGTCTATTTTTGTTGGGCAGGCACAACTACATCATCTGGTTTTTTTTTGTTGCAGTAAATTCTATATAAAGAAAAGGATGGTAGAGACGTTTTAGAAATGCTAGTAGTTGGAGTTTTAGCAAAACACCAACAACCATATCTTACTTCCCTCTTCTCATAGAATCTAATATAGTTAGTTGTATATAATAAACTCTAAAAGCATTTATGGATGTTATATAAAACTAAACCTATTCTTGTTTCCTAAAGCTTTTTTTAATATCATGATTTGAATTGGTTAACTAAGACTTCAATGAAATAATTAATTTCAGAAATCTTAATTTCACACAACCACGACCAATGACATTTTTTCTATACGATGGCTCTGCTTTCAAGTACTTGTTAGAGATTTTTCTATACGATGGCTCTGCTTTCAAGTACTAGTTAGAAATTCCCACTCAAGAATATTTACGAGGGCCCAAACGAGAATCATTTGGTTAGCCCTCTCTCGTTATCTTGCTCTTTACTGATTATCCAAAGGCATATGTGTGTGTAATGAATGGAAAAAAGGCCTACTAAAGTATTTGGTCAAGTCCTCTCAATTCAACTACTAGCTTTATGATTTAGGGTAATGATGAGTAGCAGGTAAAGAAGCACAAGTTATTTATATTTGGTTTTATACTACAAGAAGCCCCTCGAAAAAAAAAAATTTGATGTACCACCGAACCACAAATATCGACAAACTAAATAAGATTTCTGTTCAAAGACTGTCTAGTTTTTCTTATTCCCTAGCTCTACTATAAGAAACAGAAGATTCCAAAAGGAAGGGAAATGCCTCGGTTTTATTCCCTCTCTAATTGCACCGAAAGCTACTTGTCTTCATATTTGTAAGTATAATATTGGTTTTGTTCTTTTGTTCCATATGATAATAGTATATGTTTGGGATTATAGGATTGCTTCTTCGTGACTCGATCCTGGAGCTGACATTGTCGAAATCATGCATCAGAGTGACCGCGCTCTTAATGACAAGTTGGTCATTGATGGTTCGCACGGTTTTGTCTATAATGTTGATGGATTGTTGATGAAGGCAGAGAGCTTGTGGCTTGGCTTTTCTCTCTAGGAATAAACTTGATAGCTTGGATCTGTTCCAAAGACTTCAAAACTTCTTCCATTGATGGCCTATTCTTAGGGTCTGGTTCAAGACATCTGACAGTGAGTTGAGCTGCCTGAACTGCACCTTTTGAAGGATACTGTCCTTCTAGTCTTTGGTCCATTATACGTATCAACTTTCTTCGATCAAATAAAGACGGCTTTAACCATTCCACCAAATTTTGTTGCCCACACGGACGTTTTGTGTTGAGTGCTCTTAAACCTGTTAGCATCTCTAGCAACACCACTCCAAATCCATATACATCGCTCTTCACATATAAATGACCTGCCCAATATTGATCAGCAAACACATTGTCATAAACATACTTGTATACGTTAAGAAATATCTTAGATATTTAAGTTCACAGAACGTTAACTAAACCGAAAGAAACTCAATAGGCACCGCCATTATTGCGAACTCCAAGTCCGAAACAACTCGACTCAGTAGTACTTAGCCTGTGGGCTTATCGAAGAATGTAGCGGGTTGAACTTCCATTGGAAGCAAACCAACTTTTCGTTATCTTTTGTTAGGAGAACTACATGGTATAAGAGACAACTTAAGAGTTGAACCAGCAGCCTCACGAAGTTCAACCTCTGGACAGGCCCGCCAGGTCCATGTGTACATCAATGGCACAGATTTCTCATTTGCTGACCTAATTAGAAGTATCGTCGGGCGAAAGGTATCGGTTTACCTGTGTTGATGTACTCAGGAGCGGCATATCCTTGTGTTCCTATAACCCGGGTTGTCACGTGTGAGTCACCCTCTGGTGGACCAATTTTCGCTAACCCAAAATCTGATAACTTTGCATTGAAGTGCTACAAAAGGGAGAAAATAAAAAAGCATCATTAAATTAAGAACTCTTCTTATCTAGTAATCTCATTTGTCTTTCAATAACAAGATTAGGTCGAGCTTTTACCCCGTCCAAAAGGATATTGGCAGCCTTGAAGTCCCGGTAAATGATTTGCTTTTCGGAGGAGTGCAAAAAGGCAAGACCTCGAGCTGCACCTATTGCTATCTTGAGTCTTAAGTTCCAAGAAAGTGGCTGCACAGCTGTTATCCCTACACAAGAGCAATAATGTGTGTAATAAGGTAACACCCGAACAAAGATTTAGTTAATCTATCTATGAAAAGAATATTGTTAATATTATCTTTCATCCTATTGACTATTCTTACTCCGAAAAAGGTGGTGTTCCAAGCTTCCTTTTTGCATGAATTCGTAAACAAGTAAGAGTTCTTTATCCTCGAAGCAGTATCCTAAGAGCTTCACCAGGTTCGGGTGAGAAAGAGTTCCTAGAAAATTCACCTCAGACTGCATCAAAGACATCAATAGAGAAATGGAGATTACAACAACCTAAACCAAACATTACTGTATAAACCGCTAATTTTGAGAGAGACAATCGATTCAATAATAGCAAAAGCATATCCAAAATGCGGTAAAGAACGACCAAATTGGTAGTATTCAAGCAAGTGCACTGAACACCTATCATCACTTCTTATGACTTCAAAATTATCTAAAACATTGAGGTGAATGCAACAATCTTCTTAATCGAATTATATAAGAGCTAAACAGTCTTTCTAAGAAAATACTTTAAAACTAGTCTCCCCCCTATGAACATCGGTTAGGATTTTAAAACATAACTTATCTTGTAATATGAGACTCTTGAAATGAAAATAATGAATTCCTCCATCACCTCCTTCCGTTCTAGAAAAGGAACAACTAAAACGGAGTATGGGTATATTACATAATGCAGATACGATAACCCCCTTAAACTCCGTACATTGTGTTCATCCGGGCTTGATATATAATAAAAGAAACGAGTAAAACTAATATGTATCTAGGTAGACTCCATGTAGAAATCTTATGTGGCTTGCCGTGATTCGCAGTTCAGTTGATTAGAATCATCAGAAGCACGAATCAAAACAAACCACATAAGATTTCTACCCAGAGTCTGCCTAGTTTTTTCATGTTCCCTAACATTTAATAAACGTTTAAGATGATTAACGCAACAAGTGTATTAGATAATGTATGTGGAGATTAGAAATGGAATGAACCTGCCTGCCACTCTTGGAACCCTTGGGTGCTCTCAGATTTTAATTTTTTGACAGCAACAGTAATACCAGTTCCAACCTTGGAGGGGGTGTAAGTCTTGTCATCAACCCAACCCTTGAAAACTTTACCAAATCCACCTTCACCCAGTATAGTATCTGGTCTGAAATTCCTTGTTGCTGTTTTCAATTCTGCAAAAGTAAAAATCTTTAGACTTGGGGGGATTGGGAAGATCTGTCCATTTGGGTATGCTGCTTCATCAAGGCTCCTAGAAAACCCACTGCTACTCCTTGAATTTTCATGTGTCCCCCCTGTTTCATTCAGTGATAGAAAAAATTAAGAGATGATAGTTCACCTTCCCCTCTAATAAGAATGAAAACAAAAGAACCCATTTTGTGATTATGAAGAATCAATGAACAGAAGAAAAATAGGATCAAGTTTGTTTAAACAAGTAGGGAGGGGAAGTGATGAATGAGGTGAAAAGAAAAATGAAGAAATGGGGTACCTGTGATTGAAGTTCCAGAGTTGGTTGGATTTTGATTAGCAACACCACATGACATACAATTCCCCATAGATGATGATATCAAACGTTTTTAATTTCTTTAAGCTTCTTAAACTTGGTCTTGTTCCATCTCTCTCTCTCTCTCTCTCTCTCTCTCTGGATTGCTACTATATAATAATCCTCTAGAGAGGGAGAAAGAGAGAAGTGGGTGTTTGAGGAAAGCTTGCTTGCTTGCATTTTCTGGGAATTAACAAACAGCTTATGATTACAACTCTTTCCTCTTTGAAGACTGAAGACTCTTCCTTGCCCCGCGCATACGGCAAGTCGGCAAGACCCATAATTTATCTGCTACATCTCCTTGCTAACTCTAGTAAAAACTTCCTTACTACATTTTAAGTAGGGTACAACTAGTATGTCCGAAACACGAATTTTATTTTTTGTATCGTTAGCATGCCTTGAACTCATTACCAGAGGATTAAACCTCTTATCACTCCACCCAAAACTTGTTGGCCAGACAGACAAAATTCATTGTCACCAAGTTGCAACATTTTAAACATTACAAATTTTACAATTTAATTCAAAATAGCAACAAAAAATAACATAGAAGTTAAAGGAGCAAACAAAAAATCTCATCGAAAAACAAAAGAGCAAACAAAAAGAAAACCCAATTTACATGTACAATAGGGAAAAAATGGAGATTAGAGATGAGGGATTATGATGATAGACGGAACCTGTTATTGCTGGTGTTTGTGATGTTGTGCATGCTCAAGCAAATAGATGTTTCGATCAGGAATTGTTTAGTTATCAACCTAATGGTGGACGTCGGAGGAGAGAGAGAGAGAGAGAGAGAGAGAGAGAGAGAGATGAAAGCCCAAATCAATGTTGGAAGTGTCGCCGGAGTTGATCATGATGGGAAGAGAAGACGGATGAACAAGAAAATGGCAAAAAAGGAAAAATCAAAATTCCACCCAAATTTTGTATCCGCCAATCTGGTAACTTTTTTTTTTAATTCCCAAAACATCAACCTATATATAGAGAGAGGTATGTGAAGAATGTGCACCTTTTTGGGTGTTGATATACGATAGATCCAACAAAAATAGTGAATTTATGATAAGGTTACAAATGGGGTATTCTTTTTTCTATTTCTCTTTTAAAACCTAAAAAAAAAAATAGGACAAATCTATACAAAAACTCTGTCACCCCTCCTAGTCTCTCCCATTTTACAGACCACAACTGTGGCTTTGCCTCTGCTGACTCTACTAGCCGCATTGTTGATAATCAAAGACAAACAAATTAGCCTCTCACAGTTGTAATGCTAAATCTGGCTGTGAGGAATCTAACCGCACACTCGAACTTGGCGACCCCGGCAACTGAAATCTTGCATTTAGGTCCGGTGGAACTGAATCTGCTCTCTGCCACTGTGAAGATACTCCACAATTTGTCTGTGCATGTGTTCCTGCTCCTGGGTTTCCCTGCACCTCCTGCCGGGAATAGGTGAATGACATACTTGAATTCATTGGACTTGATGCCCCTGTACGCTTATGTTCGTCATAATCGGACAGGTTACGCTGGACAGAGTGAATTAAGCTGGTGCAGGACACCGGGTCAGAAACTTGAGGACCCAAACCCAAATTTCCACCTTGCCAGCCTGGTTTTACCATTTGAGCCACCATCTGACCTTCGAGGTTAAACCCAAACCCTCCACTAAAACCATTCAAAGCCGGATTAAGTGCTCCAGGGCTTCGATGAATCTGAAAGGGAGCAGAAGGTCCGATCCCAGAACTACTGTTGTTCATTAGACCAAATCGACTTTCATAAGAAGGATGTTCATGATGAGATAACTGATCCTCGATTATAGATTCCGGAGCTTTACTTGCAACTACTAAAGATGAGGCAATGGTAGATGACAAAGCGAGACTCCTGGGAGCAAGAATATCTGAGATTGCCTTATCTGGAGTTTCCTGCCTCATCAATTCACTGTCTCTTGGTTCAATAATTTGAGCTGGGGTACCAGAAGATGAGAGTGTGGGTAGAGAAATGGGTTCTTGGTGCGGCACTAGTTGTGGCGACGAAGAAGTTAACAGTGGCAGCTGTACTGGTGAGACTTGCTCTACACCTACCCAGCCAGGCCCAAAGTTTACTCCTGCAGGTAGTGTCATTGCAATCTTCTTCGAAGCTATTTTCCATGCAACAGGCCCAAGATTTGCAGCAAATCTAGCCAAGCTTCTTGCATATCCATGTTCCATGTGGAGCCCCACCTGATTCAGATTAACCCCATAAAGTAAGAAATATTGAAGTTTTATCAATTGACTCCATAAAGTGACCAAAAGTCTGAAACCATCCAATTTACTTGCTTCTAAAATGATGTCTTGGCTTCCTTAATTTTCACCATCTAATAGTGCAATGAGCTGTGAGAACCTTATATAACCTAAGAGGACCAATAAGAAGATTCGGTCTAATTTTAACTTAAAATAACCAAAACGCAAAACAATCTTTCCATCCGCACTTACAGGCATTAGCTGTTTCTTCTCGCCATGGAAGGTACTAAATACCGAAGGCTCGCAGCCATCACCTGGTTGGTGGAATGGCCTGTAAGTATTACGCCGGTTTTCATCTAAAACAACATTTTTCTTGCCAAACTTGAATGACATTCCTTTCAATATGGAACCTGTAGAAAAAAAATGCCATAAAGACAACTGTGTTGAGTAAAACAATGGGAGTATAAGAGAAGAAAGCCACACAGATGATAAATATTCAGACCTGAAAACTCATCATTTCTCTCGGATTTGTGTTCAGCTGACCAACTTGCTTCACTACTTCGAGACCCATGGTAAGTCCTACCCGGTCCATCAGTAGGAGCAGATACATGCCCTTTCCTTAGGTTATAAGTGTTCGACCAGATGGTTTTATCTCCTCCTGTTGCAGGAGTTGTTGCATCGGAAGAAAACGCTGTACCGACATTCTCAGGTGGCCTTTTCAGATACTTTGGGGGTCTACCTCTTCTTTTGGGTTGTGGTGGTTCATTACCATCAATACCATGCCTTAAATTTTCAAAATTCTTTTTCGCCAGCTCTTGTATTGATCTAGCCTGCAGAAGACATGTAAATTATTGTAGAGAATAAAAAGAGATTGACATGAAAGATCAACCAGGGGTGGTTGTACCTGTCGGAAGTAAATTGTATCAGGCGCATTATACTCCATTGCATTTGAACAGATCAACAAGACATCTGCCTGCGCAACAATACGATACAATTTAAGTTGTTGAATCTAATTAACTCGGAAAGTTGCGAGGCACACAAAATATCTTCAAACTGGATTGGAATACTTGTACAATTCACATGGGTACATATCAAACATGCATATCAAAAAAAGAAAAACTAGTTCTAACCGATATAACTACACGATATTAAAAATACTATTCAAGAACTTTATTTCTGTAGCTATTAGTTCATGCCATATATTGAATAGTATATGTAATATGTGTGCTTCTACATAGGATTGTGAGTCTTGATTTATGTGACACTTCATGCCATTTAGGTTAACTCCTAACATGGAAAAAATGAAGACGTACCATGGACCAAAGACACATCTTAAACTCAAAGAAAAGCTAGTGCCACAGACCCAAGTTAACTCTAGTATATTTAAACCAAAGGTACAACTGATTGAATGTCCTCATAAATTCCACGATAAAACTACAATCTTTGCAAATAGTGGAGAAAAAATGAAAGTAAATATCCCAATGGGAAAAATAAAGAGAAATTTGAAGAAATGAAGTAAATAATAACAAGAGGCAACTGCTTCTTCAGTTATAATTTAAGAAAAAAGAAAAAGCAGAAGCAATGGATAAAATTGGAAAACCTTCAAATCTAACAACTAATTCGAGTTAAGTCCAACCCTAAAACATACATTTCTAAACAACATTCAAAACCAAGTCAAAGATATAAATGAACAAAAAAATAATTAGCAGTATAAAGGAAACATAAGATAGTAATATGCACAGAGAGAAACACCATATTATTCAATGTTTGGGTTTCAATATATGCCGAACGTTGCTAACATTTGATACTTCCACAGATGAACTAAAGAGAGACCTATTGAGGCAAATTAACAGTATATTGACCAAACCTCGAATTGTTCCAAGTTCAGGTATTCTCCCACATCCAGTTTTTTTCTAACAGTTCCAAAATCCATTGGATTGTGTATGATATCATGATAATCGGGTAGCTATACACAAAAGAGAAAAAAAAACATCAAACTATAAATATATAAATCAGGTAAGTATAAGCAATTTAATGCATCTATAGAGTACAATACCTCTTCTGGATCAACAGGTTCTGAGAAAACGCTGTACGTGTCTTTCCTGCAATCGATTATTAAGCGTTCGTCAATATCTACCAAAAAATGCATCATAAATGAGATTAAGACTTAATGGATGTGCAAGAAAAATGAGGAGTTATTCTCAGGAACACACTTTTGTAGTCTGTCTAGGATGAAAAACAGCAACTTTTTGTCTGGTAAACAAGTTGTGGGCCCAAATTGCAAAGGTGTTCCTGTTATTAAATGAGACAAAACACAAAAATGTTAATCAGTACTACAGATTAACTGAACACAAAACTCCCTGTTATTTGGTGGTGTGATTAAATAAAAGATATTGAAAACCTACCCATATGAATTTCCTCTGCTTTTGATGTGAAAGTTTGTAAATCTCCCTGCAAAAGTAGAAATTTTAAAAAATAGTAAGAAATGAAAAATAGTACAGAAACTGAGCAAAACAAAGATGGATATGAAAGAAAGGACAAAATTGAACTTTTTTCAGAACAAATATAATCTAGTAGAGTATTATTTGAGTAAATAAAGGTCGAATTAATGCAATCCAGAATAAATAAATAATATAGAATAAAAAGCAAACTCCCCCAAATAAAATCTAGTGATTTGACCAAGTCAAAAATCCCAGGTTTCTGATCCTATAAACCAATAAGAAAGTGAAAATAAATCAGGAAGATTCTTCTCGAAAACGATAGAATCTCTTGAAGTGGAGCCAAAATTTGGCGCCTTGCCTTTCAGTCAGGAGCTAAGTATGAGTAAAATCCCCAAAAATTATAGTACTAAAATCTTTCACAAATACCGAAAAATTCTTCACCTTTTGGGCATCAGGGTGATCAGATCCGTCTCCAATATCATTAAATTTCCTTTTCTTGAGAGGATTCTCGCCATTATCATCAACGAGAATCGAAGAATCAGAAATACTATTATTATTATTATAGGTAGGATTCAAATGAGAAGTCTGTGGAGGAGGTAATCGAACAAGTAATTTGAGTTTTTTCTCTGTTCGTTCATCATCGTCGTTGTCTTCTCCATCAGCTTCGATCCTCCTATCCGATGATGATGCATCTGTGATGAAGATATGCTCGTGATTAGGGTTAGTACGATTAGAAGAAGAATTAGGAGGAATAGAATTATTACTAAAATTAGGGTTAGAATTACGCTGCTGCTGTTGTAGTTGCTGTTGTTGTTGTTGTTCCCTAAGGAGATTTCGTTTTTGGAGATCTAAAAGAGAAGGGCGTCCTTTCTTCTTCTTCTTCTCTTCCACTATCTTACCCATTTTTTTGTTTCTGCCTTTCTGCCCTTTGTGGTTGTGATTGTGCTGCCTGCCTCTCTTTCTTTCTCTCTCTAAAAACAGGGTAAATTTTGCTTCTTTTTTCCCCCTATGGTATTCATTATTTTCAAGTTTGGGAATTTAATTATGGGTTAATTTCATTTTGCACCCCTAAAGACATAAACTCACCAAAATGACCCCCTTAAAAATGACCTGTGCATTTATTTTGGCCATCCTTCTGACCTTCTCTTTTTTTTGTTAGCTAACTTTATCTTCCACCACCAATATCATCTTTCTTATTCCTTTTGCTTTTCCTCATAAAGCTCTCTTATCTAATCCTTCTCCGAGTTCATAGTATAGAAGAAGGAACCGAGAAGGATGTCTCTTCAACAACCGATGTCTCTCCTATGTCTTCACGCTCTCAGTTGTTTCTCCTCTCTCATTTATTCTCTCTCTTTCGCTCTACTATTACAGTGAAAGGAAAACTACTCTTCGTCAGAACATCAGAGTTCACTGATCAAAATTTTTTTTTTGTCCTCTGACGAAGAAATAAAGAAAATGACGAGGAGTAATGTGTTTTGGAATGAAGGGCAAAAAATATGTTTATTGTTTAAGTTGACTAATATAGAAATAAAAAATGGTTAAATACAGAAATTGGTCATTTTTAGCAAAAAAAATTTAGTGAGTTCGTCATCTTTAGGGGTCAAGTTTAAGAATGCAAAGTTGTTAATATGAGCCGTTGGATTGGACAGATTTTAACTTTAAAGTAAGGTTCCCATAGAATGTTAAGAGTAGGAAGACAAGACATGTGAATCGTTATCTTGGATAGCGCATATTGGTATCAAGAAGTGTGGAGCTGCCCATAGAATGTTTCATTGCTTATTACTTTTTTTTTCAGGGGATTGTTTTTTTTAACCATTCTATAAGACATTAGGACTGTTGTATGAGTTGTTTTACAGTAATATTGATTAATTCTTACACTTTTATATAAGATAATTAAATGGGTCGGATTGTTTATTTACTCTTTTTTATTGCAGAATAAGTTACTAGCCTTGTTCTATAGGTTGTTATTGGCAAGGGTTAACTTCACATTCTAGAGATAACCCGGTCACTAAAACGATCCTTACATATGGTTAACTTTCAAAGTAGTATTTTTTTATTTTTTCGTAAACAAGTTGACTAGGCAACATTTTCTTTGTTTACCCCTCTTTTAAGAAATTATTAGTTCTCTCCATCTTCGTCAGAGAAGGGTCGTAAACGCACAATCGTCTTAAGGGGGTTATTTTAGTAGATTAGTCACTTTTAGGAGGTCAAAATAAAATTAACTCGTTTGACATGTAAAGGTCAACATGATCAATGTAAAAATATTTGGTGCCAAAATTATTAATTTCCGATGGAAATATTCAAATGAAAGTGTTTTCTTTTTTTTTTGTTGAACTATTCAAATGAAAGTGTTTGGTAAGTCGTACGAACCGTCTAGGGTGCCTTTAAAGGCAAATATACTTCTATCACTAAGGTCATCCATCCACCGGCACTGCCTACCACCACCACCATTGCCACAATAGTCATCATAAAATCATATGAGTTAACTTAAAACAAATGATATCATTGAGAGAGGAAAGATAAAAAGAAATAATATTGTCAAATTAATTTTTTAACTTTTTTTATTTATAAGTAAATATGTTGTCAATTATACTTTTGATATTTTTTAAATAATTAAAACAAAAGTACTTCTATCATAAACAAAAGCTTTTACTTATGTTTCCAGGGATGTCTAATACTTGGTTTTATCAACTATATGCTTTATAAAGGCGTCTCCTTAAAGTGCTATTGGCGCCCCTCCCAAGCATATTGTAGGCCTCATTTGGATACACATATAGCTTATTTTGTGAGCTTTTATATTAGCCCATAAAAAAAATCGCTTAATATTAAGCAGTTCTTGTTGTTTGGTAAGACATAATAAAAGAGCCTTTTTATCTTCAAAAGCTATAGAGAGACGTTTGGTAAAAATAAACTAAACGAAATTTTATCTAATAATAAATTTTATGTTCATAATAAACATTAAATTAATTATATTACAAAATACAACAGTACATTATTGAAGTGAAGACAACTAAAAAAAGTATTGCAAAATACAAGAGCAATTCAGTGTTAAAAGTTATAAATTGCCTAATTGGTAAAAGCATGAGCTTGATTGGTTAATCAACTGCACAATGATTACCACAACTATCTCCCTTGCTTACTAATTGATGAAATTAACAAGGGAATGCTTGATTCAAACATAAAATTGAGACAGACAATAGCTCTTCAGATACTGCAACATGCTTGTCATTGCTTGATAGTTCTTTAGATAGTGCAACACCTTAAAGACAATAAAAAACTTGATGCAAACATAAAATTAAGACGACAATAACTCTAGAGATGAACTAAAACAATGATAGCTTTGTGATGAAATTTGATGCCATCTGAAAAGAAGAAGTCTGACTACTAATAAAGAAAACATCTGGATCTAATGTCTCAAACCACTAAAATCCACGGCCAAAATCACAGAATCATCACGTCAATTACTTTCGCAGAGTCAATTAATGGTATGTTTGGATAGCGGAATCATGAATCCGCGGATTCATGAGTCCTTGGAATTCATGATTCCACGGATTCATGTATCCAAGTAATAATTTTTGGCTTGTTTGACAACTAAGAATCCTATGACTTATTATTATTTGAGTATTTTTAAACGTCTTTAGAAAAAATATGATTTTTGAAAAAAATAATGATTTTGGAAAAAAATAATGATTTTGTAGAAGGAAATATTTTTTTGTTGATTTTAAGTTTGAAGTTTAGGTTCATTAATCCAAAATCCTAGCAAATCCTAGGGGGTAGGGTGGGATTTTGGTCCAATACAAATTTTGGAATTAGGAATCCTTAGGATTCAAGAGTCCTAGGATTCTTGGTAGCCAAACAGACAAAGGATTCATGATTCCTACCAAATTCCACTTTTGATAGGAATCCTACTTAGGAATCCTTCAACCAAACACACCATAAATTGATTTTTGTTTATCAATCAACAAGAAGAAAGTTTCTAGTGTCTTTGATGTTATATGTACTACCTTAAAAGAAAGTGATGGTTGTTTTCAAATCTAGTAGGCTTTCTCCTAAGAAAGAAAAAGCTGGAAAAGATGAATCACAGGAGGAAAATTAGGGTAAGATCATTACGATTGCAATCCCTAAAGTTTGTGGTACTACATCGAAGGTCTGAACGTCACTAACCAAGATGCATGTGAAACCATACAACAAAAACACAAGAGGTTCTCTCTCTAAATTTTTATTTAGAGAGAGAAAGCTTGAACAGCAACCTATTTAGGGAGAGAAAGCTTTAATTAAAAAACTTACAAGTTACAACAACCTTGGCTAAGTTCAAAGAGAGAGCTTGAATTAGATCAATTGATTACTGTAACTTAGGCAAAACCCCAATTTGTTGAAGACTTGAAGAGGAAGAAAGAAAGAAAAAAAGAAAAAATGGAAAAAAAAATTCACGCTGTGGGAATCACCGTGAATTGCTTTCCGCAAAAGCTACAAGCAGAAGCCATAAATTTTCGGCTTCTGCTTTTTGGCAGAAATGGGCTTTTTTGGCTTAAAATAAGCCGGAGCTTATTTTATCCAAACACCTATAATTTTCTATAAGCGCTTAAAATAAGCTAAAAGCTGGCTTTTAGCTTATTTTAAGCCGAACCAAACGAGGCCTAAGGAGGCGTCTTTAAAAATGGGAGATTTTAAAAGGCCTCCCCGTTTTTGTTAAAAGACCTCCCCATGGTTTCGTTGACTTAGTAAAAAACCTTTGACTTAGCTTGGTTAAAGGGCCCTCCTCTTTGAATGGGTGAAAAAAACCCCCCTTTAAAGGTGTATTTCACCCACATTTTCTCTCCTCCATCTCATTTTCTCTCTCTGCCACATCATTTGACCACGCCACATCATCATCTTCTCCGGCAGGATCGCCGGCCGGCCAAACTATCGGCCGGCGACCTTCAAAATTTTTTTTTTATTCTCTCTCTTCTCTCTCTCTAAAAAAAAAATTTTTTTTTTTTTTTTTTAACTCTCTCTCTCTCTCTACAAATCTAGAGAGAGAGAGAGAGCATATCTATGTCTGCGAACAGATCCAAAACGGATTGTTCGCAGACCTTCAAAGGGTCTGCGAACAGATCCATGCTCTCTCTCTCTAGATCTGTAGAGAGAGAGAGAGTTTAAAAAAAAAAATTGTTTTGAGAGAGTGAATAAAAAAAAAAAAATTTGAAGGTCGCCGGCCGGAAGTTTGGCCGGCCGGCGACTCTGCCGGAGAAGATGATGATGTGGCGTGGTCAACATCACCGGTCTTCGGTTAAGTTTGACCTAACGGCGTTAACTTTGCCGTTAGGTCAAATATTGATAAAGGAGGTGCTCTTTGTAGAGGGGGCCCTATAACCAAATGGGTTATAATGAAGGGCGCTTTTAGCGGGGAGGCCTTTTAACAAAAACGGGGGGCCTTTTAAAATTTCCCTTTAAAAATTACCCTAGTAAGAAATTGATATAATCTTTTTTTTTTGAAAATTTATTACGAAATAATTATAATGCATGTGTGATAAACACAATGTCATCAGGATGAATAAACAGTGATATAATTACAGGGCCGGCCCTGGGCCTAGGCGACCCAGGCGGCCGCCTAGAGCTTCCAAAATTAGAGGGCCCCTAATTTAAGTAACATTATATATAGACAATATTATTATCTGTGTTATTTTATGCACATGTACATCATATTTGTTTGGATAGTAAAGTTGGTAGAGTAGTTTATTAGTGAATCAAAAGTCAGAGATTTGACTTCCACGATTTCAAATATATTTTAACTTTTATATTTTCCCGACTTAAAGTGTAGAGGCACGTCGATACGTTCACGTGGGGCACTCCAAAAATGAGGGCCTGTATAATTGTTCAGGAGTACATGTCTTAACAACTAATCTATTGGCTGTTTTTGATATAATTGTACAGGATTACAAATTGTAAGATTGAAATTTTGAGGGAACATTTTGGGGTTCTTTTTGATACTTCAATAGTTCAATGTGTATAGCTGTGTTTATATGGCAATCTCACCCAGTATATCCATTTCTTCTCTTGCTCAACAGAGATGAATTTCATAACAGGTGAACTTGATCTGATCCTATCCTCCTTTTTGTTGATTTTAAAGAATAGGTTTTTAATTTTTGGTTCTTTGTGTGGGGGAATGGGTTTTTGCAGGCCAACAAAACCAATATCATGGTGGGAAGGATGTGAAATTCTGGGTGGGAGAGATGAATTAGCAGGAGGGACATGGTTGGGTTGTACAAAACAAGGTAAAATGGGATTTATCACTAATGTCAGAGAGCTTCATCAAGTTCCTCAATTGAAAACCAGAGGAGAATTGGTTGTGAGGTTTCTAAAGGTACAATTTTTTTTACAAAAATTTAAGAATCTTAATTCCTCTTTAGATGTTTGTTATAATGTCTCAGAGAAGTCCTTACTTAATATTGCTTGATACCCATGTGTTATTTTATTCTCTTCAACCCACCAACTGAACTTTCAGCTTTTACGAGTCTTGTTGTCGGTCATGTCAAAATTTTGGAAGGAAAGTTGCTATAAATTACGTGTTTTGGATCATAACTTGCTTTGCTTGAATGTAATGCCCGAAGCTTTAGCAATTATCGATATTGTCTCCTCTTTAGACACCCAAGCCCAAACCCAACAGCTATGGGATTTTGTTCTTGGGAAGGCTCCACGAGCCCACCCAAAAATACCTCTAAGCTTGAGTGTACACCTATAGCCCACGCCCCTGACACTCTCGCGAGTGATGTGGGACTATCACATTGAAGGTGTTAAGTTTGAGAAAAAAAATCCTAAAGCGTGGTTTTATTGAAATCTGATTTTTATGGCAGAGCATGAAAAGTCCAATGGAGTTCGCCAAGGAAATGGTGGAGGATGCAGATCAGTATAATGGGTTTAATTTAATACTTACAGATATTGCCTCCAAATCCATGGTTTATGTCTCCAATAGGCCAAAAGAGGAAGGGATTTCTTTTCAAGAGGTTTCGCCGGGTATTCATGTTCTTTCAAATGCTCATCTAGACACCCCCTGGCCTAAGGTAAGAAAACTTTGTAGCCTTGATTATATGGAAAAAGACAGTACGCTTATATAGGGTTCTTTCTCAAACATGGCGAAGATGTTCAATTTTGATAATAGAGAGTTTTGCTTGCGCTAGTTCTTGAATAAGAAGTGAACTTTGAGTCCTCTACCATTTTTTTTTAATTTGACTTCGAAACGCTTTTTCGGTTTCTGCCTGTTCGTAGTTGATTTGTATCTTTTTCTAGATACCCTACCCCCTCTTAATCCGAATAGGTTTGGTATTTGATATGTTCATTCTGCAAGAAGATAAAACACAGAAAAACACTAATATGTTATTAGTCAATTGTTGCAGGCTCAACGTTTAAGTCATAACTTCGAAGAACTACTTCACAAGTATAATGAAGACAAAGTCCAAATGAAGGTGATGGTGAAAGAACTGATGAGAGACACTGTTAAATCAGACGAAAGTAAGTTACCCGGTATCCTAGCTCCTGAGTGGGAACTCAAGGCGAGTTCTGTATTCGTCGAATTTGATACACCAAAGGTAAGCCTTGCAAAATCATCTTAAAAGTACTGGGTTTTAGCCACATATAGAATGTGTCTTAAACCTTCTCTTTTTCACAGGGACGGTATGGCACTAGAAGCACCATAGCTTTGGCTGTGAAAGCAAGCGGAAAAGTTGTTGTTCATGAGGAGTATCTCGAGAAAGAGACATGGAATGAACAAACAATCGATTACCAGATAGAATAAAACCATTGAAAGCCACGGTGTGTGCTCTCTGTGCCCTTAGTTCACGGCAAATGAAATTGTCTTTTATGTTATTTCTCTTTGAACAAATAAAAGAGTGAATTTCTCTTTGAAAAAATAAAAGAATGAATGACTGCCTTCATGAAGTTAGGTGGTTCCATATAAAACACATTATTTTAGATTACTGCAATATTACGTTTTTTTTTATAATCTATAGGGCTTGACTGTTCCTGTCGGTATTCTTACTTGCTATCTGTACGAGAATGTTCGAAATAAACATTTAAAGTGACCTGGTTTACTGCACACCTAGGGAACGAAGAGTTTCATGAAAATATTGAGTTAATGAAGAACTCGGTATGAATAGAAATTTATGAAAAAAAAATATAACATGGTCGAGATATGAAATAAAATAATGTACTTGATGGAAAATTTAACATCGGTAGGACCGATATTGAGTAGAGAAATGTGTGGTGGCAGCAGGAGTTCCTCCAAACCCTTCAGTAGAAACTAAAGAAAATCCCTAATGGACTAACTCTGAAGCTGCTGAAGCGGTTGTGGAGAAACTCTAGAGGACACCACACTCAGATGTTTTGTGTTTTATGGTTACTGAATGGTGGTACTGTTTCATACTGATTTATATATCTTCCTAAGTATGCTACTTTTTTCTATCAGAATCCTGGAAAGGCCAACAAGCCTGTCTCTCTACTGTTTTAAAGGTACTCAATGAACCTGGTCGTTTTGGCAGCTAAATCCTAAGCCAGGTTCATTGAATGTAGACCATTTCCTAGTCCTTTTTTACTTGTGTTTACATGTGAAATTTGGTCCATTTCTCGACGAATCTGGTTCGTCAAAGTGTAAAGAAGCAGGAATCATGGATTCTTGTTCTTTGGGACATTTGTAGCGGAGGAAGCCAGTACAGGCCAGTTTATGGTCAATTCGAGAGAGGCGGCCCTTTTTGTGCTAAACAAACCACAACCCATTTATAAATCACACTCTCCCACGGTCTGATGGTGCTGTTCCATTTTGTGCTAATACTTGGTGCAGGGGTAACCACCACCCTGAACTCCATTTCTCACAACCCCACCATCATTTCCATCAAAAGTACCCAAAATTTGACTGTCTAGGACTAGTTCCATTTACATTTCTTCCATTTACGCTACCACGACCCATCAAACAACCATTTAAGCCTCTGCTTTACAAAAAAGATCATGAAAAGTTGTGCAAAAGTTCATAGATCTACTACTAATACTTGATCTTATTGTCATTGCATCATCTATCTATATATATTTTTAAAGAAGGATGCATTTCCTTTTGATCTTTCAGCCCTGATTACACCACTCCTAAGTTTATTCAATTTATAAGCAGGTATAGGTCTTGGAATGTACTCCATTGCTCTTGTTTCTTCGCATTTGACCAAAGACCAGTCAATAAGAAAAGAAACCCAACTTTAATTTCAGATGTTATTCATTTTAATGAGAAAAACATATCAAGAATAGTTAAGTCTCTCTCTCTCTCTCTCTCTCTATCTCTACCAAACAGTTCACTAATTTAATGTCACTGTAAATCCAAATTTATTGTGAAGCCTCTGTTTTTTCCAACATACAACATGAAATATGACTACAAAATACATGAACGGATCCATCTCTTATTCATTTTATTGAGAAATCAGAACATCAACAAGTGAAGAATCACAATCTAGAATAAACACCACCACCACTTGCACCATTTCCTCTTCTTCTTCCATCTTTATTTTGGATAAAGTATTCAATTCGTTTCATTCTTTCAGACCGAATTACACGATCTCGAAGTGCTTCCACTTTCTCTAATGTTATAGGTTCTGATATGTAATATATTGCCCCTGCTTCCATGCATCTATTGAGTGATCAATACCAATAAAAAAAACCCATTATTCAGATGTTCAATTAAGGAAGGAAGATGATCAAATAAGTAAAGAATAGTTAATGGGTGATTGTCTTACGCTAACGACATTGATACATCATGGTTAGATTGCACAATTGCAACATTTATGTGTGGCCATTTTTCCTGCATTTTTATTTTTCATTCAGAATAGCATCACACAAAAACAGAGAGATGTTAAGTACATATTAGAGAGAGAAATGTTTAGCATTTAGCAAGAGAGATATCAAGAGAGAGAGAGAGAACCTGGATGTGTTGAAGTAGTTGGAAAGCAGTCATATCAAGCAAATCATTATGGATAATAACAAGAAATGCATTGTTTTGCTATGAATGAATGAATGACAAAATCAAGATCAAGAAACAGAAAAAACAAGAATCCAAATTGAATTAAGTAATTTTGTTGAAGAAATCAAAGGTAAAGAAAGAAAGAAGGAAATCAAACCTGTGGGTAAATGTTTGGAAAATGGGTTTCAAGAGGTTGAGGCCACCATTCAATTTCTCCTAAAAGACTAGATGCAGAATTATGGAAACTGCCCTGACCCACTACTGTAAAATCCTTATCAATTTGATCCAAATTATCGTTACGAAAGACTTGTCCGAAATCTGGGAAAGTATCAATCTTGGAAGATACAGTTGCCATGAACAAGTCTAAAGGCGGTGGTGGTTTAGACTGATGAGGAGTAGCCATTGACTCTTAGTACTAGTAGTTTTAGAGAGAGAGAGAGAGAGAAACAAGATGTTTATCTATGGAGTTGGTTTGAAACAGGGGAGAAGAGTTTGAAACAGGGGAGAAGAGTTTGAAACAGGGGAGGAAGAAGACAAGGTAATGATTAGTTGGTTTGAATGAGATTTTATAGGATTTCTAGCCATTTAGCCAACCAACTGAATTTTATAACAGAATCTTGATTTCTGTTTTTTTATAACAAAAATTGGGAATTCAGGTTTTCTTGTTCACGTTCTTGAGTTCTTGAGACCACTCAAGTTCTGTATTATCTTAGAGACCAACATAATCTGTTCATGAGCAGTTCGGGAGAGGCTCATTTTGTGCCAAACAGACCACGACTTACTGACGAATCATGTCATCGTCCATTTTGTGCTAAACAAGCCACCCATTGTAAGCATCATCTCTCTATCTAGAAACAACGGTGACATAAGATTCAACAGTGGGTGGCAGACCGCGTCTAAATCCCGCCTAACCATTCAAGAGAGAGAACAAGGTACTCTAAGTTATAAGTTCTAATAGGTGCTGATACATAACTCTGCGTCTCCAGCTTAAATGCTTATTGACCCGAAAAAGTGAGGCTGGCCACAGGCCAAACCCTGACGTGCCCGACTCTTATTAGGCGGGCCCTGTTGAGAGAGAAATAGCTTGTCCGATGGCAGTCGGCTACATTGACTTCGGGCTGAGGGAGGCCCCTTTTGGAGCATTAGTGTTATTCTTGTCGCCCGCAAATATTTCAAGTAGATGCACTTACGAGTGGCATATGAAACTTTGTGATTGAAAACCTAGATTGTCTATGTTTTGCAAGAAGGGACTCGACTCTCGTAGGTAAAAAAAAAAGAAGTCTAGGTGGTCAATGCAGAAAATTTGAGAGCTCCCCCCCCCTTAAAGGCAAAACCCATGCCTCAATTTCAGAAACCTAAGTTCTTCTCAATCATTTGAAAGTTCGTCTAAGGGGGAAAGTGTGAAATCTTGACCGTCTAATTAAAATGATCCTTGGTGGTGGTATTAATGAAGCTTATAGAATTTTTCATGGGTTGTTTTATAGAGATTCTGTTAGTTGGAATGTTTTGATATCTGGGTTTGCTCAGTCTGGTGAGTTTGATGAAGTTTTGAGATTGTTTTATGAAATGCAAGTTTTTGATGGTTTGAGTCCTAATGATTTTACTTTCACAAGTTTGTTGAAGTGTTGTAAGTGTATAGTAGAGATCGAGCAAGTTCATGGACTTGCTCTGAAATCTGGAATAGATATTGATCTTGTTGTCGGAAGTGCGCTTGTGGATTGTTATGGGAAATGTGGAAACTTTGGTTCGAGTCGAAAAGTTTTGGTTTTTATGGAGGATAAAGACAATTTTGCTTGGAGTTCTATAATTTCGGGTTATTCGAGAAATGGTTGTGGAGAAGAAGCTTTGAGTTTATTCAGAGATATGATCAGGCAAGGTACTAGACCAGATCAACATGCTTTGTCAAGTTCCTTAAAAGCTTGTGTAGAAATTGAAGAAATTGAAACAGGAATTCAGATTCATAGCCAGATGATAAAAAAATGGGTACCAAAGAGATTGTTTTGTTGCTAGTGTTTTGACATATCTTTATGCTAAGTGTAACCAGTTGGATGCAGCGGAGAAGGTATTTATTAGGATTTCGGATAGAGATATTGTTGCTTGGAATTCTATGATTATGGGTTTGGCTCAAATGGAGGATGGATCAGGTCTTGAATGTATGAAACTCTATCGTGAATTTCGGCAAACAACTATGTTAAAACCCGATGGAGCTACTCTAGTTGCAGTTTTGAAATCTTTTCGCAATCCACAAGATTTAAACATGGGTCATCAGATTCATGCTGAAATTATGAAGTCAAGCCATAGTTCTGAAACTTGTGTTGGAAATGTAGGGATTAGTATGTATTCCAAGTGTGAAGCTTTCGATGATTCTCGTAAAGCTTTTGATGATGGCATGGTTAATAGAGATGGAGTTCCATTATTGGGAGTTATTCACAGAAGGGGTTTGAGTTGGAAGCTCTGAAACTGTGCACTGAGATGCTAGCAGATGGGATTAGTCTAAGTTCCTATAGTCTTCCATCTTGTATCAGTGCTTGCACAGGCCTTGCAGCTATATATTTGGGGAAGCAGTTCCATTCCTCCATGATTAAACTCGGTTTTGGAAGTGATATTTACGTCCGCTACTCTTTGGTAGATATGTAGACTAAATGTGGATTCATGGAGGATTCTAGCAAAGTCTTCAATGAAGAAGAATATGATCAAAATGTTGTCACTTTTAATGCTTTGATCTCGGGATTGGCACAACATGGAAGAGTGCAGGAAGCAATAGAAGAATTTAAAACTATGGAAGAAAAGAACATCAATCCTAATAAGATCACATTTTTAGCTGTTTTTATCAGCTTGTAGTCATGCTGGTCTTGTAGAAGAATTCGATTTGATGCGAAAGAAATACAGAATCAACACAGAATCAGAACATTACTCTTGCTTCGGGATGGAGAACATTATTTAATGCTTGTCGGAATCACGGGGAGACAGAGATGGGTGAAAAATGTGTGAAACGAGTGGTGGAAGTGGATCCTAACGATCATGCTTCATATATTCTTCTTTCAAATTTGTATTCGGAGATGGGTAGATGGAAACAAGCTGAAGAATTGAGGCATAAAATGACAGGGTCTAGGGTCAGGAAAGATCCAGGAAGTAGCATGTTGATAATCAGGGATTAGGTTTATAAGTGGGAGAATTTTCACATCCTGAAATTGAAAAGGTTGGAGTTCAATGTGAAACAGAATCACATCAATATGCATTTTGCTGTGAAGCAATAATTTGTTCATTCTAATTTTCTCCATGTTGGGTTTTGGAGGTATTGAGATGTTATTTAGCCCGAAAACGGGACCAACCAAATGCTAATGTGGCCGGACCAATGCGTTTCTCTCGGGAAGTGTCTTGGCCAACCAAAAGCAAACGTGTTGGTCCGGGCGTTTCTCTCGGGAAGTGTCTTGACCAACCAAAAGCTAATGTGGTTGGCCCCTATTGGTCGGATGTTTCTCTCGGAAAGTGTCTTGGCCAACCAAAAGCTAATGGAGCCAGCTCCTATTGGTGCGGGTGTTTCTCTATGAAAGTGTCTTGGCGGCTCTTTGTTGATAAGCAATTAACATTTCCGAGTTTGTCCATGATAAAATAGAAGCACACAACTTTTCTTTGTAATTGAAAAGTAATCTTTATTGATTGATTTACATACATCTCTCTATTTATAATAGAGTTCATAGAGAGTGTTGTTAGAGAGAAAGAGCAAGTTACAACACTTACCACTAAACAGATTATGTAACTAACTAAACAACACACTTGAGAGACACAAGTGTATGTGAGTGCCCTTAGTAGAGAAGCCCAGATGCAACAGCCCACTCGATGGTAGTTAATTCTGTTAGTCTTCAAATCTGTTGCTCTTCTTTCTCACAACCCCCCTCAAACACATGTTTAGAATCGGGAAGTAACATTAGTTTGCCTCTAATGAACTCGGAAGTGGAGAAGAAAACTCCTTTGGCCTTGTACTCAGCTTAGACCTTAACACAATGTAATGTTTCTTAAAGGACCAACAAACTAAGGTAGAATCAAGAAAGATACAATAACCACTTGTGGATCTCCTAGAGACAGGGCAACTTCCGCAATCTGAGTCTGAAAAGCCTGATAGAGAAGATAGATCACCTGCTGAATGGTAGAGTACCCTTCAAGTATCTAAGTACTTTGTTCAGGAAAACAAGATGAGAGGATTTAGGTTGATGCATAAACTGAGCCAAGTAGTTTACGACATAGGTGATGTCTGGCCTAGTCATGGTAGCATATTGAAGTCCTCCTACCAGACTTCTATAGAACAGTGGATTGTCAATAGGAACCCCATCTAATGATAGACACCCTCTGGCCATGAGATATGGGTACTAAAGTTGGTTTACAATCAAGAAGCTCTGCTTTATTTAGTAACTTAGCTATATACTTAGACTGAATAAGCAATAGTGAGGAAGAGCAATATTGTACTTCCATCCCCAAGAAGTAATGCAGAGACCCTAGTTGTTTCATATAAAATTCCCTTCCAAGATCAGTGACCAATCTTGTAATCAAAACCCCATATACAATCAAATTGATTCCCCACTAAAGTCTTCCAAGGTGTTTAACCTCTTAAGACGAGCACTCCACTCTATCTCACTGCCGATATGGGATTGTTTACAACACGTTTGATGGGACATGAAAATATTCCATCTGAATCTTTTAATTCGGGCCAGTTAGTCCATTTCGAGCAATTACTCTGAAGAATTGAGTGTTTCTCTTACCCAGGTATCTTCTAAACAATTGAGCACGATAAATGGATAAAAACGGGAGAAAGACACAAGTGGGGCAGTTTGAGTCATTTGTTGACTCCGGTAATTTTGGCCAACGACGATACTCTGATGAAAAGTAGAGTTTAAGGCGAACCCGTAGGTGAAAATAAAAGTCGAATTGGAGTCCGGATGAGAAAAATAGAGAAGGTCAAAGTTAGAGTCAAAATCAATTGACCAAAGGTCAACATATATCCATTCAGCAACACGTGGCGGGTAAGACGGACGAATCCGACGGCTTGGATTGGTTCGGGTTACCTTCGATCACACAGGGTGGTACACCGGGATGTCAATGGGTCAGTACAACCAATGCAAGAGATTACCTCGTAGTGAGCATGTCTAGTCAGATAGAATGGTTGAGTTTGATTTTCGGGCACATGTCTCCATCTGCAATTGCAACCCAACATCTTTTAGTCTCCCGCGATACACACTAGCATACCCGCCAGCCAGCAACAAGCAACAACCGGTTGCTTGTGGAATTTCCTGTTCTTCTGGTCTTCTTATTTTATCAACGGAGGATCAACTGTTCTTAGGGAAATACTAAATCATAACTGAGATGGAAAGTGATGGAGGTGAATGACAGATTATTTAGAAAGAATAGGTGGAGATTGAGAGAGATATAGAGGGTGGTCTGTTTACAGAAGGCGGGAGAGAAGATTTTAGTCTCTGTTTTAGAGAGAGAGAGAGAAGAAGAAGATGATATTTCGGTTGATAAAATCTTAGAGGATCGGCTGATTGAAGATATTCAACTGGATTACAAAGAAAGAAATCCGAGAGAGATTGATCTTGAGAGAGATGTGTATTTTCTTTTAGACAGAGATGGGTAAGAGGAATTGACAAGAAGTCTCGGCTGGATGATGAAGAAGAGATGTTTTAGAAAGTCGTGGAGAGAGAAAAGGAGTCGACTAATTTTGTTTTTCTGATTCTTTCAGTATAAAAACAGAGAGAGAGAGAGGACAGAGGAGGAGGTATCTCTCTTTGGGGAGTTCAGTTGGAAGTGAAGTTTGGGTCAGTTCTTCTTCTACTCCTCAAGAGCTTCAAGAATATTTTAGAGAGATGGTGGAGAAGAAAGGAGCATTAGAACAGAAACAAAGTTACCATTATTCTTCCTTCTCTTACTGTTTTATTAGAAATTATATTGTATGAAAGAAAGAGATTGTAGAGAGAGAGAGAGGAAGGAGACAGAGCTAATAATTAATTGAGGTGCTGTTTGTTTTTTTGTTTTTTCAGATCTCAGATGTTTGTTTTTGAATTTGAAAAAATCTAAAAATTTGGTTGAATTGGGTCAAGATCTGAATTGACTAAAAAAGAGCCCACATATTTCAGACTTTAAAACAAGTCTGAAATAGAATCCACCATCTGAAAATAAGTCAAATGACAAACATACCCTCATGAAATCAATGAAATACTTTTCATTCTCCATCTTCACTTCATCGACCACAACCACCACCGACCGCCGACCATCACCACTACATCACCAACCGCCCCCCGCCGACCACCACCACAGTGTCGACCTCCGACCACCACCACACAGAAATAAAATAAAACACAATAACAAATGGAAAACAGATTAAAAGACAAATTTAGTAGCAAGGAGATAATGATGACATCTTCCATCTTTATTCATTTAAATTTTGTTAATCAATGTAAACAATTAAACCCTGATTCCATTGAAAATCAAACCTGTTTGAAGGATGGGTGATTTTCGAAATCAATGTGATTTTCGAAACCCTAGCTTCATATGTAAACAATCCTGTTAATCAATGTATACAAGAATATGAAACCCTAGATTCATATTCTTCTCTCAATCAAGGTAATTTTCGAAAACGATTGTGCTTCTGATACAACGAAACCCTAGATTTTTTATGAAAAAATAATGCTAGATTCACGTCATCCTGAACCAACTTCTCATCATTCCTCCTGCTAGCTTCTATGTGTAGATCGTGAAGGATCTTCAATTTATTCAACAGATCTCCATTGAATCTGAACCAAGACCGACTAGTTCTTCATGGGGAGGTGAAGAGGCGGTAGATAGAAAGAAGGGAGACAAAAGAATGAGTTAGGGTTTCTAATTTGGAGGTCTTTTTCAAGGGACATTTTTACTTATATATAAAAGGGTATAAGTGTCAAAATTAAAATTCAAATATAACATTTCAGATTGAAAAACAAACACTCTAACATGTATTCAGATTCAGCCAATTCAGTTCAGACAATTCAGTTTCAGCCAATTCAGATTCAGACACAGAAAAAAAAACAAGCAGTTATCCTCTTCCCTTTCTTTTCTGTTAATTTCATAGTGTTGGAGAGAAGGAGAGAGAGCAAAAACAGACTTTAGAGAGAGAGGATCAGGATCCATTAATCTTTTTGTGAGAGAAATATTAAAGAGTATGTTTTTTTTTTTTGTTGAAACAATTAAAGAGTATGTTATTGTGTTGAGGTTTCCATGTCTTTGTGAGAGAGATTTGATAAAATTCATCACACTCCATCTTTATCTCTGAGAATCAACTAGGAACATCTTTATTTGGTGATCTCCTTCACTTTTAACTCTGATTTTTTAATAAACTCATTATTTATAATTGCTAGGACTTTTATGTGCAACTAGTCCAATCTAGAGTTTTTGATGAAGTCTATGATGTTATTATTTTCTTGATGCGTTTAATGCGAATCACTTAGTCCGGTGGTCGTTTATGCCGTAATTGCATTTATTCTCAATTAGTGGTTCGTTCTTCATTATGCATGCTTCTTGAGTTGATATTCTATACTTAGAGTAAATGCTTTGATAGGTTATACTTCTTAGTTGATGCATAGGGCAATTAGTATATAGAGGATCGATGCATATGCCTTTAGTTTAGCCGTTTTAACAAAGATACCTTCCAGGTTTTCGACAATTCATGTGTTAGAGCCCGAGTGAATAAAGGAAGTGGCTGACTAATCAAATTAGATCAGCTTTAGAATTGTTCCATGGATGTACTCGAGACCCTAGACTTTCTCCCACATTGAGTTCGTTTTATCATTTTTGTTTGTTCTCTTTAAATTCCATATATTTTTAATTATCGTTCTCATCAACAAAAAATCAGATTCATATTTGTAGTTCTAGGTTAGAATAGATTTTAACTTACTCTCTGTGGATCGACACGCATCTAAAATTTCGCGAGATTTGTATATATAAGGGAAAACCGTCACTGACTTGCTCCTAACATCTAAAATGGAGGATGATAGCTACGTCCATACCTTCAGAAACCCTCTGTAAGTTTTCTCTCTTTAAATATCGTGTAGAATGATGTCATATTTAATTGCTAATTCAATTTTTTTTTGTATTTTTTGAACAAAAACAACTTAAAATCGTTTCTTTGTTATTCGAAAGATTTTCAGAAGGTCTAATGTTTTAATTTAATACTACATGAGATGTTCATCGGCTATCGGGTTCTCTTTTGATTCACGTGAAGTTATGATCCGGATTAATTCCACTGTTCTTGTACAAACCTCAATTACATCCCCAATTATGGGATCTAAGTTAGATATGTTCAAATTTATTATTAAATTTATTAAAATTTGAATTTGTTGTTGTCTGACATTGGAGATAGACAAATTGAAACTTGGATACAGATTTTATGAAATTGAATGATGAGATTTTATGAAATTAGGGACGGTTGGGGTTTTTATAGAAACCAGATCTGGTTTTTTTGAAATTAGAGAGAGAGAGGGCGGAAATTTTTCGAAATGTAGATCTGGAACGGGCAAAAGCTTGTTAGAGAAGCCTCCAAATCCTGATTTGTCCATCCTAAGAGACACTGGATTAAATCTCTTAAGTATCATTTTTTTTTGAGAAACTCCTAAATATCACTTATTCTCTCTTGCAATCAGTCGGGTCACCAAATAATGGGACTCGTGACAATGAATGTACAAAAACAAATTATATAAAAAAAATCATATAAATTTGAAAATTTAATAAATTTAATAAATTAATAAATTTAATAACTTTAAAAATTTAATAAATTTATAAAAAAAATTAATAATTTAATAAATTTATAAAAATTAATACTTTAATAAATTTATAAAAATTAATAATTTAATAAATTTATAAAAATTAATAATTTAATAAATTTATAAAAATTAATAATTTAATAAATTTATAAAAATTAATAATTTAATAAATTTATAAAAATTAATAATTTAATAAATTTATAAAAAAAATTAATAATTTAATAAATTTGTAAAAAAAAAATTAATAATTTAATCAATTTATAAAAATAAATTTCACATGAGTCAACAAAACGAAACTATGGAACAAGAGATCATCAATCCTTCCCTTGTGGGTTGATTTATAAACAACTGAAAACAAACAAAACAATAAAGATATAGATAGCATATGAATCTTATTTCATAATAATTTCAAGATTACCTTTGCATTTGACAAAATTCTTCGACCGCTCTAGATTCGTAGCTTATTCATCCTTTTTGTTAAAGAAAAAACGGAATTTGGTCGTATTCGAGGAGAAGATAGACGTTATTTATGTCGAATAATCAAAAAACTGTCGGCACTTGTAACATCATATGGGTACAAAACCTTACTGATTATTAATTCCCCAAATCAGTGTATCCATGCTGATCTAGTTGGTAAAAGCATCTATGTAGTTCTCCTTCCCAATCTAAATAAAAAATGGATAAATCATCATAGGAAACTGAATAAAAAATTGGATTTAATAATATAAATTTAGTTATTTAATAAATTTATAAAAAATATTTAATAATTTAATAAATTTATAAGAAAATTTAATAATTTAATAAATTTATAAGAAAATTTAATAATTTAATAAATTTATAATTTTTTTAATAATTTAATAAAAAGATTAATAATTTAATAAATTTATAAATTTTTTAATAATTTAATACATAATACTTGATTAACCTTTAAATGGTGTTTCTTTTTGCCTATAATGATGGTATATAACTTGTTTCAGTTTTGGACTTATAGTTCAATTAGTTAAAGGATAGGAAAATTATAAGGCCCAAAATTCGGGTCAAAATAGCAAATGAAGCCCAACCCGGAATAATAATGCAAAAAAAACCCAAAATTTGAAATTACAAAACATTTATGAAAATTTCTGAACAAAACACAATTTGCTCTCAACAATTTTGTATTTGCTCTCAACAATTTTGTAAATGTATGAACAAATTTGTTTTTTTCACACATAATTATATATGTTGTCACAGTTTCAAAAGTGTTGTAATAGTTTCAAAAGTGTTGCCAACAGTTTAAAAATTGGGTTTTTTTTACATTATTATTCCCGAGTGGTTTTTTTTTCGTATTTGGGCCCAAATCTTGGGCTTTTCTTATATAGTTTCGAATTTTTAGTATTATCATAAAACTCGTATAACCATAATATCAGGAAATTTTATAGCAAATATTCCTAAAGTTTCCAACATCTAAACAACTAAAGCAGTTCATTGGGCATTTTGGGTTTCCTTGAATTAGTCTTTCTGTATGGATCCGAATAATCATGTTGTGAGAGAACTCATACAGACATTGTTGAACTCCATCCAATTCAAGGAGAAGAAGAAGCTTGTTGATATTTCTCCAAATGCAGCGATTTTTCCCCTTAAGTCTCTTAAGTATCACATTTTTTTTTGAGAAACTCCTAAATATCACTTATTCTACTCAAGCAATCAGTCTGGTCTCCAAATAATGGGACTCGTGACAATGACAGGACTCGTGACAATGACAATCAATTAGGAGGATCGAATCGAGGACTGAATATGTTACATTTGTGATTCTGAAGGTTTTGAGACAACTATTCTGAATGTATAAAGACAAATTATTATTTTCCACTTTGATGCTACGAAGTCGATCTCGAGTCCTGAAAAAGGGAAAAGAAACTACGAAGACTTCAAAGGTGACTTATTCGTGTGAACTATAAACCCTTTTTCGCACAAAGTCTTGTTTTCATAAAATCAAGTTCGG
>BEHA01000984.1:775147-790827 GCA_002897215.1 Eschscholzia californica subsp. californica | reverse complement strand
AGAGATCGAGCAAGTTCATGGACTTGCTCTGAAATCTGGAATAGATATTGATCTTGTTGTCGGAAGTGCGCTTGTGGATTGTTATGGGAAATGTGGAAACTTTGGTTCGAGTCGAAAAGTTTTGGATTTTATGGGGGATAAAGACAATTTTGCTTGGAGTTCTATAATTTCGGGTTATTCGAGAAATGGTTGTGGAGAAGAAGCTTTGAGTCTATTCAGAGATATGATCAGGCAAGGTACTAGACCAGATCAACATGCTTTGTCAAGTTCCTTAAAAGCTTGTGTAGAAATTGAAGAAATTGAAACAGGAATTCAGATTCATAGCCAGATGATAAAAAATGGGTACCAAGGAGATTGGTTTGTTGCTAGTGTTTTGACAAATCTTTATGCTAAGTGTAACCAATTGGATGCAGCTGAGAAGGTATTTATAAGGATTTCAGATAGAGATATTGTTGCTTGGAATTCTATGATTATGGGTTTCGCACAAATGGAGGATGGATCGGGTCTTGAATGTATGAAACTCTACCGTGAATTTCGGCAAACAACTATGTTAAAACCCGATGGATCTACCCTAGTTGCAGTTTTAAAATCTTTTCGAAATCCACAAGATTTAAACATGGGTCGTCAGATTCATGCTGAAATTATGAAGTCAAGCCATAGTTCTGAAACTTGTGTTGGAAATGCAGTGATTAGTATGTATTCCAAGTGTGAAGCTTTCGATGATTCTCGTAAAGCTTTTGATGATGGCATGGTTAATAGAGATGAAGTCTCATGGAGTTCCATTATTGGAAGTTATTCACAGAACGGGTTCGAGTTGGAAGCTCTGAAACTGTGCAATGAGATGCTAGCAGATGGGATTAGTCTAAGTTCCTACAGTCTTCCATCTTGTATCAGTGCTTGCACAGGCCTTGCAGCTATAGATTTGGGGAAGCAGTTCCATACCTCCATGATTAAACTCGGTTTCGGAAGTGATATTTACGTCCGCAGCTCTGTGGTAGATATGTATGCTAAATGTGGATTCATGGAGGATTCTGTCAAAGTCTTCAATGAAGAAGAATATGGTCAAAACGTTGTAACTTTTAATGCTTTGATCTCGGGATTGGCACAACATGGAAGAGTGCAGGAATCAATAGAAGAATTCAAAACTATGGAAGAAAAGAACATCAATCCTAACAAGATTACATTTTTAGCTGTTTTATCAGCTTGTAGTCATGCTGGTCTTGTAGAAGAAAGTCTATTCTTCTTTGATTTAATGCGAAAGAAATACAGAATCGACCCAGAATCAGACCATTACTCTTGTTTGGTCGATGTGTTTGGCCGCGCAGGAAGACTAAAGGAGGCATATCAAATCATGGGAAAGACTTCAGGAGTTTCAGGATGGAGAACATTACTTAGTGCTTGTAGGAATTACGGGGAGACAGAGATGGGTGAAAAATGTGCGAAACGAGTGATGGAAGTGGATCCCAATGATCATGCTTCATATATTCTTCTTTCAAATTTGTATTCGGAGATGGGTAGATGGAAAGAGGCTGAAGAATTGAGGCATAAAATGACAGGGTCTGGGGTCAGGAAGGATCCAGGAAGTAGCATGTTGATAATCAGGGATTAGGTTCATACGTGGTAGAATTTTCACATCCTGAAATTGGAAAGATTGGAATTCATTCTGAAACAGTAATTTGTTCATTCTATTTTTTTTCAATGTTAGGTTTTGAAGGTATTGAAATGTTATTTGGCCCGAAAACTGTACCAACCAAAAGCTAATGTGCGCGGGACAGCAAACCGATGGTTTCATGGTTACAACCAGCTAAAGTTCCATTAAAGAGCGTGTCCACGGGGTAGAACCTTCTGAGAGAATATCAGGTTTTCATTAGACTGATCTTGAGCCGCCATCAAGCATGAATACATTCGTTTAAAAGAACATTTTTGGTGCCCCTGTAATTTTTGTTTTGGGGTCATATCTAGTATTCAGACTTTGACTCGATTTGGTATCGCTCTCGCGGCCCGCACCGAAATAATGGTTTACCCACAGATGTCCAGTTAACTATGTGCCTCAATGCATTTTGGGGAGAACCAACTAGATCTCGGTTCGAGTGACATTTCACCCCAATGTGTGTCTCTCCGGAAGTATCTTGGCCAACCAAAAGCTAATGGGGCCAGCTCCTGTTGGTGCGGGTGTTCTCTCCGTCGATATGTGGTCTTTTGCTTGCATGGTTTTCGAGCTTGCTACTGGTGATATGATGTTTGCTCCTAAGGGTGGTCAGGGTTTGAGCGAGGATGAGGTACAAGTATCTCGCTTTATTCTTTTTTCTGAACGAGTTCTTGCTTAAATTTTTTTGTTCTGAACGAGTTTCATGCTTTAATCATACATGTTTGTTCTTAATCAATCTAATCGACCTATTATCTAGATCAGTCACGATTATTAAAAAGAAATATGTTCATTAGTATCAGTAGACGTCAAAGTTTTCAAAAAAAGTATCAGTAGACGTTACGATTATAATTTAGACATGGAAGGTCCTTATATGCATCATTTAGTTTGTAATGTGGGTTGTGAGGAGCAAAAACAAATGAGGGTAATGTATTTTGATCTAAGATTTTTTTTAGCAATATCAAATGTTCGAGTTAGAGTGGAATGATTAACTAGAATTACTCAGACGAACTATCTCATAGTGACAATTTTAGTAGATAATTTGGGATGAATTCCTTTTTTTCTGCTCTCAAAAATGGTAATTGAGTTCTTTTTCGGCTTTGTTGATTTTTTGTGGAAGCAATGGTTTTCTGCCACATCTTTATTCTGTTGATTGTTGTGAATCAGGATCACCTTGCTCGAATGATGGAACTTTTAGGGAAGATACCTCGAAAGGTAAGAAAAAACTTTCTTCCCCACCAACTCCATTGGCACTTGGCAGCTTATTTAATAATCTTGCGCTCTTTTTTTTTGGAACAGATTGCTATTGGAGGATCTCGTTCAAAAGACTATTTTGATAGGCATGGAGACCTAAAAGGATCAGAAGGCTGAAATTTTGGTCACTAGATCGCATCCTTGTCGAAAAATACAATATCCAAGAACCCAAAGCTCGCGAGAAAGATAAACAACCATTAGAAACAGTGCAAGTTGGGTAGGTGAATAAGCAAGCAACCTCTCGGAATTCCTCTCACCTACTATATGGATGTTGTTTTGTGATTTTAAAATAGTGAACACGTCTACCACGAGATGGACAGTGATCAACTTCAGGTGCAGATTGTTTGCGTAAATTCCTCCGGTCTTTAGTTCTGAAGAATGGCACATGATAGTTGATTTGAAGTCATTTGTTGCTTAAATTCATTTATAACCCATTTTCTTGAAGAGTCATTCTTTGACCAATAAAATGAGCTCAACAACTGAGTATTGGGTTTTGGTAATAACTTTAGTGTATGACTGAATTTTTGTACGGTTGAGAATTTTATTTGATTCCGATATGATAGATGTTGTAGCTGCTGTGAGAAATTCGAAATGGTGTAGCTTTTATCTATGACTCAATTTGTTTGTCAGCATCAGCCCATGTCGCACGGGACACGACCTAGAACAGCATAATATGTTCGGTTCCGACCATGTCAACGTTAAAAACTTCATAAATAAATAAAGTCTCAATGTCCCCACGCGATACGTGAATGCCATGTCTAGACTTTCTGAAGACAAAAATGGATTGGTGCCGATATGACAAGAAATGTTAGCCACCACTCTCTGCTACATAAGGGGTGGGTGGGTTGGTGCCGACATGACAAGACATGTTAGCCACCACTCTCCTCTACACAAGAGGTACATTTACTGCAAATCAAAATAGCGGGAAACACAATAAAACAGTATGTATACTACAACTCAAAATAGTAGACTTTAGATCATCCATTACAATAGAGATATATCACTTCTTAACACTCTTTACGACACTACCTGCACACATATGGTGCCCCGTCCTTATACTCATGTGGTACACAATTTTTTTTTCGCGATTGTTTTATAATAACAACCCAAAGTCAGACACCTAGAATGGATCTCTTTCCTAAATTATTTTTCCAACTATGTTAAAGTAATTTCATCAAAAAAAAAAAAACTATCTTTTAAGTAATCAGTCAGATGAGAAAGACCTAACCAGATGGAGCCTTGATCCTACGTCTGGCACGACTTCTGACTGGATCCTGGCCAGGTGACATGTCGGCCCAAGATCTAGTGATCCTCGCGCCATACACCGACGCGCACTCGTTGGGTTCGTTACTCCTCCCGCCAATTTTTTCTTTTTCACATTTCAGAAAACGCTCTCGACTGATAAGCTTTTCTTTTCACTCACTCCCTTGCCTGGTGAATCGAATTCATCTAGGGTTTAATTAGGTTTTCCCACCATTTCGTCGTTCCCATCTCTATTCAGGTACGATCCCAAATCTCATTCTTCATTTCTACTCTCATTCGAACTTTATGGATGAATACGTGCATTTTGAGTTTGATCTCAGTTTCTTGTTTTCTAGGGTTTATGTTCTTCTTATAGTGTTGCTTTAATTTACCCATCAGGGTTTGTGTCCTAGCCCCTATTTCCTGTCTGGGGGGTTCTTGTGTCTTCAACAAGTACGACAGTGTTGCCCTAGTCTCATTCTTATGCGTTCATTCTTGAATCTCCGCTACTTTCTTTCCTCTCTTCTGATTTTGGTGGTTCATTTTAAGTTGATAACAGTTTCTTGTTTCCTAGGGTTTATTATATGTCCAGACTTCTTGTGATCTCACGAGGCCTAATCTTTTACCCTTTGGTTGCTATATGTCATTTCGACATTTGCCCTTGTATCTGTTACCAATTTCTGTGTTTTGGATTGTTAACCATCACTGTGCAATGGAAAGCCCCCTACCCTTTATGCTGAAATTCAAATTCAGATGTCGAACCTCATACTATTGTTCTTGGTAAATCGTGCTAAAGTTTGTTATATTGAAATTGTGGGTATCCAATGATTTCTATAAACTACCTTCTTTGAAGTATCTATCTGAATGCTTAATCCATCTTCTTATTTTATCATGTTAGGCTGTTGTTGTGCTTCCGGGTTTAGATTTTAAATGAGGAGAATTAAACAGTTGCCGGATGCTGTTCATAGTTCCATGCGTTCAAGTGTTGTCCTTTTTGACCTGAGCAGGGTTGTCGAAGAGTTGATATATAACAGCATCGATGCAGCTGCAACCAAGGTAATGAAGTTTGTCTACATCCTTTTGAGATAACACCAGGAACATACAATTTCCGGTCATACCCGGACTTGAGTAGTTACCTGGTTCTTGTCTGGTATTGTAAAGTTAAACGTAAAGTTCTACTTTCACTTTATAAGTAGTCTGTTGATATATTCAAATTCTGACTCGTAAAAAAATAATAGAATCTTAGGAAAGTTCAACCTCAACCACCGTACTCCGATCACGTTTGTCCCATGCTTGTGTGCTTTTTTTGGAAAAAGACCAGAGCAGAATCAGCAGATGTTTTGACTTAAAATATGGTCAAAATAGAGTTGAATAGCAAATACGAGTCATGCTATTGAACAACAATTGAGTGAAGCATGGATACTCAACATAATAGAGTCAGGTTGTTATTATTTCTGAGGGAAATTTAGAATCAATCGGATGTTTTCGTTAAGGACATAGAGATTCGGCAATGCTATGCTAATTTACCTTGGTATTGCTTATCTGTGAGGTTGTTCACTATCAAGTTCCATTAAACTGGATCTGCCAATTCACTACCTTACAGGTCACCAATATCTTGTGTCTTATTGTAATTTGAAATTAGGGGTTCATCACTGAAGTGGTATTTTACCGTATATTTTGGGTGATTACTTAGTAGTTTTGTTATGATTTTGTATCAGGTACATGTGGCTGTTAGTGTTCAAACTTGTTATGTTAAAGTAGATGATGATGGTAAATCTCAGTTTCTTTGGTCATAAATCTCATTTAGCAGTTCCTTCAGATTGTTTCTCACACATTACACGTGCAGGCTCTGGTATTACTCGTGATGGTTTGGTGCTGTTGGGAGAAAAATATGGTATATAAAGTCTGTTGCAGTATTATTCTTATCCATATATTCTCTTACATTTTCCACAACTGGATGCTTCTATCTCTCGGCTTGGTATCTTATTTCTAGTTACTTTGGTGTGGCACGAGCATAATTGCAAATTGTGTGTTTACATTGGCATTTGGCACATTGTAGAAGTCGTTACCTCTCATTATTCATCTCTGTTTTGCGCCAATCTTCTGGCTAATCACATATCTTAGGGTTTCTCTTGCTACCTGAGTCCATTCACTTAGCCTCACTCTTGCCCTGTAGAACTCACACCTAGATCAGAGAAGTACTTGAAAACGTTTTTGAGGCTATAGCCTTGATTCGTGCTTCATGAGTGACATTTTAGCTTCACAGGTGTACAACTTCTAGGCAAGGCATATGCCTTGAAGCCGTGTGCTAATTAGAGTCAAGAAATGCTAAGCTGGCGAGTCTATAACAAAATTCTTGCAAAATTTGTCTGCATGAACCACATTAATTCCTTCAAATTTTTCACGTCACTAATTACTTGTATACATCTTTATTTATTTTCACGTTTTTCTTAGATTAAAGGAATGTTTCTTTATATCAAACACCTGATATGGTGTATTATTAATCCAAAGGCGTAAGGAACTTTGTAAATTGTGAAAGTGTACCACCTCAATACCCAAATTAATCTCTTGAAATGTTGTTAAAGGGTATCGTATTCAGTTACTTGTTCTTTGCAGTCCCTTTTTTATTCACGCATGTTCATTGCTTTTGCTGAGTACTCTTTTAATTCATTTCGGTTATTCAGTTAAGATTGTAAATTGGGGTCATGCGATTTTACTTTATATGAGTGAACAGCAACGTCAAAGCTTAAAAAGGTGGCTGACATGGATGCTGCTAGCGAAACCTTTGGTTTTCGGGGAGAAGCATTAGGTTCGCTCTCTGATATCTCCTTGGTGGAAATCATAACAAAAGCTCGTGGGATGCCAAATGGATACCGCAAGATCATCAAGGCATGCAATCTTATCTTACTATTGTATTTAGTTCCCGTAATAATCCTTCCAGTCGTTGTTGTGGTAGAATGTTCTCTGTTGTAAAAACATTTATTACTTTTATCTTTCATTTTAACATCAGGAATGCAAGTCTCTGTATCTTGGAATTGACAACAAGCAAGGATTTGGTACCACAGGTAACAAAACAAATGACTGTCCAAATAAGATAAATAAGAAACAAAGAAAAAATTGTCCTAGACGAGAGGTAACGTTGCTAAGGAATTTATGAATTGTATTTCGCTCTTCCCTCGCAGGAATGCTGAGGTCAAATTGACGATGAATAGGGATGATAATGATAACTTCCATGTTGCATGTTTTTAGTCCACCCTCTGTGAAAGAGTTACGAATATTGAGTCGTTTTACTGATGAATTGTAGGCTTCGGGATAGTAGTCTGGTTGGATGCTTTAATTTCCTCCAGTCAACTTATATATGGTTAAAAAAAATATAATATGAATAATTTTGTTAGAGTACGATATCAATGGGGTCCATTAGTTTATGTCCCTCAGCAACCATATGCTATTTTTGACTGATGATTCGAACTTCTCATTAATATCAAAACTTTGACTTCTTGTTGAACATAAAACCAGACTCTCGTACCACTAGCATTCAACTAAGTAGGAGAAAGGTAGAGTGTACACATCATTCGCTCGACCAAATAACCAAATAAGCATTAAAGTGGATAATAAATTTGAACTCGAGTTCCATCGATGTTACAGTTAAACAGTGAACCGGACTGTCTCAAAGACTCAAATAGTAAGATAAAACCAATTAGGAACTTGCGTACTAAAATCAAGTTAGCGGATAATTTGGACTAAGTATCCCAGCAATGTGATGGGGGAAGTCTAAGATTTGTCGAGGACAAATCATGAAAATCGTTCATTTGTTACTTGGTCCGTTAAATGAGAAACACATGGAAACCTGTTCGTATTGGACATGATAAATCATTTTATTCTCAACTTCTCTTTGTATCTGAGAATTTCGTATGTAAATAGTAGTGAAGACTAAAGAGAACCTACTATGGAAAGAGATAGTCATTTTTACCAGTTCATCTTTGGTTAACATGCAGAAGAATTTCTCTTCCTCACGTTGTAACTTATGCTCACTTGCAGTTGTTGTTCGTGATTTATTTTACAACCAACCAGTTCGGAGGACATATATGCAGTCCAGGTTCTCCATTTCTTAAGATCTCTGCCTTATTAATTTTTCTTACCACACCAGTTTCACACGAAGTGGATTTCAATTGCGATTACCTCTTTTTCAGTTCCGGTTATACTCCATGTACTTACCCCATTAGTATCATGGTTCTGTTTTGTAGCTTCAAGAAGGTCTTGCATTCAGTAAAAAAGTGTGTGTTTCGTATTTCACTTGTGAATCCACATATTGCTTTTAAGGTCAATGATGTTGAGAGGTTAGTTCATTTTACAGATGTGACAAAGATTGAAGGCCTCACTTTTCTCATCTACTTACAAAATCATGTCTTCTCTTAACAGTGGCGATGAGTTGATTTGCACATTTCCTTCTTTGTCCCCTTTGCCACTAGTCGCGAGTGGTTTTGGGACTGATATTTCAACATCTTTGTGCGAAATAAACTTTTCAGAGGGCGGTTTGAATCTTTCTGGATACTTATCTGATCCTGTTGATGCTTCCTTTCTGAAGGTTTATACGATCCTTAGTTCACTTATGACTTACTTGATTACACTACTTCATACCCCAATTCTTTACTAACCAATATCTCTTTTTGTATTGCAGAATTTGCAATATCTCTGTATCCATATATGGTTTACAATTTTCCTGTTGTTAACCTATAAATGTAGGTAGATATATAAAAACTTAGTGCTAGAAGGCTATGTCAGCGGCTCACCTCATTTGAAATACGTGATTTTACACCTTAATATATAATCCTGCAGTAAAAATGATGAATAGTTTTGAAATTTTTTGTTACCGCATCTTTACCTTAACATCTCCAGACATCAATTCTCGTTTTGTTTGCAAGGGTCCGATCCATAAACTGCTCAACAATCTTGCTGCTAGTTCATTTTGTTTGGATACTGAGGGCGCACTGGGTTCTCAAAATGGCAAAAGAAGTAGGACACAAGCACATCCCGCATTTATCTTGAACTTACGTTGCCCAAGATTGATCTATGATTTAACGTTTGAACCATCAAAGACGAGTGTCGAGTTCAAGGTTAACTAAGCTCATTATCTGATAATCTTGTGTAGCGTTTCATATTTTATGCTGATTCTCAGCTTAGTTCGCAAAGCGTTGTTGAGTGGTATGTAATTTTTCTTTCTAGGGCATCAGGGTTATTGTTCTCTGGGGGCCTGAGTGAGATTACCTCTTCGCAGTCTCCCATTTTCTTATACAATCTTTTTTTTACCTTCAATTCAATCTTCCTTCAAAACAAAAATAGAAAAAAGAGTTGACTGTATTCTTCTTTTTGTCTTTCAAATTGTCTGGTATTGAACTGATGTGCCTTATTTTGGAGAAGTGTTTTTCCTTTCTCAAAACGTAACCAGAGCACTACTATTTCCACAGGACTGGGTTCCTGTGCTTACCTTTATTGAGCAAGCTTTCAGACACTTCTGGAGACAATCCCTGTCTGGAGGTTAGTTGACACAAAGACTGTTCTGCTGTATGAGACATTCTTTGGTATCATATGCTCTATTATATTAATTTCTGATTTTTTCTAGGAGAATTTAGCAGCCATGAGGACGAGATTTCAGGAAAAAATGAAATGTGGAAGGAAGATGACATTGCCTTGTTATCATTTAAAGGTATACGATGTGAATAATTCTTGTCATGTTCAGCATCTTTTTTTCCCTCATATCCTTCAGAGAGGAATTCGTGCCCTTGTAATAGTCATACTTGTATAATTTTCTTTACTAATGGCAATAGAAATTTTTTTTTTTCTTTCCTCGACACCTTGACAGTGTTTGATGTTTGTATTGACTGCAGATGAATCTGTTAAATCCATATATCCAAAGGAGAAGTGCATGATGAAACACAGTCATACTTCTTTGGACCTTAGCACATTCCCCACATCTGCAGATATACATTCCAAAGAGTCTGATCTTTTCTCGCATCACAAGTATGACAGTAAGTCATCCAGAAAAACATCTCGGAGTTCTAGAGAAGTCGGAAGAGATCAAACTAAGTCTGTTAATACACATCAAAATGACAATACTTACCATGATAATCTTCCTTCTTTATATACTTCTATGGCTGAATCTATGCCAATCGTTAGTCCAGAACATAGAAGCCTTGTACGTGCACCTGATGATGACTCTTTTGCTTTGCAAGAGAACTTCTTTTCATATGATATGACAGTGAGAGAAGACATTGAGCTTGATGAAGACAATGACATTTTAGGTTCAAGATGGGGGAAGCACTTCCTTGAAGTCGATGGCAACTTGACTGAAGGATCAGCAAGGAACCAGTTAAACTTTAACCGATTCGAGTACAGGAAAGAGGCTCCTTCTCTTTCAGGGTTCCAAAAGGAACTTAAGGGACCATTCCTACGGAGTTGCTCATTGCTAGGGAATGTGACACCAGATAAACGAGGGTTTGGGATTGACCAAAATCTTGCAATTGAGATTAACACTCCCATGGCCAAAAGAAAAAGACTTCCTCCTTCTGACATGATCAATATTGTGACTGCGAATGAAAGTAACTCTAGTGTCGATATCTTTCTCGACGCTTCTTTGGAGGGCAGACTTGTTCCGTCGAGTCCGTCTTCCAACATATTCAGGAAATGCCAAAAGATGATTGATAGTGTGCCAATGAATTTTGTAAAGCCGTGTCAAACAGTGAAATTTTCTGATGGTAGAGACGTTCTAATCGGTTCACTTCCACAAGTTGAGAAAATCGGATCAAGCCATCTTTCAACAAATACTGTATCCTGTCTGGTGCCTTCATTTTCTTGGTTTGGTGCCTCAGATGGGCAGCTTGAACATTTTACCGACGAATATGCAGAGAAAAGGAATATTCAGTCATGCAGAACTGCTACATTCTGTAATTCTGAAGATATTAGAGGGAAGGATTTGCTTCTGAGTCATGATACCATGCAGAATGGTCTCATTAATGATGATTTCCTTGCTTCAGGTTGTTCAGACACTGAGTTGGAGTACGCCTGCCTTGTTGCTCCGAGGAGAAATCCTACCGGAACCAACTCCCACAGATTTGAGTCAAGTGATTTTACTTCTCTAGAACATGAGACTTCTAGCAGCTTAGCTGATGGAACCAAGTGGTTTTCTTCACGTTCACCCAATATGGCCAGCAAACTTAAGTTTGCTAAATCCAGCGTTCACATTCCTTCACCTGTACGTCATAATAACGATTGGTATCCAATGGATGAGTTGAGTTCACGAGATCATAGAAGGTATGCTGTCTCTACCAGCAGATCAAGGAGATGCCATTCTGCTCCACCATTTCACAAAAGAAGAAACAAAATCTCTACCTTATATAGCTGTCTGACTGACACTTGGACAGAATCAGCTGCTCAAGCAGTGAATGCTTCCCCAACATTACCAGGTTTCTCAGTGTCCCATATTATTTTTGTATGATTTTTTAGTACCTCTTTCTTATTTGTAGTTTTTGCAACTACTAACGAAATTAAGCATTATTTGCAATTATTTGGTGGACCCCGTCACTACATAGAAGCAACTGTAGGAGATGACCCTCTATTCCAAGTCAGGTACTCTACTTGATATCTTTCTAAATATGCAGTATTAAGTTCAGGAAGTGCATTTTCCACTCTTTCACTTGCTCCGGTCTTGTTCAGAGGTTCTTTGGAGAATTTTCCCTACCGCAGGCGGCAGATGAAGATGGTACGAAACAATGAAGATTTTGATAAGTCTCAAATGTTTCTGATGTGCAATAGTAATGATACAGATTTCATTGAAGGTAATAGGTTTCTATATTTTGTCAGACTATCTAAATGTCATTAGATCAATGGTGGAGTGAATGCAAGCTCATTTAGGAAAAAAAAATTGAATCAACAAAGTCCACTTAATGTGATCGTACGAGGATTTATATATTGGATGGGACCTGTAAGACACTTCAGAATCATGGATAATGTGAAATTAATGAGATTTTCGGTTTCATATTGAAGCATTTGGTGTTTTACTTGTATTACATACTTCGTAGGAAATGGCATTAGTTTCTTCATTGTTCTGAGAGGAACTACTGATTTGATTTATTCTATAGCTATTATAAGGTTGATAGCTACTTCCTAATTACGAATAATGAATATAGGTATAAAGAAACAGATTTGTAGGAAAAAAAATGGAATTATCCGAAACTTCTTATTCTTTCTACAAAGATATCTTGATAATAGACACTATTTCTGCATTGCAGACTTCTCTTCAATGGATGATACAAAATTCTCTGAGACCAAATGGCGCAACGGCAACCCACATACTGCTCAAAAAAATGTCAGTGATTTTCAAGTGGCAATCAGCTTCTCAGGAGTTTGTCTCTATATTTATATGCAACCTATGAGTATCACTTTATCATTTTAATTTTGGTCAACTCTGCTGGCGATTGCATCATCGTAGGGTGGAGACCAGTCACCTAATTTGAGTGAAAAGAACGATGTTCTTGACATCTCTTCAGGACTCTTACACTTTGCTGGTGGGTCAATCGTTCCCAACTCCATTAGCAAGGAATGTCTGGCTAATGCGAAAGTTCTCCTACAGCTGGATAGAAAGTTTATCCCCATCGTTGGAAGTTCCACACTCGCTGTAATTGATCAGGTTTATTTACTGCTTGTTGCTAATTTTCTGTATTGATTATTTCACGGTTCATTTTGGTTGCTGCAAGTGCGTCTATTATATGCTTATGTTTTGTGTCACAGTAAAAGATTTTAGAGTGTATCCCTGTTTATCTGCGTAGTTGCTTAGTGTTGAAGATGTGTGGTTCTCTCATAAGTATTCATGTACTACGATAGTTGAACATAAATTAAAAGAAGAGGCTACAACCCTGAACTGAATCCCTTATTGGGTTTAACTAACTAATGACGAAAGTAATACTTATGAAGGGAAAGGAGCTTGGAAATGCTCTTCTATTTTAGGCTTCCTCTAATGGATACAGGCATATAGCTTCTTTACCTTTAAAGACAAATGTTACTGGCACTTCTATTTGTGTGTTAGTTATATTAAATGCTCTTCGTTGCACAATGTTTGCGTTGGTACTGCCACACCCAAGTCTTCTGTAAATCGTTGTTCCTTCAAACAGTCTCGGCAGACTATAATTGAAATACGTTATAGATTTTTTTTAATGGTTTCCTTCATTCTGATTTCTTTTGATCCTTCTGGAATACATCTTGGTTATCTAGTCTTATTTGCAATGCTTTTTGTACTAGTAACTAGAAGTTTCGGCAGTAAAATTCTGAACTTGTTCATGAGTAATAGATGAGATGGATAATTTGAATTTACTTCTGATAGATTGTGGATGTGACATAAATACTCTATTTTGTAGCATGCAGCGGATGAAAGAATTCGTCTGGAAGAATTGCGACAAAAGGTTCACTATGCATTTCCATTTCAAATTTGCTATGTTCTTGTATTTAGTTGTGAAAAATCATTAAGTATCTGAATTCTTAGGTTCTATATGGTGAAGGAAAGACAGTCGCTTATCTGGATTCTGAGCAGGATCTGGTATGTTTACTATCTATACATCTATAGCACTTCTTTATCTGATGCATGAGTGCTCAATGTTTACAAGTCTCGGATCTTTTGGTCTTGGAATATCTTTTCTCGATGATCAATTCCTTTAAACAACAGGTACTTCCTGAGGTTGGATATCAGCTGCTGAAGAACTATGCTGAGCAGGTACACAACTGGGGTTGGATCTGCAGTGTCGATGCTCGGGGCCCAGGATCTTTTACCAAGTAATTTTTTTCTAACAATCTATCCACATTCATACTTCAATTCCCAAGTTGTGTTATTAAATATTTTTCACTTAATATGGATGCCTCTTGGCATATTATTTCATGCATGGATTGCTCAATGCTTGAGTCTCGGAAACCTTTTTCTATATAGCTATTTCACATCACCTCAGACTAACTCCATTGAAACTCAACTTTGTGTAGGAAGCTGAAATTGCTACACAGGCGGCCGTCTTCTATTACTCTCATTGCAGTGAGAACATATCTTCTCTTTTTATGTCTAGCAGTAGAAAGATGGAGCTGTTTATTGTGCTTGGCCCTGATGTGGACAAGTTTCACTGACCATGCAGGTACCTTGTATTTTAGGAGTGAATTTATCCGACAAAGATCTTTTGGAATTTCTAGAGCAGGTAGCGTGAAACACACTTCTAACAATTATGACAGTTTTTTAACCCTAACATTATTTTCCTTCTCGATATTTTTGTTACACAATTTTTCTATTTGGTCATAAGTTTTCTTTATCTTTTCGAAAATCATCATATATTTCATACACCCAGATATGTTTTTCTAAGTTATAAAACTGTGAAGTTCTAACACTAATTTTTCCGTTACATCTTAGCTTTCTGCAACTGATGGATCAGCCACCATACCACCATCTGTTCTCCGAGTTCTGAACTTCAAAGCATGTAGAGGTAAACAACATTCAATTTCTCTAAATTTGTTACTTAGAAAGGTTTCAAATAAGAAATTACAAGTTCTTTCTGACTTGTTTATGGTTAAGGCGCGATCATGTTTGGGGACACGTTGCTGCCTTCGGAGTGTTCACTCATCGTTGAAGAACTTAAGCATACCACTCTATGTTTCCAAGTGAGATCACACTCTTCTTACATGAGGAATCAAAATCTGACTTCAGAAGAAACTGAAAATGAAAGAATCGTGTAAAAGTATTTGAACCTTTATTTCACACCCAAGTCTGAACAAGAACTTGTTTTGCAGTGCGCTCATGGAAGACCAACTATTGCTCCTCTCATTAACTTGGATGCCTTGCACAAGCAAATTGTCAACCTCGGATCATGGAATGAAGGTCCACATGAGGTGCAGTGGCACGGGCTTCGCAGTCATAGCCCAAGTCTTGAACGTGCAATGCAACGGTTAGCTGCTGCAACCGGTTAAATGTGGTTACACAAACTAATCGATATTTGCTTTTGTCAATGTTTAAAAGCACAGACATTGTAGTTACAAAAACTAAAAAAGAAAAAAGGAAAAAGGAAGAACAATATTGTACTTAGTTTTACCTTGTAATTCTTTAATAGCGGATGTTGAAGACCTCCTGGGTGCTTAGCAAACTTAACACATTTTGTCCATCTGAAAAATCTAAGTGTCAAAGTAATAATTCGAAAATGCGAGTTGTCAATTCGTAATCCAATAAGCAAATAAAAATAAATAAGACCCAATAATGGAATTGATAGAGTACAAGATAGTTTGAAGTAGATAAAGTTTAAAAATCAAACTTAACACCATAAGGAAAAAACAGAAGAAGAATTGGTTGATTGCTAGCAACAGTCTTGGATGAAGACCACGTCTTATTTGTAGTGATAATTTGGAGAGAATGTACTCTCATTTTTTCTCTTTACATCGAGCTTGCACGAGGCACAAAGATATCATTTTCTCTCTTTACTACGATTAATTGATATCACACATAAGATGACTCTGAGGTGTCTAC
>BEHA01000984.1:745841-766892 GCA_002897215.1 Eschscholzia californica subsp. californica | reverse complement strand
AGTTTATATAGAAATAATTATAAGAATTCTCATTAAGTCTCTCCTCAAAACGTTAGTTACTTAACTTGGCAGCTAATATAAAAATATGATAGAGCATGGCTATGAGGATATAATCCTATTTATTGGTGACCACTCCCACCTGGTGCAATTCCTTTTTCAATTAAAATGGGAATTGCTGAGCCTTAATATTGTTAAATATTTGCAAATACTATTAATAGTCCCTAGATATAGGTCAAATAAAGAAATTAAATTAATAGAAGTAAATGAAAGAAAAGCAAGACAAACATGGGATCTCTCTCAATCGACATTCACTGGCTCAGCCATGGGGCCTACTCATGGCTGCTGTGCACATCACCTCTCTCTATGTATTGATTAGTGAAAGAGCATCCTTAATAAGTGCATCTTGCGGATTTGGATTCTATGTAGTTCTTTTGTTTTGGAGTTCTGTTCACCTAGGAATTTATTCATATGTTTTGTTTTCATAATAACTTGTGCAGTGACCATGGTGGTGCTGAATCTTTTATTTCCGGGGATAAAAGTTTTGACGATCCGACTTGGGGTACCTTTGACACTAATGACGATACGGATTCCATATGGGGCTTTAATACAAAGGTGGGTTGATATTTATTAGATGTTTACATGTTATATTTTGCCTAACCACATTCCTTGCTAGGACTAGGATATAATCTTAAGTTGAATTCTTCTCTCATCTATATGAAGTTTACTAAATAGGAATAATTTGAGTACGACTCTGAATCATGTAATTTCTTGGTATTCAACTCATTTGGATTAAACTATGAATTATCCGAAAGTTTATTTAGCGCAATTTACTACAGATACCGTTATGGTTATCAGGATCCTACACCAGTATTTCTTTTTGTGCTTATGTGTGTGCCTGCGTATTAGAATGGTAATGTTAATTGCATCGTCCGATTAAGAAAGAATTTTAAGTCATTAAATGTAGAATTTTTTTGCCTCCGCATGGTGACTAGTTATCAAGTCCCTTTATCTTGACATGAAAACATTTGGACGTTCAATTAATTTGAAGGCTTTTATATCGATGATGGTACAAGTCTTGATATAGTTGGTTTATAATTATGCAGTTTTTTTATTTTCTAGGTCGTTCAACTGTTAATGTCTCTGTTTTTGAGCATTTGTTAATTGATTCATCTAATATTTTGTTGCAGGATTCTGATCATGACAAGAATAACGAGAGTTCTTTCTTTGGCTCTGACTTGGGACTAAACCCAATAAGAACAGAATCACCACAAGGATCCAGCTTGTTTGGGGGAAAGAAAAGCCCATTCAATTTTGCTGATTCCGTACCAGGCACCCCTCTCTTTAATTCAGGCAACTCTCCGAGAAGGTTCAGTGAGGGATCTGAAGATCATCGCTTTGACAACTTCTCACGGTTTGATTCTTTCAATAGCACCCACGACAATTCATTATTCCCTCCACGAGATAGCAGCAACCTTGCTAGGTTTGACTCCATCCGCAGCACTAGAGATTCTGATCATAGCCGAGGGTTTCCATCTTTCGATGATGCAGATCCGTTTGGCTCGAGCGGGCCCTTCAAGACAACATCAGAAACTCCAAGGAGAGGCTCGGACAGTTGGAGTGCTTTCTAGGCTGGTTAGTCTGCAGAGCAAATTTGTTGTCACTTTTTTCGTCGCTCCATCTGTGCCTTCCGATTATTTCTCATCTGAGTACGATATAGCCAAGGGATTATTTGGTGGTCATATATTCTTCCAACGGCGATCAGACCGGTTGTTTGTGATTTACTTATGTATTTCATGTTCTGATTCTTTTTCCGTTCTTGCTTGGTTTGTAAGGTTGGAATTTTTTTTTTTTTTTTTCTGGTTGTGTATTTACTAAGTCTTGATAAGTAGTACCTTCTGAATATTCTTTATATATATACCTTCTTATTGTTTGTGAAACATGATTTTGAGGGTTGCATTTGAATGGTAAAATCTTGTGTTTTTATTTATTTTTGCTAGTCTAGTCAAATTTTCTCTACTTGCTGAAGAGATATAGATAATGAGGAGGAAAGAAACATCAATATTGTACCGACTCCTTTTAACACTTTACCTAAGATAATTTTAGAATGTTTGTTTTTTCTTCTTTAAAAATCTCATTTGAAGAGATTAGGTCAATGAGGAGGTCCATGACATCTCAAAATAGACGAGTGGTGGTGGATAGTCAGTCTTCTTCATTCAACTCTCTTCTTGTTTATCATTCACCAAGACACACAGAGACACTAGTAGTCTTCTTCTCTCTAGACTCTACTTCTTCTTCTTCTAGTGTTCATCATCAGAAAAAGGAAGAAGAATACATATACTACTACTACTACTATATCAGAGAGGGATGACAATTTCCTCCTTGTCTTTTTCATATTCACATTTGTTCTTCCTGTCTTGTTCATTTCCAACTCCTAGAAGGAGTAAAAAATCCACAATTCTTCTCTCTCCTCCTCCTCTTCATTCATCATCATCATCATATAATTCCCCACTCCTTCTCTCTTCATCTCAATTTCCCAAACTACGTTGTACCACCAGCAGTAGCAGTAGCAGTAGCAGCAGCACAGAAGCTACTAGTGATCCAAAAGCAGCAGGTGTACCAGTTTACAAACCCAAATCCTATCAAGTTCTTGCCAACGACGCTACTGATTCTCTCATTTACGCTCTTCAACATGGCATAACTCGTCTTGAAATTGACTTCCCGTTAAGACTCCCTCTCTCTCTCTCTCTCTCTCTCTATACCTTTTATAGTACTAGTTTTTCTTTTTTTTTTAAAATAGAGTACAGACTGATTAATCTATTATGTTATATGTGGGTAAGTTTCTAAAAACATCTCCAATTGAACACTCAAACCCTTAAACTTAGAGGGTCACTTACATTTTTAGAGTTTTACTCTAAAATTAGACACTCCTTGATGATGTAGAAGCAAACATTTATACTCTCTTCTTGAGTTTATGTGTCAATCTAAAATTTAAACCAATAAAAAAAACTTTTAACTATTTTTTTTCTTATTGAATTTAGGAGCCGCATGTGTATTAGTTAGAGTTATCCTAGAGATCTCAATTGAAGAGAATCTGAATTGAAGAGAATCTTCATAGCATCTTCAATGCAACATTCCATCTTTGAGTGCCAAGATGACACTCAAGTTGGATCTCTATTATGATGTGGAGGTAGTTAAATAGAGATATCCCAAGATGACACTCTATTTCTAGATTTTCCTCTTAAGATATCTCTAATTGTCCAACTCATCAATAGGTGAATTTGAAACGATACAAGTCTAGTCCTAAGATATTTTCAAACTAAGTAATTTACAAAAATGACTATGCCATGTAAGTAAACCTAACAGGTTTATAATTTTGCATTGGAGGCACAAAGGAATTGAGGGTCTCTATTTTCGCCACCTAGGAATGAGAATCTCAATTGGAACTTGACAGATAGGATTAATAGAAAAATTTTCTGGGTTTTGCATTGGAGATGCTCTTACTTGACACTTAACAATTAAGTTTTTGTTGAGTGTCTCATTGGAGATGCTCTAACAGTTGCCTGTTGGAGTTTTGAGGAGTTCCTTTCAAACTTGTCCATTTATATCTAGAGCATAATCCTCGCGCTCTTTCAGTTATTTTTTTCATGTTTAACAACATGGAACCTGAAATTTATGTGTTTTTATTGTTGGAATTCGAGATACATGTATCAGTCCTTTTCACAACTTCATCTGTTTACTTATTTTGATTATTTTCTTTTTCAACTTCAGGCCCTTGCCAAGCGACATTTCATCTTACAAGGTATTTTTGTCTTCATTATCCGATTTTGATTAGCGTCAATCATTAGACTTACTATGCTGTAGATGTTTCAGCTCTTTGTACTAACCCTCTATCTGGTCTGGTTTACTTTACCCCCCATGAATGTTATTACTCATAAAGAGAAGAGACTGTAAGCAGTTTCTCAAAATGTGAAGAAGCTCTTGTGTAGAATTCATTGCTAATTTTATTTTTTTTCCAATAAAGAATATTAAACAAATTATTATTTTCTTAAATTCCTAAATACCCGAAGGGATCTTCAGATGACTACATCAATGCCAATGTTCAGCTGGTCTTAGCTGTTGTTAGAAAGCTTCAAGAGAAGAAAGGAACAAGGTCCTGCATTGTAAGATCATACTCTTTCTGTTTCATTTACGTATTTATATATTCTTTCCTGAACAGAAGAGTGTTTCTAAGAAATTATCAGAGTTTAGGTGTTTCCGGACAAGCCAGAAAAGAACAGGGCTTCCCAGATGTACAAAACAGCTCTTGATACGGTATGAAGTCTATTATCAATCACTAGAGGTTTTTAGACACTAAAGAATTGAGTTTGTTAATTATGTTTTATGCTTAATAAGCAAGAGGTAAAGTTTACCCACTTTATCGTATCCAAGTAAAAAAGAAAAAAAACTCAAATTTTTTCAGGAGTATGATAATATTGTTTATAGTTGATAAATGAGAACTATACACATTTCCAGAATGCAATTTTCAATGCTTTCATCAGATCTGTAAATTTCAAGAAGGAGGTGTTGTGTTAATCGTGACCATCTGTTTGGGAATAGAAGACTTCAGAGATTTAAATTCAAACATGAATTACTATCAAGAGTTCATTTGATAAAATTCTAAACAGATGTTCTTGTTTCTTCCAGATTGACAATATCACAATTGGATCCCTAGATGATGTTCCCAGCGATCCCGTTTCTACCTTCTTCAGATCTATAAGAAGCACACTGGATTTTGATTTTGAAGAAGAGAATGAAGGTTGGTCCAGCTGCATATTCTGATGATCTAACTTCTTTTGTTTCCTACCAAAGTCACGTTACTTTTTCGTATTTAAGATAACCTTAACTGCAGCCTCAACCGAGTGTCAAACTGATACTTTAGTTAAGTCATATAAACATGACCGTGGATGAACCTTGTCCGATATAGCATCTTAGTTTTTGGCGTAACATTAATTCTCGTTTAATGGGAGGGCATCATGTGAGCAACCTATTTGCTATTTGACCACATTTTCTGAAGTATTCTGCTTTTGAAACTGGTTTAGCTTCTTTCAAAATTCTTTCGGCGTCACTTTTCGTTGCAGGTCGTTGGGATTCCAAGGAGCCTCCGTCATTATTTATCTTTATTAATTGCAGCACTCGGGAACTTGCAACTATAGAGAAATACGTGGTATGGTCTCTGTAACAGACTCCCTTGTTTTTATTCACTGTGCAGATGAACTGACATTATCATTCCACATTTGATAGGCGTGAACCATGTTTGGTATTAAGTTATCGATGTTCAGTGCTTCGTTTTTGTCTGTTTAACTTTGAAACCTTCAAGTGTAGGAAACCTTTGCTAAATCAACCCCGGTTCTTCTTTTCAATCTGGAACTTGACACATTGCGGTATGATTAGCTGAATCCTATCCATTTATCGAGTTAACACTCCAATATTGTTTTACTTTGTTTGTTTACACTGTCATATCTTTGCAGTGCCGACTTGGGGCTTTTTGGGTTTCCCACCAAAGATTTGCATTATCGATTTCTCTCCCAGTTTGTCCCTGTGTTCTATATTCGGCTTAGAGATTATTCAAAGGTATTTATTACATTTCTAACTCTTTTGACATCCATTTATTTAGTAATTCCTTTGATCTTGATCCTGAAGACAGTTGCTGTCGCACCTTACATAATAAATTACACCGGAGCGCTCTTCCGCCAATACCCTGGTAAGATATGCCTCTGATTGAAATTTTCAGAATAGCCTTCTTTAGCTTCTAATGTCTCTTTTGATCGTATATATGCTTATCTTTGAATATGTACGGAACCTTGTGTCTTGTCTGTATGACTGAGAATATATGTTCGTCAACTGACTCTTTTAAGATATTGTTATGATGTTCCTTAAAAGAACTTGATATCTCTATGTATCGACAATGAATTTTATTTTGTCTTGTGAACTGCTGTAGAAAACAAAGATTGAAATATTCGGCCAAGAACCTTTCAATTTAAATTAAATTGTCTAATAAGTTTGAATGGGCCCATTTTTAGCAGTGATTTAGTTCATTCTGTATGTGATGCTGAATGCAGGCCCTTGGCAGGTAATGCTCAAACAAGCCGATGGTGCGTACGTTTGTGTAGCCGAAAGTGCAACCCGCTTCACGCTGGGTGAAGTAAGTATACTTATACCATCAAATGACAATTAGGACATTGAATTCTATGCATAAAATCTAATTATTCCCTCTTATTGTGTAGACCAAGGAAGAACTTTTGAGGGTTCTTGGGCTACAAGAGGAACAAGGAAGCTCCTTGGAGTTTTTGCGAAGAGGCTATAAGGTTTATACTTTCCCGTCAACCGTCTCCTAGTTAATACCATTTGTTTTATACTTGCTTGTCTACCCAATTTCCTAGTTTTGATTTTTTTTTTCAATTCTTATGAATACCTAGTTGAATATAGTTTCAGACATAACTCAAACTTATTCTGACTATGAAATGAACCTGAATGTAGACGGCTACTTGGTGGGAAGAAGATGAGGAGTTAGAGTTATCTTCAGGGTGGCGTAATTAACTCGAACGAAATGATAAAGAGTTGCAGATTGAGAGAGACTCTTCTGAGCATAACAATCACATGAGAGATTCGATGAGCTCAGAAATTACAAATCGGAGCAAATGCTACAAAACGAGTCCTTACATATCCTTCAAATGTTCTACTCTTATAGTCTTATACTTCACTGCCTATATGTTGTTACTATTTTATCTTTTTGATTCAGATGACTTATTAGACTTGTTTGCGTTCTCGTGCGGGTTATTGTATGTGTTTGTAAACTTGTCTTTTTTAGTGGTTTATTTGGTTGAGCTCAAGTTATAGATAAACACATTATGGTAATCAAATGGAAATTTCTCGAAAATATCTATTTAAGAATTACGATTATTTTTTTTTTTTTTTATAGTGTCTGTCTCTAACCGTGTGTCAATTATAAAACGAAATAACGAATTGTGCTAGCTCGTAAAGAAACTTTGTAGTAAAAAAGAAAAGAAAATCAAAGGCTGAACATTAAAGGTTGAAACATATAGTATAAGATAATGATGGGTAGATTTTTTAAGGCGTTTTTGAAAGAAGAGTGAGGAAAGAAAGAAATAATGAAAAGGACAAGATTGACATTTTATTATTATTATGTCCTAATATCGTTAATATATAGGGTTTCCAGTCGCGTCCTTTGTTTGGTTGAGCGTCTCTTTCTAATTTAAATGGGAACCTTCCTCCCATCTTCCTCTAATTTCACCCTTATTTAACTCTTTTGACTTTAAATCTTCTTTTATGAAATGCACTAAGGGACATCAATCAATAACTAAAATATATATTATAGTCTTTAATATATTTTTTTTAGGATAAATATGAGATGATGTATGAATTAATCATGGAATGACTAATTTATAGCAATTGAGTTGCAATGACGGTCAGAGGTATCAAACTAACAATTATTCTAGATATATTATATACCTTTAAAATATGAGGAGGAATTTCTTAATATGGTTACAAAAATAGTTGAATGATGAAATGTGTTCGGGCACAATTTGTTCTTTGCTTTTCTTATATTTTGCTCATTGTTTTCTTCTTGAAATATCTTGACTTCCCATAATGAAATTTAACTAAATTTTGTCTAATTTCTTTAAGATATTCAATCAAAGTTGATGTCGCATGTATGTCATAAAGACTCTTACAGCAACACAAAAGAAACGTCCTAACGAGGAACGCTTGAGCGCTAGTTGTAATGATGAAAAGTTGTTCTTATGCCTCTTAATAACTTAAGAGCACAATATTTAGTAGTCAACACTTGGTGGTACAAGTGGTTCAAAGAGTTGACATAAACTCCAAAAATTTGAAAGTCCTAAGTTCGATTTCTACGAGAAGTGGAATCTATGGTTATTGAACTTGGATTATTAAAGATATAATTAATGTAACAAATATGTTAGGCTTTAAGCCTCTTTCATGTTGTCGGGTTTTATGCTTCTTTCATTATAAGTTTAACTTAAACGATTATCGTGTTCATCACATCTTTGTGATGTAGTAAGGCCTTATAACGACTAATGTAGATTGTAATCCATTTTTCAAAAAAAAAACATTTAGTGGATGAGTTGCTATCCTTGTACGGCCCTAACATCTTTTATCGAAAGTACTAATTATTGAGAAAAAGAAGTAATTAGTGAATGACATTAGAAAAAAATAAAATAAACAATATAAATTATGGAAAAAAGTGTTTTGTGATGTCACAGTGTCACTTGCCTTACTTTATTTAAAACAAGTGGGTCGGAAAAAAAAATACTATATTGAGACAAAGAGATGTAAAAGAATAGTTTCATATCTACAAACTCAATACAAACATTTATCATATATTCCATAATCTCCAACACCTAATATTGGATTTTACTACTTTTTAAAAAAATAAAATAATAATACTGTTTTGACATCTCTGTTTTAGCAAAATATATGTTTGGGAGGTGACTCACAACTCACAAGGTGCTATTGTCATTCTTCAACAAAAAAAAAAAAAAGGTGCTATTGTCACAACTTGTGTAATTAAAGTGTAAGAATAAGCATATTAGGTGGAAGCATCCAACCCCAAAAAAAGAAGAAAAAAGAAAGAAAGAAATACCCCCTAAGAAGACATGATCTTTAAAAAAGTTGAAAGATTGATGCTTATTATTATGACTTGTAGAGAAGAGAGAAAATCTATGCTTATTGGCTGTTGGAAGGTAGAAACACAAGCTGGAAGAAGATTTCAAGCAGTTGCTATTTGGTCTTGATTTTTGATTTGGAAATGGTATTGGATTCTCTCAATATTTTATTTACTTCTTTTTTCATATGAAAAAGTGAGTGTGTTTCAAGTGGTGGATATATTTCTCCTTACTTCATGTGAACTTCCTCAATCTTCTTTTGTTTCCTTCTCTGGTGGTGGTGGGTTGTGGTGGTGGTGGGTTGTGTTCTTTTTGTCTCAATCTTCAACTTTTCCTTCTACATATAAACTTTGAGAATGTGTGGCTCACTGTACTACTACCTCTGATTCTTCCTAGATTTTACTTCTTTTGAAGCATATCTCATCTTTTTGAAGAGTAATTTGCTTCTTCTTTCCCTTTTACTTTCTGTCTCTTCACCTCAGTGAGTTTCCATATTGCCTCTCAAAATCTTGTTTACCCTTATTGGGGTTTTTAGTTTGTGTATAAGTTTTGTGTTTTTCCAAATTGAATTCCTTTATTGGTGCTTATTATAGTTTTGCTTTTCTTTGATTTCAGCATTTGAATCCACTTGGTGTTTGGGTTTTGGTTGTTTGTTTCTCACTCCTTAATCATCTTAGTATGTGGGTGAAAAATTAGCATATCCATTTCTATTAATGGGTAGTACCATGAAGATTATTTGGGTTTTGTTGCTAGTAGTACTTGTTCAATTTGTGGTGTTCACAAATGGGGTTTCAAGACCTGCTTTTGTGAATGTTGGAGCTATTTTCACTTTGAGTACCATTAGTGGAAAAAATTCAAAAATTGCCATGGAAGCAGCTGTTAAAGATGTGAATTCAAACCCCAATGTTCTTGCTGGAAGCACATTGGTTCTTAATATCCATGACTCAAATTACAGTGGGTTTCTTGGCATTATTGGAGGTAATCTAATTTCAGCTTATGTTGGTTGCTCCTTTTGTTTTTGGGTTGATAACAAGTGTTTCCTTCGAAGCAAGAAATTTGCATATTCCAATCCCCTAATTAGTCCAATTATTTTTGCTGATACATATTTTTCTCCGTTGAGTTGTAATCGTAGTTATATTGATTATGTGCACAGCTTTACAGTATATGGAGACAGATACCGTTGCAATAATCGGCCCACAAGACTCTGGAATGGCTCATGTAATCTCGCATCTAGCTAATGAACTCCAAGTTCCTTTGTTGTCTTTCACTGCATCGGATCCCACTCTGTCTGCCTTACAGTACCCATTCTTTATCCAGACAGCACCAAATGATCTTTACCAAATGACTGCAATTTCTGATATGATTTCTCATTATGGTTGGAGAGAAGTAATTGTGGTATACACTGATGATGACCAAGGAAGAAATGGTGTCTCTGCATTAGGCGATAAACTTGCAGAAAGACGTGCAAGAATTTCTTACAAAGCAGCGCTTCCCCCTGAACCTGGAGAAACCAGAGACCAAATTACAGATGTGTTGATTAAGCTGGCTTTAATGGAATCACGAGTAATCGTTTTACATACTTATGCAACATCCGGTCTATTGGTTTTTGATGTTGCTAAAAAACTTCAGATGATGGAGAATGGGTATGTGTGGATAACGACCAGTTGGCTCACTAGGGTCTTGGATTCCGAATCGCCTCTTCCTCTGCAGACTACAAATTCAATACAAGGAGCTCTCACACTAAAGCCACACACTCCAGACTCAAAAGAAAAAAGACTTTTTGTGTCTAGATGGAATCAACTTAGTGGTGGATCCATTGGATTGAATATAAATGGTTTATACGCTTATGACACTGTCTGGATGTTAGCATACGCTGTTGATCGATTCTTGAATCAAGGGGGTAAAATTTCATTCTCGAATGATTCAAAGTTAAGTGCATTTGAAGGAGGGGCTTTGCACCTTGAAGCAATGAGTGTTTTTGACGGAGGACAGCAGTTGCTTAACAATATATTACAAACTAATATGACAGGTCTAACAGGTCCACTTCGGTTTAATCCAGATAGGTCTCTCGTTCGTCCTGCATATGATGTTATTAATGTTGTTGGCACTGGTTATCGGCGTATTGGATATTGGTCTAACTACTCTGGTCTCTCTGTTGTGCCTCCCGAGACTCTCTACACAAAGCCGCCTAATCGTTCATCTTCAAACCAACAACTACATAGTGTAATTTGGCCTGGTGAAACAGCAACAAAACCTCGGGGATGGGTTTTCCCAAACAACGGAAAGCAATTGAGAATTGGGGTTCCCAACCGGGTTAGTTACCGAGAATTTGTGTCTCCTGTACCAGGCACTGATATGGTGAAAGGTTACTGTATAGATGTCTTTCTGGCTGCAGTGAACTTACTTCCTTATGCCCTTCCGTATACGTTCATCCCTTACGGAGACGGTCGTAAGAACCCAAGCTACTCTGAGCTTGTGAATCTGATAACAGCAGATGTGAGTATTATCATCATATATTTTTGTTTCATGGAATATGAAGATTTTTATGGATAAGAATTGGGGTTTTACTGATGTTGTGGGTTTGCTCTCTATAGGTTTTTGATGCTGTCGTAGGTGATATTGCAATCGTAACGAATAGAACGAAGATCGTTGATTTTACTCAGCCGTATATTGAGTCGGGACTAGTTGTAGTGGCCCCAGTTAAGAGGTCAAACTCGAATGCTTGGGCTTTCCTGCGACCATTTACTCCAATTATGTGGGCTGTCACAGCGGCTTTTTTCCTTATCGTGGGAGCAGTTGTGTGGATCTTGGAGCATAGGATGAATGACGAATTTCGTGGACCACCTAAACAGCAAATCGTTACGACGTTGTGGTTAGTATTGTCGAGATCCTTTGACTTTTTCACATAAAAAGTAAAATACTCCTAGCATCTCAGGAAGAACGAACCACTAGAGTAGGGTCTAGATTCTGAAGGATATCTGCGGGGATTACAAGTCTGACATGTTCTCCATTTTGTTTTGCAGGTTCAGTTTCTCGACTTTGTTTTTCGCACACAGTAAGTGAAATAACACCGATACTTATCGACTAATCGTAACTGGAGATAAACTTTTTTTTTATTGAACTAGCTTTCTCCCTCGTTTGGATTTTTGCAGGGGAGAACACAGTGAGCACACTTGGTCGAATGGTTCTGATCATATGGCTTTTTGTGGTTCTAATAATCAATTCAAGCTATACAGCTAGTCTGACTTCGATTCTCACAGTGCAACAACTATCTTCTTCCATCAAAGGAATTGAAAGTTTACAAACAAGCACCTATCCTGTAGGATATCAAGTAGGATCGTTTGCTGAAAACTACATGATTGAAGAACTCAACATTCCTAAATCAAGACTCGTCGCTCTTGGCAGCCCAGAGGAATATGCAGAAGCTCTTGAGAATGGAACTGTTGCTGCCGTGGTTGATGAACGGCCATACATTGAGGTCTTCCTCTCTAACCAATGCACTTATTCTGTCATCGGCCAAGAATTTACCAAGAGTGGCTGGGGATTTGTAAGTATCCAGTTAACAGTTACACCTTTTCTTCTCTCTCATCGTCGTGAATGCCTACAAGTTTTTACTTTATATGTCCACTTGACAATGTTAATGGTTTGCTAAATTTTTCTCTGTTCTGAAGGAGTTCAACCCATACAATTCAGACCACGCTATTTCACTTGTCGGTGTTTGTTTTTTCTTATTGTCTGATTCTGACATGCTTGAGTCTAAATCTGACTTGCCCGAGTTCGACTTGTCTGAACCTTAGAGTCTGAGTAGCCTGAGTCTGACTTGTCTCGGTCAGAGGCAAAATAGTGGTCAAATGTTATTCAGTGATGGTCTTTAGACTTGTTTTTTGTCTGATTCTAATATACCCACGATCAGCCAACTACACCATTTAGACAAGTTAGAAGTTCGCAGACTAAAAAACATTTCGAATTCTGTCTCGAGTCAATTCAAGTCTCGTGTCAAAACTTAAATCCGACAAACACCACGTAGTTGGTTAGTGGTCGTATTTTCTCAATCATATTGATCTAAGCAAATATCTTGCCAACAGAGTAACATAGTTGACGGCACATACTGATTTGATTATTCCCCTGACAAGTTATTTTTTTTTCTTTCCTAGGCGTTTCCACGTGACTCTCCATTGACGGTTGACATGTCAACAGCGATACTGACACTGTCGGAGAATGGTGATCTCCAAAGAATTCATGACAAGTGGTTGTCAAGGAGTGCTTGTAGTTCTCAGACCACCGAGATTGAATCAGATAGACTTCAGCTTAAGAGCTTCTGGGGTCTCTTTCTCGTATGTGGTATTGCTTGTTTTTCAGCTCTTGTAATTTACTTTATTTCGATGATTCGCCAATTCATTCGACATCACCCATCTGAACCACCACCACCACCAGATGTTTCTAACCAAGCTAGTACTAGTACCCCATCCTCACGTATCAAACGTCTACATACTTTCTTATCATTTGCTGATGATAAGGAAGAGACACCAAGGATCAAGTCCAAGAGAAAATCCTCCTCTTTTGCTAATCGTAACGAAGATGAATTGTGTGGATCGAAGAGATCTGAAAAGGATATGCCTCCAAACAGCAACTTCAATGGTGTTACTGTTTGAATAATTTTTGGTTATCGACTTGGATGTCAAAGCTGTTGATCTTTACTTGTAATTTGTTGTAATCATTTTCAGCAGTCATATATATAAGAATGAGCTTGAGTTATACACAAAAGCTCACATACAGTGTAATCAAGTGTTCACATATTTCAATCAGATTAGTAAAGAAGAAAGTGTTAAGAGATAGATAAATCCACTGATTAAATGTTTTAACATAATGATTTGTATTCAACCCAGGCACCACCAAGTGTGATTTCCTGCCCAAAAAAAGTTCCCACATTATTATTGGGGAAGAAGAAGTTTGTTTGAGAGTTGTAAATAACAATTGTAGTAGTGTGAGTACCAATTTTAGTGTGTATAAAACTTCCCCAACTATTGTGAAATGAAATAGGTTTTGATGATTCAAAGGCCACTTAACTTTCTTTTTTGGAAATCTGACTAGGAAGTCATTACAAAAGCATTGGGGCCAACTCCAACCCTAAGGGACGGAGGCCCAAAATTCAAGTTTTGGGCCTCCGCCCCCTAATCAAACAGAGACCTATTGGGGTTGAGTTGAGGCTTAAAATTGAATATAAACTAAAAAAAACGGGTTTAAAGTCAACTAAACTATTGGCCTAAAGTCCATCTAAGTACTTTATTTATACCTTTAATAACTCAAATTTAATAAACAATGGGCTTCATTTCCGTCGAGACTCGAACTTGAGACATTTAGGGTTTCGGAGTACCAACTGAGCTATCAGTGGGGTGAGAATCGGGCGGGTTCGGACGGGCTCGGACAAATATGAGTCGGGCTCGGGCGGATCGGGCTCGGATAAGTCGAGCCCGCGACAGAGAGTCGGGCGGATCGGGCTGGACCAAACACTAACTATAAGAGCCCGTAACCCGTCCGAGCCGTCTGCCCGAGCGGGTTCCAACGGGCTCGGGCCGGACGGGCTCGGGTTTTTGTGATTTAAAAAGATATAAAAAAAAAATTCATCATCATCTATTATATACTCTACCAGGAAAGAAAAATTGAAATTCCATTTATAAACAAAAATTACAAAAATACACACAAAAACAATATTGCCTCAAGTATTTCAAAGAATTTTAAGAAAAAAAAAAGTATAAGTGAAAGAATAAATTACATAAGTCATATCTAATATCAAATCAATCAATGGTTTATTCTCATTAGTTCCTTATCTTCTTCTCCATGAGATCTGTATAGTGAAAAATTCATCATCCGCTGAAACAACAAAAGCCATAAATGTATTCAATAATCAAGATGATCACAAATCAAGGTTATCCCTGATGATACATGATAAAGAAAAGAAACAACAGAGATGATAGAAAACAAAAAACCCTAAAGTTATACTTCCAAAATGGTGTATGAATAAACTTACTGTTGATCAAGCCCTAAGAAGAAAAACTGAAAACAAATCTGATTTATTAAACCCTAGATTAAACCCTGAATCTTCATAATAACAAATCTAACAACAAATTAATAATAACAAATCTTCAGAAATAGATTAAACCCTAGATTATCACCTACCCGACTGATTTAGTTCCTAAATCTTCATAATAAATCATAAAAATAAACACAAGATTACAGTGAGCAAAAGATTACAACACTACTATAAAAAAAAATAAGAAATACACATCATCATCATCATTAAAGAATTTACAACCATCTCTATCTCATATAAAAAAAAAACTAACTAACCTTTGTCCAGGTGCTTAAAGATCTAAAATGAAAGAGAGACACTAGGATAATAGATTATTGATGAGATGAGTGTTTAGTTTAATGGAGGGTTGAAGGTTACTGGTTATTACTTATTAAGAGAGAGACGCAGAGATAGAAAGAGAGGCGGAGAGAGGCAGAGAGAGTTTTAGGGTTTCATTTCTCAAACAAAAATGATTTCTAGAGTTTCTGTTTGGAGGAGCTTATTTATAGAGATGGAGGGGTAAGGTGTTTAGATCCAACGGCTGAGAAGAGACGCCCTATCTCAGCCGTTGGATTTAAAGAATTTCACGCTGATCGCGGGTTCTCGGGCTCGGGAAGCGGACGGGCTCTATCGGGCGGGTAGTGAACGGGCTTTTCGGGGCGAGACTCGGATTTGAGAGCCTGTCCGAATCTCGACCCTATAAGCCGAGCCATCGGGGCGGGTAAGTCCGGCTCGGGTTGGCTTCAGTCATAGGTCTCTCACGGTTCGCGCCGAACAGGTCGGACCCCGGGGTTTCGGACCGTTTTCCCAGCCCTAGCTATCACCACTAAGTTAGCCAAGGCACAATAACAGTTTAAAGAAAAGAAGGGTGCGTCTATAGGACCCAGTCTTGGGGCCGCCTTTGCTCTTAGCGTCACTAGAGATTGGACACTCCAATAACATCGGGACTCAGACAAGTCCCAAGGCACTTGGACCAGTCTTAGTGTTCCCGGACAGCTCCAATCCACGGGCCTTGTCGGTAGGGTCCGTAGGGATGAACATCGATTGGATAACCGACTTTTTGAGCCTATTAGTCCGATTGAAAAAGTTCAGTCATTGTAAATCTCAATCCGAACCAATCCATGATTTGTTTGGGTTTTCAAACCAATCCGGATAATTATTGGATCAATCTCCAAATCATTCAAATTTATTTGGATCGGATTGGTCCATACTAAATGTAGACTGAGGAGGCCTAAAGAGAATGCAAGGAGTGAAGCGGCCCAGGAACAAGAAAGAAAAGGGGGCGCATTTAAAGAGTCACCCTCCTCGCCTGGAAGGAGACGTTTTCCTCATCCAAAGAGCCAAGACCGAATCAAACAAAGGTTGTTGTTGGAGACCCAATCATCACATCTGCAAAAGAGAACCCTAGCGTGCCGTTGAATATACATTCATCCACTTTCTCTCTCTCTCTAGAAATGGCGACCTGTACTACTAGTCATTCTCCGATTTCAGGAAATTCTCAATCAACAAATCTCTTCAACTCTCGCCGTCGCCGTCGTCCATTATATCCTTCTTTAATCACATGTAACAACAGCAAGGCAAACACATCGTCATTCTCTTCATCTAAAACCATAAAAATATTATCATCAGAACCAGAACCAGTCTTCACCTCGTTGAAATCCTTTGCCCCAGCCACTGTAGCTAATCTAGGTCCAGGTTTCGATTTCCTAGGTTGCGCCGTCGATGGAATTGGTGATTTTGTCACTCTATCCGTTGATCCCGATGTTCAACCTGGTGAGATCCAAATTTCTTCCATTAATGGTACCGGAAACAGCTCCTCTAAGCTCAGTAAAAATCCACTCTGGAATTGCGCCGGAATCGCAGCTATCTCCGTCATGAAAATGCTCGGTATTAAATCAGTTGGTCTTTCTCTCTCTCTTGAAAAAGGTTTGCCTTTAGGTAGTGGTCTTGGATCCAGCGCAGCAAGTGCTGCTGCCGCTGCTGTTGCCGTTAATGAGATTTTTGGGGGAAAGTTGGCAACTTCAGATCTTGTTCTAGCTGGTCTTGATTCGGAGGCCAAAGTTTCTGGTTATCACGCTGATAATATAGCACCGGCTATTATGGGAGGATTTGTTTTAATCCGGAGTTACGATCCACTTGAACTGATCAGATTGAAATTTCCAGCTGAAAAGGAACTGTTTTTCGTTCTTGTCAATCCAGAATTTGAAGCTCCTACCAAGAAGATGAGAGCGGTGTTGCCGACGGAGATCAGTATGTCGGATCATATCTGGAATTCTAGTCAAGCAGGGGGATTGGTGGCAGGAATTCTTCAAGGGGATTTGAAGGTGTTAGGGAATGCATTGTCGTCCGATAAGATAGTGGAGGTGAGAAGAGCACCATTGATACCTGGTATGGTAGCAGTGAAGAAGGCAGCCATTGAAGCAGGTGCATTTGGGTGCACTATAAGTGGAGCTGGTCCTACTGCAGTTGCTATTACTGATGATTTAGATAGAGGGAAGGAAATTGGAGATAAAATGGTGGAGGCATTCTGGAAAGAAGGAAATCTGAAAGCTTCAGCTGTGGTCCGAAATCTTGATCGAGTTGGTGCTAGGGTTATCAGCAGCAACCCCAGATAACGAAATCTTGATCAGAGTTGGTTAACTGGTGCTAGGGTCTGTCTCTAGCAACGAACCCAGATGGCGATGAGGAGGAGGACGACGATGAAGAATAATAATAGTACTTGGAATTTTTGGGATAAAATGTAGTAGTGAAGAGAGACTAGAGTGAAGAGGGTGGTGGTGGCTGATTCTAAAGCTTGTTTTGTTAAATGAATCAATGAAATGTTGTTTGATTTTAAAGAAGCTTTCTAGTTGTTGGATTAGCCTAGCCTCCTGAAATTTATTTAACTACGATGATGTTGGAACCCATAATCCTGTTAGAATATAAAGACTGAACTGCTGCAGTCCACAAATAAATACATTTAGATTAGCTCTCACGTCGATGATCTAAACCAGCAGCAATAAAGAAAAGAACTTAAGAAGCTCAAGATAACTTATACAGACAGAGGGTTATGTTTTGAATGTTAAATATCATCATATAAATTGTCACCTACCTTAAGTTTACAAGTTACATACTAAATTGGTACAATAACTGAAATACACCTTATGTTACTAAATTAGAAAATATACACAAAGAGAATGTAAAGCTAGAAGTATCCGAGCCAGGTAACAATGATATTGGCTTCTGTTTACTAAATTAATATCAGATTATTATTTTTTTTTTTCATTGGACAACAGACGAGCAGAAGCCCTACAAATTAATGTAAACTGCTCTTGAAGTACTTGGAGAAGAACTCTTCTTCCTTGCAGTATTTGTACATAACCTTGTACACTTCAATTAAGAATCTAGGGAATCGACTCGCAAAGTATTCACTGAAACCTTCAGGAACAGGTCCAAGAATTTCCTGACACAAAAGAAAACAAATTATGCAACTGCCCAACAAAATTCAATGTAGACAAGAAGCTTAAAACCATTGTGGTGGTGGTGGTGTAAGCAAAAACCTGGATATCTTTCGGAAGTTCTCTGTAATGATTAAACTTGTTTCTGATGACCCGCAATAAATCACGAGTACTGTCAAACTTATAACGTCGATAACGACCGATATTGTTGATAAATGTTGGTTCCATTTTTTCATCCCATTTTCCACCCAACGCCACTGGTGCAATTTTTTGTAATGCTTTTAGAAGATCAGATTCAGTTTCTCTATCCTCCAGTTCTACCCGATCACTAGTGTCTCGGAGGAACGAGAGACGTGTTTCAGAAGTCCAGAACAGAGGGTGGTGCAATACCTCTAACGCCTTTGGCCTGAAAACAGAGGAAACAAAATATTATAAAATTTAAGGAAGAGACAGAGCATGTGGTAAATAAAAATATCGTGCACATTATTATACTTTGGTGTGTAGGAGTCTTACTGGACTCTATCACTAAAACTTAACATTCTTACCTCAATTCTGGATCGAAGTTCAACAATTGAGAGAGAAGATCGACGGCTTCCGGTATGTGATCCACCATAAACAAGTCTAAGCGATTCTTGACAATATTAATATCACGCTCAAGTCGATCACCAAAAGGATGTTTACCTCCAGTGATGCAGAAGAAAAGAACACACCCCAAGCTAAATATATCAACTGCACGCGTTTGGCGTCCATGAAGAAGTTGCTCAGGTGCTTGCCAACCCGAACTACCAGACCCTATACATAAGTAGTCAGAGATTTTTCTATTTCACATAGATAGTCAATCTTATGTTAATGCCCGACGAGGTCGGTGATGAAACTCTCAATCAGATATCCGAGGTTAAAAACAAATCAACCTCAGTCAATGATTAGGACGATGAAACTACAAAGAATGGACTATGAAACCGCTTTAATTAGATATATGTTGATCTATGTTTGTTTCTTTTGATCATCTAATATCTGCTCCACTATTTCTACCAAGTTATTTAGATAGACAACACAACATTCTACTAGGCTATTTGCAGTTAGATAAAAAGATTAACTATGTATTAGTATCACAAAAAAGAATCACCTATAAAATTATACCTGTAGCATGATGACCCAAAGAGGACATATCACCTATAAGACGCTTGCTGATACCCATGTCTGAGAGTTTCACGCATAAGGACCTCTCCTTAAGTATCAGAACGTTTTGAGGTTTCAAGTCCCTATGTATGATCCCCAACTCATGCAAATGCGCAAGACCAGAAACCACATCCCTAGATCAAGCGCCAAAGATGAAATGTTTAGACAATTAAAAAAAAAAATCAATGACAAGAAAACATGAAATTTCTGGATAGTACCCTAATACTTCAATGGTTCATTTTACTCATAAGGCCTCTTTTAAGGTTAAGTTAGGGTCCTACAAACAAGATTTTGTATTCTTATAATTACAAGTGAATCAATTCATAAATTATATCTGTTGGACTATAAGTATACAAGTGAACATAATAAGGCAAAACTATCATAGAACAACAACAAGGTAGTTAGTAAACTAGTCAAAGCATATATTCAAAAATATCATTTAAGATATGACACAAAAAGGTAAGCAGGCCGTGTATGTCAGGAGACTCGGGACATTATCAGCAAAAGCAGAAATAGGTGAACATCCACAATCAGCTGCAATCAAGAAGTTGTTGATATTCCAAAGAAACCAAGACAAAAGGCATTGACGAATAAATTGGCCGCGGTAACAACTGTTTACAACTCAATGTAAACATTCACTATCAGTTGGAATGGAGGGCTCATAAGACCCTTCAGTCTAATTCCGATTTCCCATGATTCTAACCAATAAATATGAAAATTTAGTGGCAATTTGTGTAAACTAACCTCATCAGTTTTAATAGTTGGGGTGAAGGATGACCATTTGTTTTCCACAACTCTATACCCTTGCTGATTCCATGCACGGAATTCAACTGCACATTGTACTCACTTATGGAGTTTATATTCTGGTCGTCAACAATTAGTGAGCTTTGAGAAGTAGAGCATATTTGGATCAAATCGTTCAAATTGCAGGTACAACGTTCCAATGAGAGATACACAAAGTCGGAATCATATTCCACCCCATACCATCGAACAATATTTGGATGGTGGTCAGATGCAATAAGATTTTGAATCTCTTTAAATGCTGCATCATTATGAGCTTTCACAATGCGCTTGACAGCAACTGGGCGGCCTTCGTGATTACCTTCGAGGACTACGGTACCGTTGCTTCCTTTAGAAATTTCGGTGTTAGATACAAACAACTTACCGATCTTACGCCCTGAACCGCCATTAATAGATTTGGTCATTTCCTCCAAAATTGGTTCACCATCATTTTTCACAACGGCCATACTATTCTGCTCAAAGTTAGCATTGTTTTTATTGTTCCCAAGTTTACGAGATTTCTTTCTTTTGGATGCTGTAGTTTGCTTCTCTCTCGAATCTTTGATCAGCTTGAGAAACTTGAATCGTCTAGCTGCCTCCACAAAACTCATCCGTGAAAGTCGATAGAGCAAGAAAGTAGCAAAGCCAAGGGTGCCTATTATTTTAGTCAACCTTGATGTGATTTCCCCCCAATTACTATAACTAGGAATGCTAGTTTCATCGGGCGTATCCAAATTAGAGTCTGGGCCTGGAAGAGCTAACTCAACTTTTGCAGAAACCACTTCATCGCGTTGTTTAGCTTTTGGTACAACACGAACACGATGAACAATCCTTCCTTTGTATGATGATAAGGCTTTTGGATCACCTTCATAAGAACTAAGTCTGTCCTCCATGTGCCCTT